>CM021698.1:126096024-126296771 GCA_011074415.1 Stictonetta naevosa | reverse complement strand
AGAAAGAAAGAAAGAAAGAAAGAAAGAAAGAAAGAAAGAAAGAAAAAAAGAAAGAAAGAAAGAAAGAAAGAAAGAAAGAAAGAAAGAAAGAAAGAAAGAAAGAAAGAAAGAAAGAAAGAAAGAAAGAAAGAAAGAAAGAGAGAGAAAGAAAGAAAGAAAGAAAGAAAAAGGAAGAAGGAAAATACTTGATGCACTCATCTGGCTTGCTGTTCTTCCTTTCACTACTGTAGTAAATGGAAACCTGTATAAGGAGAATTTGCAGGCATTCTGCTAGATGCAGCAAGACTTGCCTGAAATCTGGGTATGCCGTTTAGACAGTTATCACTATTATGGCTCTGGTAGGGATGTAGGGAAATACTGTAACTGAAAAATGCAATGAGGCTAGGAAATTTGAAATTTTTGATGTTGTATAGGCCAAAAATAGTACTTTTATTGGTGCAACTCATTTTGTTTGGAGAACTGGTAGCAGCTATGGTAACGAGATAATTCTTTGATTAATCCCTTGCTTACATGAAGGGGGATTTCCCTAGTCTAGACAAAGTAACAGTATTAGCTCAGCAAGATTTTTTACATGGGAGGCCTAAAAAACCATGAGGCATGGGAGATCTCCTTGGAGCTGGGCCTGTGAGATAGAACTGCGGACAATTTACCTTGAAAATTAACCACAGCAGCTGCAGTCACCTAGCACTGGGTTTCCTCTCCCTTAGTCCCATCTCTCTGGCAAGCAGGGCACAGTGGCATTAGGCCAGCGTGGAATCCTGCTAAAGAAGAATATTTCTAGCAAAAAAATCAGCAGCTTGAAGCTGCTTAGCATTCGTCATTCATAGCGGGCCGGTAAGGGAACACTGCAGATCATTGCAGTGCCTCCCTTTGGAGGCTTCAGAGAAAGGCTGAAGCTGAGGCTGGGGGACTTTTTAGCGATGACAGGCATGAGCTGCAAGGTTCATGGAATAGGGACTTGCAAGCAAAGAAGCAGGCTGTAAAGCTCGGGTGTTCTCACCCTTTACGAAGCAGGTGCACTGGTGGACATATAACGTGCCCAGACGTAGGAGCTAGGCACCTAGAGGGATGTTACTGGGGTTTTATGTGGGCCCTCAAAGGCATAATTTGGACCCAAAAAGAAAGCGTGGGATCCGTACTCTTGTTTTGATCCATATAGAAGAAGAAACACTGGATGTACATTTCAATTGCTGGTACCAGAAATCAGCAGCTGGAAAGGGCTGAAGGAAAAGCAAATTGGTATGGCTTTCTAATAAAAATGCTATTGTACCCATCTGTTGCAGCACTTTAGGCACTTGAGAAGTCCAAGCCATTAAAAAATTGCACAAACAAACAGAAGATAAAACCCACACTGGGAAATAAAGTTAAATCATTGTGCCAAGCCAAAAGCCTCTGCAAATACAGACTTCTGAGAGGATTTATTCAGCTTCAGAAGGCTGGAAGTGGTAGGGAAGTTCTCATGGAAAATACAGCTCAAATTCAACTGCAGCTCTCTTGTTGCTTGGAAGCCCTGGGGCCTAGCGAGTCAACCTTTAAACTACATCCCACATCAAAACTGATTGTTTTAAAACCTGAGTACGCAGAGGCTTAGCAAGGTATGGACTGTAACTTACCTCTGCTTTAACCTCTGCCTCTGATTTCTGCAGGGAACCCTCTCCTCTGTATAGGATGACTTCTAAAGGATTCTCTTCCCACAAGTGCCAGCTTTGAAATGGAGCACGGGGAGATGGGAAGGGAAAAGCAGAGAGAAACATAACAGAAACGTGCTCGACTGTACTGGCAGAGCTAGAAGCTAACAGAGCTGCCGGCAACAGAGCATTGCGAAGCTGCAGCTGTGTTGAGACATTGCCTGTGGGGTGAAACCACATACAGCCAAGTTCCTGAGAAAGCTGGCCAGCAGGCACTGATGAAGACTACGTCTGTTAGTGCCTGCAGTTGGCTGTACAGATGGAGCTCTTCAGAGCCTGGGCACCGAAGGGAACAGGTATAACAACTCAACTATAGACCAGATCTGTGTACGGGCAAAGGAAACAGATTGAAGGTAGTCCTAAAGGTACTGTGGACTTACACAAGGATAATGAAAATTATCTTGCCAGTATAGTTGAGTAGGGAAACTGGAAACAGCTATGCTAATGAAATAGCACTTTTGATAATTTAAACTCCATCTTTACTATTTTTTCCCAGAGAAGCTAAGGGGGTTTTATTCACAAAGGTCTTAAATTGTGGTTTTAGAAAAAAATGTCCAAGGAAAGGGCATTGTTAAGAAGAAAAATAGTTGGAGTCGAGATGCTGCTGATGGAAGAGAGAAAGAAATCAGGCAAGCAAGAGGATCTCAAAAGGAGCAGATTTCTCATGCATTCTTTTAACAACCTCTTCCGAGATGAGCAGAGTCCCACTTGAGAAGGAGTCTGTGCTCACTCTGAGATCCCTGCTCTTTGATCCTCCATCAGACTTCAGTGCAGCACTTCCCGAGCCTCTCAGGTGTGCTCTGTTGTGTCAACTTTGAGAATAAATGGGCCACATAGTCCAAGGTGGAAACATGATCTTGCTATGGTTGGAAGTATTTATTAGGGATTTGGTCTAGAGGGGTGAGAGCTTGCTTATTCCTAGGGTGAGGACCATCGTTATAAATCTCTAACGTGTCATTTAAAATCCTGTAAAAAAAGAAAAGGTAGTAGTTAGAATAGGTAATTAGTATCATTTTTAGCAGTATCGTTTTAAGAAAATATCATATAATTTCTTTCAAGATGAAAAGAATATTAAAAGCCCCTTCGGAACGGCTTTCAGGATGGTTACTGATGGGAAGGAGAGTTCCTGTCGGTTAATAAGGAGGAAAAGAGAAAATAAAACAAAAAACATCTAGGGCCTCACTGCTGTAGCTAGGGTGCAATTCTGTTTGCAGAAGAGAAAAAACAAACAAACAAACAAACAAAAAACCAGGACAGACCAAAAAGGAAAAGCACAGCTCTATGCTCAAGAGCCTTTGAACCCAAGTTCGTTACCAGATGTGCCATCATCTTTTTAGCACCTCTTTGCAGGGAGAGCCAGGAACCTAGCCCCAGGGAACAGTCTGGATGGCAAAGCTTTTTTTCCTTCCAGTCTTGCAAATCCTGTGATAAATATGGTTGCTTTTTACAAAACGTAGGTAGGGAAGTTATTGTCGGGTTGGAAGGATTGGCAGGTTTAGGGTGAAAGGAGGCACAAACAGGACGCTGGAAGCACACCCGCTGCCTTCCAGTGCGCACACTCCTCCTCATGGCACCTTCCCCTCTGATTCCTTCACGCATTTGAACTTGTTGCCATTCCCCATCCCCTCTCTTCACCACCCTGCCCCGCACTGCAGCTGGGCAGTGCTGGGGGTCCCTGTGCTGCTGGGGCCGGGACGCGCCCCGTGCCAGGAGGAGGGTTTTATGGCCGGGTATGGAAATCTGACATTGTGCTGGTTTACATGGGAAGGGTGGGTTAATTAGCTCACTAAATACTTTCTTATCTCTGGCAGGCAAAATTAGGGAGTCACCTTTACTGGAAGTCTTTCAAAGGAAAAGAATCTCGGTTCTGTTTTCTCCTTATTTTCCTTTCATGTGAAAGCCAGCATTTTAAAGCACTGATTGTTTGGAGCCGTAAAGCAGCTCGTGTTACTTGTGGTCTATCTTGCGGCTGATCATACCAGTTCTGCCTCAGCATCTTGGAACAAAAATAATTTCCTTCTTTACTCCTCTGCTACTGCATATGCAATGGGGAGTGCATAATCATCATTTTAGTTCCTTTTGGCTATTTTACAAAACAAAAGGTCTTACCCATGCAATGCAACCAATTCAGTTTGAACAATTAAAACAAAACCAAACCTTGAATGAATCCACTGCCATAATTTTAAGACTTTTACTCCAAGTAACCTTTTCTGGGGAAATGATGGTAACCATCATGGTTACCAGATGGAAGCCAGAAATGATTGGGTGTCTTTTCCCCAAATGGGCAGAGCGCTGCTGAGACAGTAGCATGCAGTACTGAGCTGAAACTGCTAAAAAGACTTTCCAAACAATGTCTGATTAATAAACTCAGAGTATCATCCCCTATAGTGAGTTTTTATTGCTTTTGGACGTCGTTGAGCACTGAGGAATACACATCATGGACTCCATAGCATACATTTAAGTGGTTTGTGTGTTTTCCTTCATTATTTCGTGAACATGCTTCCTATTTTTGTTATTTAAATTAAATCACCCTGTTGGAAAAGTGTAAAATCATTTTCAAACAGAATTGGTAGAGTTTTACGTTCAAATACACTATGGCTGAAACCCCAAACCCATAAGTTTTGCTCTTGAAGATCAGTACACGTATTTTGAGGTATCAAAGGAGATACTGTGCATTTGTCGGGCTACAGAATTTAATTTTTTTTAACTCTAGTGGCTGAGACTTCACATTTTCAGGCTTTCTCAAATGCAAAGGAGAATCTTCACTAAAAACTTACTGAAAAGCAAAAGTTTAGATTCCTCAAAACCAAATAATTCTTGGAAGCTGAGCTTTAAAGAAAACATTGGATGTTGGAACACATTCTGCAGAATTCAAAAAATGCAAAACAAATATCATTGGCTTGAAAGAGTTACTCAGAGTAAAAACCATCTCTATCTACATCTCGTCTTTGGGAAAACAATACGGTCCTGGAAATATACCAGATTCTCAGACAACGCTAATGTTCTTCTAATGCAGTTATTGATCTGGGGGTATTTCGAAGCCTGGGGGTTGTGAGGTGGCCTTCATCAGATTCTTTGAAGTTGCTCCCCTGCTGTGTTTTGGTTATAAACTGTGATTTATGACTGTGGTATTGCTAACCTCAGAATATTCATTATCCTCTGTTCTGTTATTTTGGTATCTTATACATGAGCTTCATCACCAAATTAGACTGAAAAAAAAGTAGTCCCTTATACAAAAATAGACTTCTGAGGAGCTCTGTAGGGTTTTATTTGCTCGCTTGTTTGTTTGCTTCGGGGGCAGTCTTCAGCTGGAGCTGCCAAACCCTCTTCTGTTGTAATTAAACGGTACATTTGGAGCAAAAGGAAAATATGTAGTGGTTTGTTTATTCAGGAGGAAATGTTTGATTTAATTTAACAGATTATATTCTTGAAAAAGAACGGGAGCAAAAATAGACCCTGCGCCAAGTTCTGCCTTTCGCTGCATCTGGGAATCTCAAGTGCCTGCAGAGGCTCCGAAACTGGAAGGGGAGTTACGGACCTTCATCTGGTGGCTAGAAAAGCTGGCTGCGGGTCTGCCCACCACGCAGCTCGAACTGGTAAGGGACTGGGTCTGTGGCAAAGGAGACAGTGGCTGAAACAACTGGTCTGGTGGATTTTGCTGCCTGAACTAAGCATGGGAAGGTCGGGCATCCCTTTCTTCAGCGCTGGTTTGAATGCTTAAAGCCTAGCATTGCTGTTGGAGATACCAGTGTGAGCGGTGGCCTGAAGTAACAGGCTACCTGTTGGCTTGAAATGTAGCCTGTGAGCTCCTGGGATCTGGATTTGGTACAGTAAGGGCCCATTCTTGCTGGGGTCGGGATGCTTCTGCAGTGCAGACAAGGTACCTGAGCTTGCCCTGCAGCCAGGAGCGTGCTGGCAGCTCGCAGGGAGCGCGGCTCTGCTCTGCAAAACAAACAAGGATGAGCCTTGGAAAGGGCATAAGGTTCCTGAAGAGCAATAAAATTGTAAAGACTTTCAGTTAGAGAGATTATTTTTAAAGAGACTGACAAAACGTCCTGCAAGTGTTACAACATCCCAGCCCGACTTACCTTAGCTCTCATCGCCAGGGCTCCGTGAAGCCAGGGAGGGGTGGGGATGGGGTGTGAGCCGACCATGTGGGTGAACCTTGTTCTCTCTTCCAAGAAACCCAAACCACAATTAAGGAATTTAAATTACGGGGAGTCATAGCCTCACATTTCAGGGATTAGGAAATTTCAGTCAGTCAGGAAATAAAAAGGGGAAGGAAAATCAAAGAATTCCTGGTGTTTGTAGTCTACTGAGTCACCATGATTCCTCTTCTCCCATATTGGGTGGAATGACATAAGAGGACAGCATGTAATTTTATTCAGGCTGGCATCCAACAAGAGGAAGCTGATAACAGTGGCCAGTACATCAGCAGGTAGCTTCAGAAACTCTTTGGATGCTCTCAGGAAGCAATGGCTGCTGTTGAGGATGCTCATGTTCGTGCTCTGCACTTCTAACATTTTAAAGGTGTCATCTTTTGACCGCAAACGTGGATTTACTGAACAATAGCAGGTACCTTAGATAGAAGGGATGATTTGTACTGAATAGCATTTGGTATTTTTTTTCCTTTTTCCTCCAGTAACTCAGATCATGCACAGGATGCTCCACAATTAACGCTGTCTTACGCTGAGAAGCATTTTCCATTCTGTTATCTGTTGTTAACAGAACAACTGTTCTACTGTTGTTAACTGTTTTGTTCCATGCCTCTTCATTTTGGTGTTGTAAGAAGAGGTTGTTGCCAGTTTTCCTTTGCTGCATCAACCACGATCCTATCAACCTCTAACACAAGTCCCCTGCACCTTCATTTCTTTTTTGTTTTTGTGAGGGACATGAACTGAAAGACAGAAGGGTACCAAATCCTTCCAGGTGCATTTACCAAGACACGGAGTCACAAAGTGTCTTACTCATAAAAACAAAAGCCAGAGGCTTGTTCTGCACCAGAGTTTTCTCTCTTGGAGGAATGTCTTTGTGCAGGATAGCACACAAATCCGAGCTCTGAAAGCCAGACCTTGACCTTCTGCCAGCAAAGCTGAACCAGCTCTGCAAGCAACGTAAAGCTGGGGCTGGCTCAGAGGTTTTGACCCACCACACACAACTTTGAATGGCAAGGAGGAGCAAAGCCTTGCTGCTACATTCCTGTGACTCCTCCAGTGGCGGTTTTGAACTTCGGAGAATTACAATGTTACTTTCAAGGCTTTTACATAAAGAATCTATTTCAGGAAGGTATTTTTAATACTTCCAGCTGGTGTTTCTCTTCATTGACTCTTCTTTCTTTAGTATCAGTTGTACCGGATCCCCACCAAACTGCAGCTGCCCTCTAGTTTCAGAGGGCTGTGTTCTGCAGCTGTATTTATTGTGTGCAGGAATGGGAAGGTGTTAGGAGCTTCTGATGCTGCCGTGCAATGGCCCCAGCGCTCCACCTGCAGGCCTGGGGCTTATCTTTCCGTGCACCTTGCACCGGGCCAAAGACTTGTTGCATTTTAGCGGAGGAGGCAGGTTCAAACAGTGTGCTTGTCCTCACATCTGTGGGACTGAACACCTGGCAAAGGGGTTTTATTGCTGCTCTGTTTGGGAATAATTTTCCATCGGAGAAAGTGAAAACATTTATCTGGCACCCATAAACCACGGTATTTTCTCTGAGTGCGAGTGTTTTCGGGTGTGCTGCCAGCCAAAGCCAGCGCTGGCCGCCCTGGAGAGGGACTTTGGCGTGAGGCAGCAGAGAGGAATCACGCTTTATCGCAGACATAGCTGGGAAACTCAAGGACAGAAAGGAGGATGGGGCCAGCTGGGAGACGCTGAACAGCTCAGCCCGAACGCCCACACCTCATTCTGCTCAAATGGCCTTGAAACGTGTTTACAGACAAAAGAAGTGTGAGTTGTGCTGGCTGACGGCGCTGGGAGCTGGTGCAGGAAATCAGCGGAGGAAGTCAGGGTTAATTCGCCGTCCTCACGAATCTCAGGAATTCATTTTGCTTTCTGCTGAAAACATATTGTGCTAAAAAACAGTCTCGGGTTGCTCCAGGAGGGGTTTAGACAGGACGTTGGGATGAATTTCTTCACAGAGAGGGTGCTCGAGCATCGGAACAGGCGGCCCAGGGAGGTGGTGGAGGCCCCACGTGGGGATGGATGCGGCACTGAGGGACATGGGTTAGTGGTGGGACTCGGCAGGTCAGGCTGATGGCTGGATTTTATGATCTTGAAGGTCCTTCCCAACCCAGATGATTCTACAAAAAAGCTTTTGACAGCAGAGCCTTTCCTATGTCTCATTAAATTCACTGTGGGCCTTGTTCTGGTAGCAGGAGAAGTACAAGCGAGGAGCACGTCGCACAGCACAGACACCACGAACCGCTCCAGCTCCAGAGCTCCTTGCAGGATGGGAACCTGATGTTGGCCACAGGGCAGGTGAGGTGGTGTTCAGAGAGGGCTCTGGCAAGGTGCAGGCAGGAGGCAGCAGCCCGCTTCAGAAGTGCCTGCTCCTGGTGGCTGTCGATAAGCGCAAATTCTTGTCTGTTTGTTACCTGGTTCAGAATACGGTGCCTTAGAGGGAAGAAAGCTCTCAAAGCATCAACACTTAACATCTGCTGGCCTGTCTTCACGAGCAGCTCTCACCCAGATGATCTCCTAGACCTCCCTGGCTTACCCTGCTAATCAGACCTCCGGTCCCATTGCCCCAGAACCGCCGCAGCTGCAGCAGGGAAGAACGGCAAGGCAACGCAGCAGGCAGCTCGTGCGCAGCCCGGCTTGCACCAGATGCTTGTGCCAGGGCATCTCATGCATCAGCTTACCAAGGAACCTGAGAGAAATATCTGAGCAGGGCCCCCAGCCTCCAGGGCCTTGCAAATCTGCACAGTGGCCTTGGGACATGGCTTTGCAGAGTGGGATGTGACATGAGTTTTATCATCGTTACCGCGGAAACTAAGCAACCTGGAATGAGCCAGCTCTCCTCATCTTCAGACCTGTGCCGCTATGGGCACAAGATCCCTGCACAGTCCCAAAGAGAAAAAGCTGCTCTCAGCAGCTCTGAGACCTCTCCCAAGCACCCATCGTTGTGGTGTGAATCACTTCTGTCCAGTAATTGAAACCTCTTCTGTTTCCACAGCTGCATGCGTCACCAGTGCTCGCACCCTTAGTGCTGTCTGCTCTTTTAGGTGAGCTTCAGTGGTACTGAAGTTGCATTTTGTTTAAGCACAGGAATGTGTTCAACCATATTTGCTTGTGAACAGTTTGGGTTTCCCAAGCAGGATCCACAAAGCTTTTGCAGAGCAGCCTTTGTATGAATGAGCCAGGGGATATCTGCATCCCATACCATGTGTCCCATGTGGTCAGTTTTTCACAAGGCACATCAAAACCTCTCAAAAGCCAGAGAGTCTTCATGTCCCTGCTGTGGCAAAGCCCTCTGCTGTGCTTTTCCAGGTGCTGTGCAGAATGCAGCACACGAGTGTGACGTGAAACATCGCTTGCTTTGCTCTGCTGCCTTCATCTTCCTGTTAACAACTACCATGTGCCCCCCATTTTCCCAGCAACTCCCAGGCTCAGTTTTGAGAGGACAGGTAAACTAGTTTTGCTCTGTGATGCTGTAGGAGGGGGCACTGCTTGCTGTGGGTGATGAGGGGGTGCTCAGGATAAGAGCACGAGGGCTGATAGTGCTCACCTGCATCAGCAGCAGAAGAGTTTAGGGGCTTTATGCTCCCACACAAGCAGGGGGATGTGTCAGAGGTTTGCATGACCCTGCAGCAATGTCAGCACCTCTGGCTGCTGCGTGCTGTTGGTTCTCACTTCCCCCACTGCAGAAAACACCTGAGACGTCCTGTGACACCGGCAGAGGCATTTACTGCCCTAGCAGCATCACAGCATGGAGGCCTGCCTTGCCCATAGCTGCCTGCTGGGGGAACGAAAATGTCCCAGAGCAAGATGAAGGCAGTAATTTCAAAAGCTGATAGGAATCTGAATGGCATACCTGCCCTTGGTATCTCCCTGCCTATGCCTTGGTGTCTGACCACTTCTTGATACTTTTGGGGGAGGCACACATGGCAGCAAGGACGGCAAGGGACAATTTCTCTCTCAGGCATTCTGGGCAAGCACAGATCTGCATGGAAGCTGCAAGATTTCTGTCTTGATGTCCTGTTAGGAAAGGAGGAGGGAAGAGCAAGGGAGGCAGCTCTCATTGCAGGTTCCCCTCTACCTCAGCTAATGTTTGCACGGGAGCACAGAGACATTACCAGGGTTTGGAGAACCATTAACCACCAGGTTTTGTGGCCTCGAGGTCACGGAGCAGCATGCAAGGCTGCAGGCAGGCAGCAAGGCTGGCGGTGCTGGGGGACCGGGGCAACTTGCCGGGGAAGGGCAGAGCTCTGCCTGCAGCCAGGCGCCTGTAGAGCTGCAGCCAGGATTGTTCCTGGGACTCTCTCTTCATCCCTGATGCTGGAACAGCACAAGGATGTGAACTTTGGACTTCATAAAAGCTGTCCCTCTCCCCCTGCCTTCCCCCCCCCCCCTTTTTTTCCTTAGCTTTGCTGCAGTTCCAGGGGTAAAAAAAAGAAACAGCCCTAGGTGTCTAGTTGTGGTTACCACCTGCTACATTTTAAACATCCTGGTCTAGTTGCCTTGTCTTCCTGTTTTCCTGGCTGACCAAGGTGTGCCTTGCTCTCTCGTGAGCACCCATGCTGCTGGGAGGATTAAAGGCAGCTGTAAGAGCGGCCTCCACCTATGCCCCGCCGCAGTGCTGGCATCCTGCTCTTTCCATCCCCAGCTTTGAGCTGTGCCTGCTGCGTGAGGTGCCCAGGCTGGGGACGGGTCACAGCACCGCGGCACAGCCACCAGGCAGTGTCCTGTGCTCGCAGCTTCATCCCCAGATGTCAGCCCAAGGCCACCGGGCCTCCCTCCCGTCCCCACGGCTTCCTCTTCTCTGACACCGCAGCCCCGTGCTCTGACATCCAGCCCGAGCAAAAGGCTCAGCCTTCGTGTTTGCAAACTTCAGTCTGGCACGATTATTCTACTCGCCCTTGGCACGGACAGGGAAAAACCACGCCAACCTTTAAGGAAGACTCTTGTGTTAATGTTACCACGTGCAAGTTTATTTTTGTGCAATCCCGAGTGTTCAAGGCTTGCTCTCACCCACGCCGTTAGGGTGGGAAGATGCTGCCCGCATGCAGAGCCCTCGCGCCGTGTAATTAACAGCCTGGCCGCTGGATGCTACTGTTGCTCCAGACATCGGCGAGTGCAGGCCGGGGGACGCCGGGCAGTGCCACCTTTGCAGCTGAAAAATCACCGTCGTCATCACCAGATGCAAACATTTTTCCTTTTTTCTTGCAAAAGCGATGATGATCACCACAGCCATACACTAGACAAACATTGCACCCCGCCACGCACCAGCAAAAAATCGACGAGCTAATTGCATCTATCCTTTAAGAAGGGGCCAGAGCAACCCCAAATTTAGGTTGTTTCCTCTCGTTTTCCTCTCACCAGTGGCATCCCCTTATTCCTGTGAGAGCCATTCCAGGGGATGCCCCGCGTCGTGCCTGCTTCCCTGTATTTTAATTTTTACTTAATCCCTGTTATTCTCAGATTTTGTCTCCCTGTTGGAGTACCTCCCAGATCTGTAACCACTGTTGCTCTCTGCGTATCTCCCCCCAGCCTCCTTTCTGTACGGATCCCGTACACTTTGTGCACGCAGCTTTCACGGATGTACCCTGAAGCAAAATCTTCTTATCAGAGGAGCACGGTTGGTATGACTGGGACATGCCCAGAGCAATTCCTCAATTATTGATGGGCACCCCTGCGGAGTATTTCCTCTGTGCATGATGGATTTCGGGAGCTCCCTTTTTCATCTTCCCCAAACAAGGCACAGAGCCTTGTAGATGTGCAGGGTAACGTCCCCATGGGAAGACAAAATCTCTGCTACGAAGCTGACAAATTCAGTAAATTTCTGCTCACCAGTTGTCCACAAAGATGGTTTTCCCAGTTTGAGCTTTCCCTGTGGATTTTTCAGACACTGGAGCAAACATCCAGGAACCGTTCCCCCGACAAGGCAGCATTTTGTGGTAACAGCCTCCTGTCTGTGGACCCGGTCACTTACCAGAGGCAAAGCTCCTGCTTGAGACACGAGAAGTATGGAGGCTCACAGATACTGCTCTGTCCGACAGCTGCTCACAGGGAATTCACATAACTCTTTCAGCTGCTTAATGTAAATGATTAATGCTTTAATTTGTCTCATCTGGCTTTAGACCTAGTTTTGGTCATCAATCTGACAGTCAGGCTCATTGGCAGCAAGAAAAGACACCCCCAAGGGGGAGTGCCAGTGGATCTATGGCAGAAACCTAACTCAGGAGGATTCATAACTCGGGATGGAAATGCCAGCTTCTGCCCTTTTGTGCGTGGAACAGCAAAGGAAAAGCTTCATCACCGTGCTACCAATACAGCGTGGAACTATTCAAATAAAAAGAGAAAAAAGCTGATGTTTTTGCTTTAAAAGCGGCCATCCAAATTCTTTCTTTTAATTCTGAACATTTTTTTTAAATCTCGTCCTAAGAAATAATCAGAGAGATGATACTGTGAACAGTTTATTTATCAAAATTTCTCTCTCTCCGTTTTTTATACAGGACTTTCCGCCCTGTTGCTGAAGGACTGCTGTTGGGCCGATGGGACATTTTAACATAGAAAACGTGGGAGTGTTTTAAACTGATGTGTAAGGGTTTCTTCATATTTGAACCTCCTATTGTAACTCTGTTTGCTTGCCAGGGCAAAGCAGTCTACACCTTTTGCTATGTGCTTGCCTGCTGTCATGATTTACATGCCCAATTAAAGTGGGGGCAATAAATTAACCAGGTGCAGCTCCATACTGCATAACTCTCGGCGCTTTAAATGAAAAGCTGTGTGCTGTGGGCCGAGCAGTGCTTGGTGCAGAACTTAGCCCTGCAGGCACATTTTTCACCACCCCCCTGTGGCCCCAGATGCTAGTGGTAGAAATGCCCATCTCACTCGCTTTTCTTTTAGGGGATCATCCTTTCCCCTGTATTTTATTATTATTATTACATTATCTTTCTTGAGACTGTTACCAACTACACATGAAATTAAGCATTCAACCCAAGGCACAGAAGCGGAATGCATGCTACAAGATAGGGGAAAAAAAAAAAAAAAAAAGCATAAAATATTCAAAGAATGAACACGCGCGTATTTAGGTCAAGGAAAATGAGGGATCCCTGTAGTCGCTTCATTTCTGCGTCCTGAACACACTGTTACTTGTTGGTGTTTATGCGCCCACGATGTCTTCTTCTTTCAGCTCATGTCAGCTGAAGAGCTGGTGGCCTGGCGTTGGGTCCCTGGAGCCTTTTCCATGCGATCTGCCTCCGTCCCAGCTCAGTCCCCTTTCCACCAGCAGCATCTACAACAGCTTTGCCTATGATAGCTTTGTTTTCCCTTCTCCCTTTCTCCTTTCTTCAGGACCAACATTTGCTGCCATGGGCTGGAATAGCAGCTGCTCTGGGAAAAGATGGAAATATGGGACACAGACTTTGCTAATTATTTCTCTTTCATTAAACCTCGATCTTCCATCCTGGCATATGCAGGGCCGACACAGTCTCTGTGAAGATTACACGATTGTGCAAAATTCCCTCCATGGACATTTTTGCCTGTCGTCCCTTCACATACTCTCTCTGTGAGATTTCATTCATAAAGGTCTTTTTGCCACACCTGAGTCTTGCTCCGCGACCAATATATGGGAGTTGAGATGAGAAAAGCTCAAACCACTCCTTTTTCACAGCAATTTGCCCAGACATGGAATGAAAGCTGTTAGATCCATAAATAGATGTAGGCATTTTTATTTTATTTTTTTAACGTCTGACCCCAGAAATATAGGTCTGACTCAGTGAGTGCCTGAAAGCTGAATGGCAGGGCACACTCGCTGACCATTTCGTGTAACTTTTCAGACATATATTTCTGAAATACATTGGAGCTGTATTACTTTACAGCTCAAGCTTTGTTGTTCCCTCCTACCTCCTGTAAAAATCCTCTGTGGGCCAAATACCCACCTGGACTCTCCCAGCTGTGGGGTGCCTGGAGGATGGGAAGGAGGGGGCCGTGGGCGCCCCTTGTCAGGTCTCAGGAATGTGTGGAATTAGAGCGGGGAAAACATCCCCGGTTCTCCTCATCTCCAGCATGAGCCACGTCCACCACTACATGGCTCAAAGAGAGCTCATTCGATCCTTTCAGGTTCAATGCTCTGACAGTGGTTGCTGGAACCTCTCCCGTGGGCAGCCTGCCCCACACACCTCCATTGCCCTGCCTGTTGTCCCCTGCAGAAGCCCCCAGATCCCTCCAGGACACCACAGCTGCGAATCTGCTCGCTAGGGGGTCCAGGTCCCCGTAACTGTCCCTCAGATAAGGGACAGCAGATCCCTTCTGGCTCAGGACGGAGCGGCTGGCCTCCACATCTGGGCGGGCTGCTCCCACTTCCCAGGCAGTGCCTGGAAGGAAGCAGGAGGTGGCCCCTCTGCAGCGAGGAGCCCTGCGAAACATCAGCCTTAACCCCCGGGGTCAGGATTTTCCTGGCTGGTTCTGCACACTCCGTAATTTTTCTCCAGAACTAACAGGCTCCATCTCATTTGCAGCACATAACCTCTTCCCTCCGAGTTGCCAGTATTTCAATAATAAGATAAGCACTGGAAAATTAGCATGGTTAGTGCTCTAATTGGGCCATCTGTCCCCTCTCTGGCTCTCTGTGTGTTTGTTGCCTTTTTGATTGCTGTTTCTTATTCCCACTAGAATCCAGCCTTGAAAAACAGGTTTTGGGGCCAGAGAGCGTCTTTCTCCCCACCACACACATTTATGCCAGCACACAGCATAAAATGAACAAAATGAAAGCAAGTGCAACAGTTGGAGGCTTTCTACCATTTGTGTAGACAAACAGTGCAGGAGATCCTGCCCCATGTGCATTTCCATCACAACACAATCCAGGGCTGCTCAGGTTGCCCAGAGAAGCTGTGGATGCCC
Organism: Stictonetta naevosa; assembly: GCA_011074415.1. Classification (NCBI taxonomy): domain Eukaryota; kingdom Metazoa; phylum Chordata; class Aves; order Anseriformes; family Anatidae; genus Stictonetta; species Stictonetta naevosa. Next base: position 126,282,033 of record CM021698.1, on the reverse strand, counting down.
CATCCCTGGAGGTGCTCAAGGCCAGGCTGGATGGGGCTTTGGGCGACCTGGTCTGGTGGGAGGTGTCCCTGCCCATGGCAGGGGTTGGGACTGGGTGGGCTTTCAGGTCCCTTCCAACCCAAACTATCCTGTTATTCTGTGATTTTACAATCCAACCTCACCATCACTGTGCTTGGGCTTTCCTCAACCCCTCCACACAGTCCAGGTAAGGTGACAATGAGTTTAGTTATGGGAACAATAGATGCATTAACATTCATTTTGTGATTTCATTTTTTTTTTCCCCAAGCACATACCAGCTTCTCTAAATGGATTTCTTCAGTCCATAAGAATAACCCCCTGGGTTTTCACACTCCCTGCAAGTAAGAATGAGCAGTATGTTGAAAAGTTCTTCCTGCTGACTTATCTAAACCTGTCTTCTCCTAAACCTTCTGTTTTAGTCTGGAAATTAAAATACACTTTCTTTCTCCTTTTATTGCAAACTCACCCAGCAATTAAACTGCTGAAGATTTGGAACAGTTCTAATTCGTACTAATGAGATACAGTTCTCTTTTGAGTACTATCTATCCAAGGAGATTAGGAGAAGGTGGCAAAAATAATGTTTCGTTTTGGGGTTGGAGAAATAGAGCCAAAGCCAGCTCCCTGGCTGGGAAGCGCTGCTGGGAAGCTCACACCATGCTGGCCCTCATGTGGCCCCCAGCGCAGCCCCCAGCCTGCCCCATCGCTCATGTGAGCCCAAGGCAATACCTGACCGCCTCGCTGCCCTGGGCCTGATCCTGAGTCAGGCTGGCTGCTCAGCATCCTGGATCACAGCCAGGGAGGTCTCTGCCCTCCATTCAAAGCCTCAGTGAGATGGCATTAGCCTCGTGCAGTCATGGGATGAACCAGGTTCTCCCCGGCTCGTTATTTCCAATGAGTATCAGCAGATTTGCCAATATTTATGCTGCACCCGCAGGAAAAGACAGCTTGTTTAAGCTGACGTCAATATAAACTACGCTATTTGCTCTGGCTGAAAAGCTGTCCATGTTTTCTAAACCATTCAGTCAAGGTAAAAACCCTCGCACCTTTATAACAGTCTTCATGCGCATTCATGCTCTGTATTAATATTCCCCATTATGGAGATCACAGAGCAGGAAAATGACGTTGGCACTTCCCTTCAGCACCTCTGACAGCCTTTGACAGCTTCCCGACAGCACTGAGCGCGCTGTGAACAGCAGGGTCAGCAGGCTGAAGACAGGGTTATATTTTTATTAGAAGTATTTTTCAGCTATGGCACAATGTCACATCCTCAGGAGCTTCTAGTGCACGTATACAAATGTTCTCTGCCTACACGACTGCCTTCGTGGGGGCCCTAAGGACGCGAGGCCAGCAGTGGGGTGAGAACGGGGACCCTGCATCTCAAAACCCACCCCTCCGCTTGGTGGGGGCCTCGAGCTGAGGAACAGCACTTAGGAATTCCCTGTCTGTGTGAGAGCGGTGTTACCCACCAGGTGGGAATAGCAAGTGCTAAACAAATATTTAGAGCTACTGTTTTCACCCCATTTCTCATGTGAAGATCTGCTTTATGGAACCCAGTTCTGCCTGAACTCGGTTGTGGTATTACGTGGACATTACTTGGACATTGATGGCAGTGTGCACCTCACAGAAAACAAAGAACGTTCTATTTTCTGTGAGAGAGCACACGATGCTGGAATCCCTGCCCAAGCCCTGCTCCACGTCAGTATACCCAGACTGGTTGAGGGACTGACAATGTGAAGCTGGGAAGCAGGGGGCTTGTGCTGGACTCCGCATTTATGCTGCTATGGCCTGGCCTGAGATGGAGCAAGAGGGGCAGCAGCAGAGACATAGAAATACAGAATGGTTTGGGTTGGAAGGGATCTAAAAGATCACCTGGTTCCAACCCCCTGCCATCCCATGGGATGCCACCCATGGGCACGGATGCCAAGGCCCCATCCAGCCTGGCCTTGAACACCTCCAGGGATGGGGAATCCATAACTAAGAAAAAAGTGTTGTTTTTTTTTGTTTGTTTGTTTGTTTGTTTGTTTTTTCTTTATAGGTTAGAATCAATTAAACAGTCCTGGTTCGACATGTTCTAGATGAGGACAACACAGCATCATTAAAACTTGCCAGGAGGCACAGATGGGTCTGAGGACATGACCAGAGTGTTCCCTTGAGCTTCTGGATCTGAAAATGAAGTGAAAAGAATCAAAATTACATCAAACGCCCTTTTAAAATTATTTGACAGATTTTATCCTGTCTTCAATAGTGACAACTATAAGAAGGAGGCTATTTAGGGAGAGCACATGAGGCTGACCTCTCTGTGCTGTTCTCTTCTCCAGCACACGCAGTTATATTAAGGCCGCAGAAGGGCACATTCTTCCCAGTTTCCTTTATCATTTATAGTTCTGAAGAAGAAAATACAAGATAAGTGTCTTATAAGAAGCCTTGCAAGGAAGGAAGCCTGCTGGAGCTTTCTGCCCTCTGTTTTCTCCCCACCAGAGCCACCTAAGCGTTCCCTCTTCTGCCTGCTGGCCTCACGACTGTTGACTGCTCCACTGTCCTCTCCTGCTCTGCTCCACATCTAGCTCCATGAAGCCTCCAGGGGCTCTGAGGGGGTGTATTGGGTTTACGTGGCAGTGTTTTGGTAGCAGGGGGATGCAGGGGTGGCCTCAGTGAGAAGAGTCCAGAAGCTGCCTCATGTTAGATAAGGGCCAGTTCATGCCAGGTAAGGGCATCTGAAAAGCCAAGCAATTAGGCGAGTAAAAGCCAAGGGAATCATTCATGTGTAATCACACCTCATAAGCGTGCACACCTCCTGTTGTATTCACTAGTGTAGGCAGATGGAGAGTGTAAATAGGTGGAGTGTTTCTTCTTATTATCAGCCAGTTTAAGATGTTGCCTTTTTCTCTTTTTTTTTTTTTTTTGGAGGTGGGGGGAGGGTTGGAGGAAGGGTGGGGTGGGAAGAGAAGTGCACATGCTGTTTAAATATGAAATAAAAGACCACTTAAGGACAGAGGAAGCTTTGCTAAAAGGTCTGTCTTCCCCTGGCCTTATTTATTATTTAGGTCTTCAGCTGACATATTTAATACTGCCAGGCACTCAGAGACTGCAGTATGAAAGAAACATGCTGCAGAAAATCAAGCTTCCTCACAGGAACAGGGAACACGTCTTCAAAAGTTAATTGCTCTTTCACAATTAAATAAACCTCTTTATTACTGCTCTGTTCTGTAAGGAGAACAACTGTGCAGCGTGCCTTCAATTTCTTCAAGACACATGTTATATGGGCAGCTTGATCCTCCTCCCTTTTTCTGTTCTGATAGCAGTGAAAGCTTCACACCAGTCAGTTGACTCTGACTTTATCTTGGCATAGACAAGAAGAAAATTATGTGTGTTATCTGTGATATTTTTTCTGAAATTGGCTAGAGACACAGAGACACATACTGATTTATTTCATAAACGCTGGAGGATAAAGCATAGAAGAGCTGAAAAGAAAACATGGACTTTGTCCCAGGCTGTTTTAAGCCGACAGCAGCAGATAATATATTAAGTGGAAAGCACACTAGAGACACCAGTGTGTGCTGTTATAACAAGGGAAATAAAAACACAGATATCAGAGAGAACAGCTGCAAATATCAGCTCTTCACCATGGTAGGAAGGTAGAGGCCACCACCTGAGCAACAGAGCTGTTCAGATGCCTCTCTCCTCCAGAGCAAACCGAAATATGGTTCATAAAGCTGCTGCAAAGACCTCAGTTAAATAACCAACGATCCTATAACTAAACCTAACAGCCAAAGCTGTCAGGGCTCTGCAGAACAGATGAACGTGCCCCCCTGGCAGCGGTCCCTTACCCAAGTGCACAATGGGTGGCAGGCAGTACAAGGTGTGCTGCTGAGAGCCCAGGGCACGATGTAACCACCTGGCAGGGTTTGGCCCAGGGTCTGGTTTCACAGGCAAGCTGAGGAAGTACGGCCTAGATGAATTGACAGTGGGGTGGGTTGATAACTGGCTGGAGGACAGAGCTCAGGGGGTTGTGCTCACTGGTTCAGTCTAGTTGGAGGCCTGTAGCTAGCGGTGTCCCCCAGGGGTCAGTGCTGGGGCAGTCTTGTTTAATTTATTTGTCAGTGGTGATGGAACAGGGCACCCTCAGCAAGTCTGCTGACAACACAAAGCTGGGAGGAGTGGCTGGGACCCCACAGGGCTGTGCTGCCATTCAGAGGGACCTCGACAGGCTGAGGGCTGGGCCCAGAGGAACCTCATGAGGTTCAACGAAGGTCAGTGCAGGGTCCTGCACCTCGGGAGGAATAACCCCAAGCACCAGTACAGGCTGGGGGGTGACCTGCTGGAGAGCAGCTCTGAAGAGAGGGACCTGGGAGTCCTGGTGGACAGCGGGCTGACCACGAGTCAGCAATGTGCCCTTGTGGCCAAGAAGGCCAACGGTGTCCTGGGGTGTGTTAGGAAAAGTGCTGCCAGCAGGACAAGGGAGGTGATCCTCCCCCTCTACTCAGCCCTGGGGACGCCACACCTGGAGTATTGTGTCCAGTTCTGGGCTCCGCAGTACAAGGGGGACATGGAGCTACTGGAGCAAGTCCAGAGGAGGGCTACTAAGGTGATTAGGGGACGGGATTATCTGTCATACAAGGACAGGCTGAGAGAGCTGGGCCTGTTCAGCCTGGAAAAGAGAAGACTGAGGGAAGACCTCATCAATGTGCATAAATATCTGAGGGGAGGGTGTCGAGAGGATGGAGCCGGTCTCTTTTCAGTTATGCCCAGCGACAGGACAAGAGGCAATGGGCACAACCTGAAACACAGGAGGTTCCATCTGATTATGAGAGGGCACTTTATTGTGAGGGTGACAGATCACTGGAAGAGGTTGCCCAGAGAGGTTGTGGAGTCTTCTTCTCTGGAGGTATTCAATACCTGCCTGGATGCCATCCTGGTGCTCTAGGTGCTCTAGGTGATCCTGCTCGGCAGGGGGTTGGACTAGATGATCTTCAGAGGTCCCTTCCAACCTCGGCCATTCTGTGATTCTGTGGTTTGCCATGCTGGGTCCTGCCACTGGACACCTGAACCAGATCCCAGACATGCTGCCTTTGAGGATGAGGGAAATAAGAATAACTGAGGGTTGGAGCGATCATGTATGCTTGTGGCTGCATGAGGGAGAAATGGATGGCTGGGACTTGATGGATGTGCAAAAGGGAGGGCAAACAAGTGTGCACACAGGGCCTGATGCATGTGTGAACCCATGTGGGAACAGGATCTTTAGTGACACCAAGTCTGATCAGTTGGATTCATACCGGAAACTTAAGATCACTTATTTAGTGAAGCAATGGAAATGACAAATAGGTAACACAAAAATACTGTTCCAGGAGAGAAGGGGCATGTTTCAAGCACTGAGGTTTCTCAGCTATTCCCCCAGTTTGTACTTATTTGTGGATCCAGAGAGCTGCTGCTGTGGTGAGGACTGATTTTGTAGGGCTCTGAAACATGCAGCAAGCTTCATTACATGCAGGCAGCCTCAGCAATTGCACGGGCAGATAAGCACACCCTCATGTTTGCATTTAGCACAGGCACTGATGTATAACTCAGGTGCAAAGTACACTGTCTCTTACAAACACAGCAACTGCAGAGATTTTCTCTTTGATGGGAGAAAAAAGAAAAAATGAAAGCCATTCAGGCAGGAGATGCCAGGTGGCTCACTTTGCACAACCACACCTGCACCTCGTTTGCTTCTGAACGGGGAGGTGGGTGACCCATTTTCTGAGACCTTCTGGTGGAAGTTTGGGTTCACTGAGAAATCAGGTGATCTCCATGCTGGTTTTGAACACATAGATAAATGGTGGGAAAGGAAGGAAGGAAGGGAGGAGGTCTGGTTGGTCTGTTTTGTTCTTTCTGAGATCAGAAGTACAGTCTGTCTACCTTGGGGGAAGTTTCAAGAGTGGAGTTTCAAAATGAGCTTTGTGAGATCAGGTAGGAGCTAGATGGTACTATTAGGAGATGTAGCATAGTTGTCTTCACTGTAGTCTTGAAGGAAAAACTAACATACACAAACTATAGCTTTTGTGTATCTTTTGTTGGAAGTGTCCAAGTGAGACTGTGGTGGAAACACCTCCTGACTGGGTGGTGGTGGCAGGAAGTAGACAGCACTGCTGGTACAACATTCATGAGATAAATGAATCTTTAATTGTGGTGTTTATGGTCTGATTTGTTGCTCATCTTTTCACTTCATATTGGCTGGCTCAGTGAAATGCCTTATCAGTGAGAACAGCCATATGCTTAGAATCTCAAAAAACATCTCTCTTAAAAGACTAGATGCTATGGTATCGGGGAACTGTAAGGGATGACTTTATTTGCAAAGTAAGTAAAGAAAAAATGTTTAGTGAATGAATGTAAAGGCTGAAATTCCATGGCTTGCATTATGAAAGTGAGCAGGCTTTTGAAATAGTCTTTTTCTTGTTATAAAAACCTATAAAAAGAAAAAAAACTTGCAGCAGTTCTAGTTAACTGGGTCATCACTTCTTTTTCCTTCCTTGTAAGCTTTTAATGGTATTCCAGTGTTTGGAACTAAATCTTTTGTTTCTGTTTTCTTGTCTGCTTCTAACAAATTATAAAGAACCCTCTGTGTTCTGATTTGCCAGTAATGAAGTGGACCTATTATTACCTAGTTATCTCCCAGGAGTATGCTGGAAGTTAACTACAGTTTGAAAAGCATCCCCAGGTGCCCTGCTTCTTAATTACCATGCAGTAAGTGTACAGCACTGCAGCCTTAAAAATAGCTTGATAATGAGTTACTGAAGATGTGACCTCATTTTATCCCTAGTATCAGTTTTTAGAAGGTGAAAATGTTCCAGTTAGTCCTTATTCTGGAACGGAGTGCTTATGACTAATTAGCAGCCGTTAGTTGACACAGATGTAACTTAGCTAAAGCTTTGGCTATGGTGTATTTACTGCATCAGTAGCGATGCTTGTTGCAGATAGTGATGTGTGCGGCAAAGAAAGTAGTGTGCTTCCCTGATCAATATATTTGCTGTAACTGGGAATAGCTCAGAGGCTTGAGGACTCGGAAGTCCTGGAGCTGTGATTGAACCAACGCTACCAGAGGAAGCTGCGCTACCAAAGAAGTGATAAGCTAGAAATGCTTTCTTCCTCTTTTCAAGAGGAATTCAAGACTGGGGGTGGGAAGGTTATTCCTAGATAGGATATTCCTAGGCAGGCATGAGGTTTAGTAACTTTGGCAAAGGCGATTAAAAAGTGACGTTAACATCAAACTAACAGTTACAGATCATTCATTGATGTGGTAAGGCTTATAGCGTTCGTGTATCTGTGTGTACATCTATGCCGAGTCTTCTGTGTGCAAAACAAGCCTTGGTAGCAGCTTTGGGGTCTTCATTAAGATAAGCACGCAGGTACCTTTCCTTCACTGCAAATCGCGAAATAGCCAGCGGGCAAACTCCGCACCCGCGGGGTGCTCCAGCGCTCCCTCTAGCGACTCTGCACCGCAGGTACCGCAAACTGACTATTTTTGGTTTTTGTCTTATTTATCACATGCTTGCTGGCAGCTGTACAGAGTGGGTTTCATCCTACTACGGAGGAGAGGTATGAGTTCTCGGCAAACATCTTTTTGCATGTGCTGAGCAGGTTTAGTTAGAAGAAATAAGTTTCATGCAGGTGGGTGTCATGGAGCCTGGTCCTCTGAAAGATTTAATTCCCCTAAGTATTTCAAGTGTTGTTCCAGGACAGATAACTGTGCTACACCTAAATGACCACACTGCAGTGCTGAAGGTGCCACGCAAAGCTTTATTATGGTGGGTTTTCAGAGCTAATTGGAGATGCCTCCTAACGTGGAGGTCTCCAGCTAAGAGCCCCGTACAAATTGTATCAACAACCAAATGATTAGGACTTCAGGGGAAGTCTCATATCAAGCATCTGAGCAATTCAGAGTTTAATTCTGAGTTGCAAAAGTGACCTTGGACTTGGAGACACTCAGGCACTTAGAGGTAAAAGTCACCTGTATTTTCAGCAATGCACAGCTCTTCTGGTGAGACGGGAGCCTATGGCATTGCTGAATTCCACCAGGAGCCTGCTTATCTACCCCAGTACGTACATAGATATGATCTTTAAGTTGATCTGTAGACACTTAAAGGTGTGAAGGTACATTTTCTACTCAAGTGTTCCAGCAGGACAAGTCAGAAGTACAGATTCTCTTACTTGCTAGCCAGCTGCTACCTGACCCTGAAAAGGCACTCATGTAAAATGTCCATTTCTGACAGCAAATCTAATTGGGAAGGTGGAATTCTGCTTTTGAGGATTTCTAACAGTGCCTCAGGTGGGACGTACTGCACAGGATTTCTGACCTGTGTATGGACCTTGTTGGTTGTGCTTTCAGGGTATGTCTGATAAACCAGCCCCCGCCCCCCCCCCGCCCCAAAAAAAAAAAAAAAAAGAAAAGCCTGTTTACTTGCTTGTCTGTTTTTCCTACCCTTAATAACAGGGGATAACCACCTAGGATATGGCAAGTACAGGTTCACTGAATATCTAGTTTTGGTTTGCCCATGATACTGATGGTTCAGTATGCACTTGTCTCCCCTTCTCAGTTAGGTTAACAAAATCCTGTGGTTTAGGTCATTAAATCCTTCTAGACATTGCCTTATAAAGGAGCCAAGCTGACTGTGCTCTTCCACTGTTTGGAAATAAAAACATTGGACATGTTCCTTAAGACAGATTGCTTCCAGCAGATGACTCAAGGCTCTGAATGAATGGAGGGCTCTTCTGGTGCCAAGTACATAGCCTTGGAAAGAAAAGGCATTCAGGACAAATCTCTAGCACTTTCTATTGCTGAGGCTAGGTGTCCTCTGTGGTTTGAGGAGCTTTTGTAGGTCCCATTTACGGGCATCTAACTCTGTCTGGCAACCAAAGGTGTCGTGTGAACTCTGGAAGCTGCAGCAGACGACTTGCTGTGCTGCGCTGCCCAACTATGTACGTGGACATAGGTCTAAAATGTGTTAGCCCTCTCAGGAACCGTGGCCAGCTCAGCACTTGGTTGCACAACCGTGTCTCTTTATGGCTGTACACGAGCATAACAGCCACCCTGAACGAGGACAGCTCACCACTGGACTCAGCTCTTTGTACGCAGGAAGATGGGTTCTCTGGAGGTAATTGCATCTGTGACTGCAGCGGAGGAGACAAAGTGCAGAGTGAGTCTGAAAAATAATTGGTTGCCTTAAGTCTGGATTGGTGAATGAACGTGGAAGCATTAATTCTCCAAAACCTTGACCTTTACTTCTGGCTGCATTGACTGTTACTTGTGATAATCCGATCTGCAGGGGATATTAAAGTTGGGATCTGACTCCACGGCAGGTGCTGCGGCCTGTTTGTTGCCCCAGTTCTGTGGCTGTGCAATGAAACCCAGTGTACAGCTGCCACAGGAGCTGCCTCTGGCACTCTACCTGCATTCCCATACAAGCAACATTTGCATGGGATGGCCACCATCCTACTCAGGACAAAGTATTTTGAAGTCCCATATTTACATGGATAGTTCCAGGCTTGCTTTCTACATGTGTATGTGTTTGGTACTTTTATAACCACCTGGAGGAAATGAGAAGTCACTGCACAAAGCACGGTAGCTCAGTGCACTGCTGGTCCCATTGCCTTTCTGTCTTGTCCTTCTTCATAAAGACAATAAAGCCTTCAGGGCAGGCCCAGTCTTTTCTGAGTTTGTTTATAATCTGTGATTGCAACTAAGCCTTTAGGCAATAGTCATACTGATCTTTTTAATAAGCGCTACTTACAGATGCTTGTTACAATGATTCAGTCTCCTCACTGTGTAAAAAGGAACATGTCATTGTATTTGGAGATGGCCTGTGGCTTTTGAGTGTCTTCCTTGCAACTAAAACCCTTCTGGAAAAGACAAATGGGAATTTGATTTGGCCAATATCCTACAGGTAGCCCTATCTTCGCTTTGAATGGCCTGCAGCTGCTAAGGAAACCAACTTGCAGGGTGAGTTGGAAAGCAGGGATTTCTGAACTTGTAGTTCCTCAAAATTGCTGAGGGACTGCATACATTAGGGAGACACCTAAGCCACAGACAGTTTTCTTCAGTGTGACAGCCATGGGTGAGACACTGATGTAGTCCCAGCAACTCCTGCAAGCTGTGCCGAGGGATACAGTCATCTCTCAGGACAGTACTGCTGTCCTCACTACTAGCTTTTGCTCTTTGGGATGTGTTGGCTAAATATTCCTGGCTGCTAAAGCAGCAGAGAAATGCTGACAGCTTCCCTGCTCTGCAGGTTGGCTCCTGGCAGATGCTTCAGCGCTGCCAGAGTAAAGCAGCTGTACATAAAGGGATGTGAATTGTAGTGCTGTTGGTCTTTCACTGTGACTACAGCTCAGTAGGAAATAGCAGCTGATCAGTGGGGAAGCTTGGGGCTTCATGTGGAGTACCATCGGAGAAAATATATATAATTTTTCAGGGAAAAAAGTACACTTTCAAATATATATATTTTTTGAAACAGTCATAACTGAGATGTGCAGGATGAGCTTGTTCTGGTGAGAATCGTATGTCTAAATTGCTGTGTTATAAGAATACATCCCTGTGTTTTCATTTTGTTTTATCTGCTTGCTGTCCTTTATGGCACCACTGCAAATGCCTTGTGCTTCAGCAGTGCATATCCTAGAATTTAAGCCAGGGCTCCTTTACCCAGCAAAAGCTTGTGTCCTCAGCGGCCTCATAGGCTGAAAAATACCTGGATTTGATGCTGTTGTTTGTTATCTGAAGCAAGGACATCCCTGAATTGGCACCTCCTGACTCTCCATTGTGCTGTGCTTCGCCATGTGACTGTGCATACTGCGTGGCAGTGACAATTTGGCTATTCAGAGAGCCACGGCGTGCATGCCTTGCTGCTCATTCTCTGCACACATCGATCTCTTGAACAAACACATCCATAGATGTCAAGGCCAGGGATTTGAAAAGGGTGCAGCAAGAGATGCGTTAGGTAGCTTAATGTTCTTGATAGTCTCTTAAAGCAGTTTGCTTGTGAAACTACATAATGAAAATTCTGTGCTTAATGTTACATTACTAGGAAGAGCTCAGATTGTAGGTAGGACAGTTGGTGGTCTGTTTTCAGCTGTTAAATCCTCTGTAATGTAGCCACAAGGCACTGGTTTGCCTGTTTTTAAGTGCTAACAAGTCTCACGGGGGAATCTCTGAAGCGAAAACAAAACTACAGCTTAATTTCAGTAACGTAGCGCTATCTGTGAGCATGCCTATGCTTTGCTGGTGAATGTATAATAAATAGAAGGTGGAAGCGCTGAGGACGGCAGCTTCCACAGCAGCACAAGGCAGTGTGTGCAGTTATGATACCATGAAGCCTGTTCCTGCTGATGGTGTTAGAGCAAGTTTTTCTTGCCCTGTTACCCTGTGCAAAGTTATGTCAAGGAACAGAAGTCCTGGTGTTGCATTACATGCATACCAGACAAGGTGTACAGGCAGCAAGACACCACGCCGGGGAGAAAAATGCTTTATAAGGACTTGAATGAAGGGAAAAGGATTGCGGCTGGAGGAACTTGGGCTGGGTTTGACAAGCCAGAAAATCCAGCCTTTGGACTCCCAGTGCTGGATTAAAAATGCTAAGGGATGTGAAGAACTGACCCTGTATGTGTTCACTCTGAAGATCTGAGTCTCTCCGAAGCGTGGCTGAGGTCTCCGAGCCCTTATTTTAGCTGAAGCCTTCGCTAAGCGTGGCTGTGCGCCGGGGGCAGCGGCGGGGCCATAAAATGGCGCCCCCAGCCCCGCAGCCACAGGGGGAGGCCCCGGGGCCGCGTCCCGCTGGCACCCCCGGGCTGCGAGCGGCGCCTGTGTCCCTGAAACCTCCGTGCTGCCGCCGTTTAACCTCCACACCCCGCTCCCGGGCGGTGATCGCGGCTCTTTCCCCCCCGGGGCCTGCTCCCGGCGGCGGCTTGGGGCCGCCCTCACCTGCGCGGGGCCGGCCCTGACGCGTCCCGCCCCGCCTGGCAGCGCGGGCGGCGCCTCCGCGGCACCGGCAGCGGGGAGCGGCGGAGCCGGGCCGCCATGGAGCCCCGCCGGGAGCAAGGTAGGGCCGGGCAGGGCGCTGCCCTTCGCCCCGTTAAACCCCCGAGGGCGCAGGGGTGGTTATTTCTATGGGGGGCGGCCGCCGGCCGGGGAAACGCGGAACCGGAGGTGGGGCGGGAGGCGCCCGGCCGGCGGCTGCCACGTCCCGCTGGGGCCGGCACCCCCCGGGGGCAGCAGGGGGAAAGGGACCGCGGTGCCCGGTTTGTGTCGGGCCCCAGCGGGGAGCTGCCTGCCTCCGAGGGGCTGCTGCCCCTGTGGGTCGCCTTCTGCGCAGGGAAGGTCCGTAAAACCTTCCTAATAGTTTGATTCTTTTTAAAAAGCAAAGCGAGCTCCGGAGGATATAGGTGGTGTGGCGAGGGGTGCCAGCCTGTGTGCGGGTTTGGACCCGAAAGCTTCCCCCCGCAGAGGTACGCGTGGACTACTAGGATGTACACCACATTGTGCCCAGCCCCTTCCCACAGGGCCAGCACAGACACGGGTCAGTGCCCAGCTTTGTTGGAGCAAGGTGATCGTCCTGCTTGGGGCGTCTGTGCCCGTGGGTCGATGCCGCTCGTTTTTCATACCGAGAAGCTGGACACGCTCGTGGTGAGCACAGCCACCCACTGTGTGGCCGAGCCGCCTGTCCGGCCGGGTGAGCGACTCGGGCACCGGCCTGGATCGGCCTGGGCCTGTTCGGATGCTTTCAGACTGCTGAAAATGAGGAATGGCTAATTACTTGGCATAGAGAGAGGGGCAGCTGGCTTTCCTGGAGCTGAAGGTAATGTGGTAAGGGGCTGAAGCTTTGCTCAGGGAGGTTCTTTCAACTGTTCCTGAGTCCTGCACCGATCTTCAATATGTGCTTAAACCCCACCTCAAAGCAGTGTTCTTGGGGACTGGCGAGCAGAGCCATTCAGGCAGGAAACAGTGAAAGAGTTGATCTGAATTTAATTCCGCTTGCATGTATGTTAACACAGGTTTCCATAACTGTCCTGAACCTTTCTCAGGTTTAGTTATTGCAATTTTAGGGTTTTGGACAGCTAGTAGAAAAAGTTAAATACCGAGCTCTCCTCAAGAGCTTTAGTGACAGTGCTGACTCTTCCTAGAGGCTTGTCCTGTTACTGAACTCACTTTTGGTTGAAATCCAGCTCTGAATAAGGAGGGTGCTGCACCCCAGACTGTATAACAAAGCAGTGTATCTGGTGTGACAGAACTGTTTGCCATGAAGCGTACATAGTATAACACCCTTCTCTGCTGATTCGTTTTAGGGGGTGAGTATGCTATTTTGTCTTTCAGGCGAGGTGAAGGCCTGCAGGTACAGGGAGAAAAATCTACAAAAGGCACCACACTTGTGCCTGTTCAGTTAGTGGCTTGTAGTACTCTGCTGGCTAGCCCTCAAAGGCTTTTCTCTGGCAAACTGGAGCGCTTGTACTGGAAACCCCATCTGATGATGCAGTGTTACTCACCAATGACATGCATTTTGCTAAACCCCAGGCTGTCAAGTCCTGTCCCTGGGGCTGGTGTGAACACCCTGGGTTGCTTCTGTTAACCAGACATGAGTTTAAAACTGCCTGTGTTTCCCCCCCCCCCCCATCTGTGTGTGCCAAGAAGCAGTCTCTGCTTGGCTTGTGCTCTGAGCCCTTATGTCGGAGGAGAGTGGAAAGGAAGGTAATAGCCTATGACCAGCAGCAGCAGAATCACTGAAGGCTCTTTTTTTTTTTTTTTTTTTTTTCAGTTAGAGAGGCTTCATTTTCAGCGAAGGGATGTTTGGCATTCCTTTAAATGATGCTCAGTGCATATTCCTCTGCCAATCACTCTGGGAGGCTGGGGCTTTGAGTGCTTGGAGTCTGTTGCTCTGTGATTACAGGCACCAAAGCAGTGCTGCCAGTTCACACTGAAGGGATGTAGTATTCTGAGCTGAGGAGACCCTTCGATTGCTTTGTGTCGAGGTGCCATGAACAAAAATCCTGTCTTTGCATGAGCTAAGTTGCTGAATGGGCTAATACCTGAAGTTGCATGGTTTCTAGTCCTTTTTTTTAATTAAAAAAAGTAATATACCTGGTTTTGATGCAAAAGATTATCTCTGTGGCTTGCCCCTGCTACTGTTAGTGCAGGTCCCATGCACCACTGGAAGACAAGGATGGGGCAGCCCCAGCAGTACAGAAGCAGCATGTTGTGGTACTCTGAATGAGGAGACTGCTTCTGAGCAGTCTGGTGAACACACACAGCACAAACCATGATCTGCTGATACAGAAACTCTGATTTTGTGATGTAAGGCGGCTGTATATTCAGCAGCTTTTCACTTATGTATACCAGTGCCTTTCAAAATGTCCAGTTCATGGTGGACTGAGGAGTCTTGAAATACTGCATGGGATTTCTTAAGAGAGCATGTAAAACTTTATTTTCCTAGAGCCTTGACTTGCATTTCTGTGGCTGATAAAGTGGACTCGAACGTTCCTTATATGCCGAGGGAACTCTTTTCTGGCAGTAGGACAAAGCTTACCTCATTGTCCGAACGAACAAAGGAGCACCTCTTTCTTCTGCTTTGTTTGCTTTCTTTATCATGAAGTACTTGCAGTACTGGAGGTAAGATTTTTCTTAATGTGCTGTTGTAAAAATCAAATGCTTTATAAGTACATAAGACAGCTGCTGTCAGAACTGCAAAGGAGGAGGAGGCTCACTGAGTGGAGTATCTATAGCAGTGTCCTCAAGATGAAGGAGGGAAAAATAGAAGACCTCTGTTACATCCGTGGGTCCCCTGAACAGGTGCAGATCTGCCTGAAATCTCTGGGAGGGGGAAATCTTGTTCTGACCTGTGCTGAGGGTCCTGGGTGTTGTTACGTGAGTTACTTAATGGTGTTTCTGTCCTCCTTTCCTCCTCAGCTGGTGCCTGGATGAGGCGCTGAGCTGGTGGGGATCAGTGCACGGTGTTGGAGGCACCCTTCAGCAGCTGACAAGTGCAGCTGCCTGTGTTTTGGCACAGCGTGGGTGGCTGGAGCAGCACCAGCTGTTCTTGCTAGGTCAAAGATTTGGGAATCGCAGGGTAACTGCAAGTTGTCATTTGTAATCACCCTCTTCTCAGGAGGAGGAGCAGGTGGGGTGGTGATGAGGCGGTTGCTTGTGGTGTGCACAGATCTTGTGTCCATCTTCCCTAAAGCATGTGCTGTGGCTTGCATGCATCCTGCCAGGAAAACCCTCCACCCAGCCAGAAGTCTCAGAAAAAAGCCTGTTCTTGGACCACTTGAGGTGGGGAAGGCTCAGCTTAAGGATCCGTTTCCTCTGATCGTCTGTGAGGTGAGGCTGTAACTGCGTGCTGCTTTTAAAATCCCAGCTATGGGAAATTGCAGCAGGTCTTCTCTTCCAGTTTCCTACACCTCAAAGCCCTGCCAAACAGCCTGTGGGTTTCCTTTTCTCCTTCTAAAAACGCACATCTATGCAACAGGAGACCTCAGAGGCTCAGTCTGGCCCTGCCAGTTCAAAACAAAGCGGGACTGTGGTGGTGTGAATTAGGTGAGTGCTGTGCTCTGCTTGGTCTGTGTGCCTTGTGGTAGAGTGGTACAGCTGACACATGCTGTTGGATGCCCTGTAAGGCCCACAGGGGAGAGAGGAAAAAAGCCTTAGTCATGGTTGTCTTCCTTCCTTCCTCCTCTCTTTGCTGCCCTCACCGTGAGTGCAATCATCAGATGACCTTGCCTCAAGCCTCTGTCAGGTTCCGCTTTTGGCCAGAGCGGTGGTGCAGGGCTGAACTGGGCTCCTTCCTCCTCCCATCGCTCTTCTGCCTCATGAGCAGGTCTCGGGGCTGTGTCCTCTTCCTCTGCCACTGCTTGCTCTCTTAACAGGAAGGGCTCCAGATGATTTTTATGGGGAAGGAGCTTCCCCAGCCAGTACAAAGAAGCCTTGAGTGAAGTCAAGGGATGAGATCCACCACCTCCCATCAGTGAGTTGTGTGTGGATTGCTATTTCTAGAGAGTGCTGGACACTAGTGCAGGTGAGGGAGGATGTCAGCTGTACAAAAGAAGTGATGTTTCCATGGCAGCAGAAACAGGGAGTCGTCCTGAGAGCCAAGGCCTTGATGACCAGCTTTCAAAAGGAGGGTGAAAAAACAAAAACAAAAAGAACTCCATTCACTTAATAGGGGAAGAAATGATGGTGTTGGTTGTTGAGCCCTGTACAGCAAATATCTGATAGCTGTGGGATTTTTTTTTTTCCTTTTTAAGGAAACCTCACCTCCAGGTGGACTGGTGACAGTTCCACTGTTACCTCTGCTGGAGTCCTTGTAAGGTGGGCACTTGATATGGAGGCTCTCCCATCAGAGGAGAGGAGTTTACCCTTGTCCTTTTAATATCCTGCAGTGAGTAAGCAGAAAAATGTCAAACAAAGGATAACTGAAAGGGAAAGCAAGCATTAAGTGAGATTAAGCGCTAAATTGAAATGCTGCTGTTCAGCCAAAATTGCTACTCTGTCAGCTTCAATTTACGGCTGCAGAGGGACCACTTACTTTCCTCTTAAAGGTAGCGAGTGTCTTCAGAGTCCTTCCTATCTGGGTTTGTATTAGCATAACCCAGAGAGGCTGGAGCCTTCCATCAAAAACCCGCCGTGGAGGCAGCACTTCCAAGCACACGTCTTCTCTGAAGGTCTGCTGGAGCAGACAAGCTGCCCATAACTGTCTAATCTGGTTCTCTGCTGCGGGTTCAGTGTCACTCCTGCCATTTTATTTCTCTTCTTCCTTTCCCTGCGGCTTAAGGAGCCGAATGGGCACGTAGCTGTGTGACGTGAGCTATCACTGGTGTAGAATGTGGCTGCCCTGCTATGGAAACACGTACCTCTGGCAGAGGTAGAGGTGGCTGCGTGAACTTCTCAGCTGTGCCTACAAGGGGTGGCAGTCAGCTGTCTTCAGAGAGGGGAAATGCAGAGGAGAGCATGATGGCTGTAGCGTGTGCTGGAATGTGGGGAAAAAGGCATGTTGTGCTGCTGTCTGCCCCTTTCTGATGGGGAACAAACTCTTTGTATCTATCAGAAACCAGCACTAGCATGAATGCTGTCGCTGAGTGGTGCAGCTTTCTTGTTTCACCAGCTGATTTCTCTATTGCAGAAGCAGAGAGCAAGCAGTGAGCGTCCTCGGGTACTGACAGGCAGCGAGGTGCCCTGACAGTGAGTGTGCCACCTTGGTGAGCCTGAGGTGCTCCAGTAACTTCTGCCCAGCTGAGCTCCTCTGTGGGAAGGAAGATGCTGAGCCACAGCCAGCAGCGGGCTCTGAGCTGTCCCTCTGCTTCGAGCCGAGTGTGCTGTGCTTAAAACCTCCATGGGCAAAGAGGAGGCATGCTTCGCATGTGTGTGTAGTATGTGAGCATCAAGAATCGTTACTGCAATTGAAGCTTTAGCTCAGGCATAATTATTAATTTAGATCTAGTTATTGCAGAAAGATTACTTTTACAGATGAAGTCTTTTTAATAGTAAGAATGCTCACATTCTTATATGCACACCCAGTTTCTGCACCTTCTGGTGTTATTCTTATCCTTCTACTGGCTTTTAAGGCTGGTAACATCACCTTGCTGGTAGCAGGAGTATTGAGAGCAAGCTGGCAGCATTGTGACCCCCTTTTTGGGAAGCTTGGGAGGCTTTTTCGGTGGCTTCATCACTTTAGGATCTGTTGGAGTCCTCGTGTGTTTGCTAACAAGCTTTTTACCCCTTTGCCTGTTCTTTCATTGGTCTGCAAGCTCCATGTTGTATTCAAATTCACTATATATAACACCTTTATCTGTGTTAGTTCCAATTTCTTTGCTCTGTTAGCTCTGAAATCCAGTTTGGTCCCGCTGCAGGTCTGTGCTGATTGACTTCCTCATAGCTGTGGGGTCTCCAGCTTGGAGCAGTGGCAATACCCTGTTGCAGGATCACAGAGGCCAGGGAGCAGCTTGCTGCGGGTAGTGGGAGAGGTTAGAGGAGGCAGGAGGGCAGATGTTTTTTCCTGTTTTGCTTTCCCTTCTGTAGCAGCTAGAGGGAGTGCCGCTTGGAAGGCTCTGACACAGCTCAACGAGGCACAAAGGGATGTGACCTGCGCTGGATTTGGTGTTTTGGTCAGATGCTTCCCCTGTGCTCCTCTAGAATCAGAGCCCGTGCTGATCTCACTTCATGAGGGAAAAACCTTGAAAGAGAACCTTTGTAAGTAACGCTTCTTAGTTGTAATTTAGCACGGCAAAGCAGCATGTTTCAGCTCTGCCTCAGATGTTGTTCATGTCTGTTTTGCTTTGTTTAACTTTTCCTGAAGTACTTAAATGAAGCTAATAGCGAGAGTCCTAAGCTGAGCAAAATTCAGACCTACTTATCCAGCTCCTCAGCTGTTCTCAGCCCAAACACATTGTGGTGTTTGAACGGCTGGAATAACTTGATGTAGTTGAGCACACCTCAAAAGCTTTGCCGTGTCTTAAGGAGCATCAGAAACAGGCTGAAGGAAAAAGCAGCGATGATCCCCTGCCCCGAAATTAAGAGCTGTTGTTAACCAACCTGCTGACTCTTCTGTGTAGTGCTTACGGAGCCGAGCTTTGTCTGAACACAGGCTTCAATGGGCAGGAGCAGATCAGGAGCTGCTGTCTCCGGGCCTGGGCGAGGTGGTCCCTGAAGATCATCCCTGAGCAGCTGAGTGCTGCTGGGGTGAGGAGCTTTGAGAGCCTGCTTCCCAGGGCTGGGGAAGGAGCCTTATTTAAATACTGACTTCCCTGTTGCCAGATGTCACCCTCTTGGCAGAAGACAGACAGACTGTTTTACTGCACCGTGCTCTGCTTTGAGCCTTGAGCTTTTAAAGCACCTGTCCTGCTGTGCTGTGTCTCCTCGTGAGCCAATTGTGGTGTTGTGCTCTGCAGCGTTGTTGTAGAGGGGATTTGATCTTGAGCAAGAGGATAGACCCTTGATCTGCTCTTTGAAAGTGTATTTTCTGCAAGGAAGCTGGGATTTTTTGTCTCAGGCTTGATATCTTGAATGCAGTACAGATGCTTTTGGTATTTCCTTCAGATCCTATTGTATCCTGCTCTGTGGTTCTGGCTTGGGGATGGTGACGTGTAGGGAATGGACTGGCAAGCAGCACCATCGTGGCCAAGCTCCTTATTTTAGCTCACTTTCCGCCCCACCTCTCAGCACGGTGGTTTCTTGATTTCTAGCTTTCTCCTGAAGATCACTTTGGACAACCCTGGGAGCCTTGAGCAAGGTGGGGAGAGTTCAGGGCTGGGACTGAGGGGTGTGCTGTGAGCTCTGTTACAGCCTGGGGTGCTGCCCCCCCAACATAGCTGGCCCGATACAGCAGCCTGGACTGAGTTCCTGTCTTCTCTTCTTCCAGGACTACTCCAGTGCCTGCCTGGCGGGTACCTGTTTGTTCTTGTTCTTCAAGGGTTTGTCCTCTGGCTTATGACAGCCGACAGACCAGGCTGGTTCTTCAGGTGCCCCAAGCAGCTATATCACAGTTCTCCAGCTACAGTGTGGGCAGACTGACAGCTGAGAACAAGCCCCTTGAGGGCTGGAGGGAGGGGATGCCATCCAGAGGGACCTGGGCAGGCCTGGGAGGTGGGCCTGTGCGAGCCTCTTGGAGTTCAACAGGGCCAAGTGCAAGGCCCTGCATCTGGGCTGGAACAAGCACAAATCAGGCTGGGTGGAGAATGGGTTGAGAGCAGCCCTGAGGAGAAGGACCTGGGGGTGCTGGCTGACAAACTCCACATGAGCCAGCAATGTGTGCTTGCAGCCCAGAAAGCCAACAGCATGCTGGGCCGCATCAAAAGCAGCGTGGCCAGCAGGGCGAGGGAGGTGGTTGTCCCGCTCTGCTCTGCTCTCATGGCACCCCACCTGGAGCCCTGCGTTCAGCTCTGGGGCTCAGAGCAAAAGAAGGACACAAGTATTAGACTGAGTCCAGAGGAGGGCCAGGAGGTTGCTCAGAGGGCTGGAGCACTTCTATGAAGACAGGCTGAGGGATTTGGGGTTGTGCAGCCTGGAGAAGAGAAGGCCCCGGGCAGACCTTACAGCGGCCTTCCAGTGCCTAAAGGGGGCCTGCAGGAAAGCTGGGGAGGGACTCTGTGTCAGGGGGTGTAGGGATAGGGCAAGGGGAAATGGATTTAAACTGAAAGAGGGAGGTTTAGATTGGATGTGAGGAGTAAATTCTTTACTGTGAGGGCAGTGAGGCACAGGTTGCCCAGAGAAGCTGTGGATGCCCCATCCCTGGAGGTGTTCAAGGCCAGGCTGGATGGGGCTTTGGGCAACCTGGTCTGATGGGAGGTGTCCCTGCCCATGGCAGGGGGTTGGAAGTAGGTGGTCTTTGAGGTCCACTCCAAACCATATGATTCTACAATATGCGAGTGCTTGAACTTGCCCCTCTTCAATACCCTGACCTAGTTTTCATCTGGCAACACGGAATGAAAAATTGTGAGTTGCATTATTAATAGTTAATTAGATTCTGAGCACTTCCTGTGCCTGTGGCAGAGCTACCAAACCTGGTGTAACAGTGATGTTCGGGGTATTATTAGCTAGACCACTCCTTAAACATAGAGGGTGGAGGTTTACCAGACTCATCCATTAAATGACAGCTCATTACGTGGACTGGAGCATGACCGTATTTTGGGTGGGTTAGAATAGATGTGTGTTTTATGTTTACAGTTGTGAAATGGGGAACATGATGGGTGGGCTTGTGCAATAGGAAGTGATGCTAAATGCAGACTTCACTGCAAACCCTAAGAGTAAAGCTTTTCACTGCTCCTTGATGTTGAGATCCAGCTCAAATACCGTGAGGCTCTCATATTTCACTAAAATAAAGGGTTTGACTTGCTCTACTTACTTCCCTTCAGAAATATAAGTAAGGATACTGGAGATCAGCTTATCTGAGTATGTTGATGTTTAGGAAAACTTGCCTTTAAGTGGAGTAGACTGGAACAGAATGATACCATGCATACATACACAAATACTCCTTGGAAATCTTGGCTTGAGATCAATGCTCTTCTCATCTGAAGGAGTTTCCCATTTAGGTTGTGAAAAAGCAAAGATAAATTGCTTGCAATGTCACCCAGAGACAGAAAGTGGTGTCCTGTCCAAAGCCAGATCTGATGGAAGGGGGGGATGCTTGAGTTCTTCCAGGATCTAGAAGCCCTTAAAAGCTTTCCCCCTTGGCAGGAAATCATCTCTGGACAAGGTTTCTTGACCCTCTTCTTCACCTCCCGCTGTTGGAGCGATCAGTGTTTTATGGCTGTCTGATTCATGTGACAGCGACATCTCCGTGGGCTAAGCATTCCATTTAATTTATCATCCTACTCTGACTTGGAGTAAGAGCAAATGTCTCTTAACAGGATTTACTCAGCTCAAGCAGCATTAAAAGTCATTCAAGGACATATCAATCAGATAAAATCTCAGAATACTTATTAATATAATGGGAACCGCAGTGGTCACCTTACTTTAAAGGCAGGTGCATTAACTGCATTATATTTAACACAACCCCCCTGCACTGGCTGGTTTTTTGTTGGCAAGTTGCTCCTGGCTTGTTGCACACACAGCTGCAGGATTCTCAATCTTGTCTCTCTGAGATTAAGAGTGGTGCAAAATCATTTCAGCCCCACATCTCGACCAGTCTGCAGCAATGGCAGAACCCATTACAGCATCTCTTTGCCAGTTTTTTAAAAAAAAAGATGCTCTGAAGCAGTTTAGAAGCACTGCAGGAATCCCCACTGCCCAGCTGGGTACGGCATGTGGTAGTGGGGGCAGGTGGCAGCCAAAGCCCCCCTGGAGTGGGATGCTGCAAGCACTGCGTGTTTGTATGGGTGGCAGGTAAAACTGGACTTGTAAAGGGGTTGGCAATGTCCTGTGTTTGCAGAGAGAAAGCACCACTCTGTGCTCTCAAAGGAGAGGTGCCCAGGAACAGGGAACTGCTGTGTCAGCGGGGCTGCTGTGCCAAAGCATGGAGATGGTTCTGGTAGCCTCGTGGTGTGACGTTGGCATGCCTGTGTTAGTTCCTATTTCCTTGAGTTTGCATGGGCTCACCGAAACTCTGCACTGGGTGAGAAAGGTGGATGAATAATAGGGGCTTGTCTTCTCTACAGGCTCTTCTGCATGGATGAACTGCGTAACTGGCTCTGTGTTCGTTGTCTGCCTTTGAGTACCTTGTGGAGGGGCTGATTCCCTGGAGGGTTTGTGGCAAAAAGCATTACTGGGCTGAAGATGGGATTTGACTGCTTGGTGATGGGGATCGTGAGACCTGGTGCATGTTCTTAAAGCCTGGAGATTCCTGGAGTTTGTGTGTGATAGATACGGGGTGTATTGCCCAGTGAAGTGCTTCTGCTGGCTAGGTGGGGTTTTGCCATTTCATGGATGCTTAACACTAAACACTGTCACCTCAGATAAACTGAGACCAACATCGTTGATAGCAATCAGCGAGCTGTGTAGAAATTCTGTTACTTGTGTTGTAGACGTTAAACTTGAAGTGTCATGCAATAATAATAGCAACTCGATTTCACTTGTTTGACAGTTTGGTTAGTCAGGGCCTGGGAAGAGGAAATAGGTAAGTGTATCAGGTTGGTGTTTGCTGTCATATTGACTGACTTGGCAAAACGTCTGTCTTCGTAGTGGGTAACTGAATAAGGAGATGGTGCAGCAGGAGAGAAGTTTGACTGTGCAACCAGTAACTTCTGTGTGGAAATTCTGGCAAAAAAATGTACGTTTTTACGACTTTGTGGTCTTCAAGAGCACGGTGTGACTGAGAGGAGCCATAAGACTTGAGAAATTAGAAAGGCTTGTGCTTCTCAAGAGGAACAGGTTGAAAGTAACTGATGTCCTAGGAACCTAAGCATAGCTTTAGTTTGAGTGTGTGTACAATAAGGGCTAGACTTGGCTGTAAGCTTTAACATTTACTTCTGCATCTTAATACATATTTATTGGGGGCATGCAGGGGGCTTAAGCTTGGGCTCCAGGAAGAAAGGGTAACAGCAGCCTGGCTTCTTGTTCACTTCTGTAGCTTCTAGATGTTCCGGGTTACTCTGGAACACACACGTGTGGTGTCTTGTTTCTTTGATGTCCTCACAGAAGGCTCTTTAGCCAAGCATTAAGTCATGGTCTGGCAAAAATGTCCTGTTAGAAGTACCTTCAGTTGAATTCTGGTGTATTGTTATGGTATGCTTTAACCCAGCTGGCTGTGTGAGCCTGATGGAGGGCAGAGTGGGATCCTAACAAACTGTTTTCCGGTTGCTGTCTGCCCATTGTGGGAACCCATCTGAATGTTGCTTTGCTCTGACTATTTCTGGGCAACTCGGCCTGGGTTGTTAGCAATGGCCATGTCCTCAGCACAGAAGTGGCTTTGCACCCCTTTGGAAGGGCGTGCGAACACCTCCTGCTGAATGGGCGTGTGTTGGAGGTTCTTGGTCCAGCTTTGGTCTGGACCAAGGCGATCTGCTAAGAGACCGTGATGGCCAGAGCTCGGGGAAGTTGCTGGAGGAATAAAGGATGCTGCAGTGGGGTAGGTGGAGAACAAACTGCACAGCCAAGATGGGAATTCAAAAATTCAGCTTCAGTCTGGTTTTCTGAGGCTCTGTTTAAACAGTGGATAAAGGAGGAGAGGTTTCTGCTTTAAACAGCATGAGGCAGCTTTAGCATAGTGACACTGACAGGTAATTTGTCTTCCAGCTTTTCTGCGTTATAGGAGTACACTCTTCTGCCAAAGAGGTGGACACTCACTTGCCTTCTGGGGAGTGGGGCTCAGGGAGAAGCGAATGGCTTTCCAACACATTTGCCAGGAGCTACCTGTGTGTTAAAGGTCTGGAATCAGGTATCGTGCCCAACAAGCTGCCTGCTCATTCATTTTGTGAACAAAATGTAAGGCAGCTCTTTTTGTGTAAACACAAGCTTTTTTTTCCAGAATCTGTCTCAATTAGACTGAGCAGGTACCTGTTGCCTGCGGGCTCCTCATTGAAATCAGAAGTCTCTGCTGCTGTGATGTACCTGCCTTGTCTGGTGGTGCTTCCAAGCAAAGAGCTCCCTACTGCGGTACAGCACGCACCTGCTGGCTGCTGGCACGGATCTCAAAGCGCTTCTGGCATGTTCCCAAAGGTCAGCAGAGAAAATATTCCTCTGCCACCCTCACGGTCAGGCTGTGTGAGGGAGCTGCACCTGGTTACAGCAGTGTCCCAGGGATGCTGTGGGAGCTGTGTGGCGTCCCACCATGGAAGGTATCCGTGCCCGGAGCTGTGGGTGTGCAGTCGGTCACTGTTTCAGACATGAAGCTCAGAACTGAGGTGCTCTCTTGTTGCTATGCTTGCGAAAGCAGGCTTGGTGGAGTGCTTCTGAGCCCTGTTTGTGGCCAGTTGTGCGCTGCTTGGTTGCATAGGTGCTTCTGTCCTTCACAGCACACTTACACCCTTCGCTGTGCCAAATGCAGGAGCTAACTTAGTAACTACATTTTGGGAGTTAGTCTGTACCTCAAGCACTGACAGTGTTTGCTGGCATTACTAAACATTTTTGCTAAGGTTACAGATACAGCTTTTTTTGTGCTCTGCCTTTTAAATTTCATAGTGCATGATTCAGCCTAATCAGTAACTATCTGCTTTGTTTCCATCACTTCCAGCACTGCTTTGTGGTGGGACCTGATGCTGTGAGGTGAGCACTGTGGGCTTCCCAGAGCTGCTTTCCAGACGCAGAAGTGCAAATGTGTAGCTGGAAGAGGCAGGCTGAGGAGTGCAGAAGATCAGAGCTGCCTTCTGGGGGAAGCTGGGAGTCGTTCCAATCAAATACACTCTAGTAAAGCTTTTAATTAGATTGTGAAGTTACATGCTCAGACTTTAAAACAGTGCTGTTCCACACCACGGCCTTCTTTCTCCCTGGTCTCTTCCAAGTGCCATCTAGCTGCAGCTCAGCAATACTCTTCTTGCATTTTTCCCTGTTTGTCTCTGAACGGGGGATCAGAGTCTCTAGAGAGTGGCAGCGGGACTGGGATAAGCAGCTGAAATCAAATAACTAAATACAAATTCCTCTAAAACCTACCTGGCAGGGTTTTGACTTTGTTAATCTTGTTTGGAAATGTTCCTCTGTGTTTTCAGTTTGGCATGGCTTTTCCAAAGGTCATTCAGTGCCTACCTGGTGACTCACTCAGGGTGCTGGTTAGTGTCCTTTAGCCTGGGCTCTTGGTGTGGGCTGGAAACACTTGCCACCCGTTATTGCTGGAATGGACAAACACGATTGTTCTGATCTCTGAGACACTGCACTTTGCAATGAGGCAGGGATTTCTCCCTAACAAAAACCTTAAATGCTAGAGGAGATTGCATTTGCACAGCTTCTCCACTACCTTTTGAAGCTAAGACTTTTATTTGACATAAACAGGCTGCAAATCTTACCATGGTATCATCTTGTCTAGCTGCAGAATATGCTGGAGCATGGATCTAATAGATCTAATCCTTTGCAACATCTCAGGAAATTAGTCTGTTTGTAGTTGGATTGGGGGAGGAGAGATGAGAACTGCTGCCCTTGCTGAGATATGCCTCAGCAGGCTGAAATGCTGCAGGCTGGGACTCTGGCCTTAAAAAAGGAGCAGGGCAAGTAACCTGGTAATGATGACCTCCAAAGCATCCATGTTGCAGGACAACACATTTTGGGAGATTCTAATCTGGTCATTCTAACAGATTTGTTTTTTAATATGGGTGAATGAAGACTGTTCAGTGTTGAGAAAATGTTGAAGGAGCTGTTTCTATACAGAGAACTCAATTGGGTGATGCCGTTGCTTGCACGTTTGGTCCAGAGGAGGTCCTGGGGAGAGGCTGAAGTGTTGGAATGAGGATGATGGCAGTGAGTTGGACACTGCTAGAAGACAGCAGACATCTAAACCTCCACGTCCAGGTGTGCTGGCTGTTACTAACAGGGCTGTAGCAGCCTGAACTGGTACTGTTCGATAACTGCTGTATCTTCACAGCTCCATGTGCCCCATGAACAGATCTTGGGGTCTGACAACTTCTGGTTTTTAAAGGAAGGGGGAAAGAGCACAGCATGGAAACTAGAGCATAAATGCACAAATTTAAGGCTTGCTGAGTATCTGGTTTTCTGGTGTATTGCTTCATGGCATCTTTTCCTCTTAGTGCAGTCTTAAGGCCTCGGATCAGGCGCTGAAAGGCTTGATTTGTCTGTAAGGTGGTAAGGCTTTGAAGATCAAACTGATGCTGCAGAGCCTATGCTGGCTTAAGATGCTTAAGTGTTTTTTTTAGCTCTTGTGATGGCTTATGTCCTGTAAAACTGTTGGAGCGGGGACAGGAGCCTCGCTGCTGCTGCCTGGCTGGGACCAACCTGTGCGAGCGGGGGGGTGAGGAAGACCTAGCTGGAAGTCCTTGCCCTGCCAGCTGTTCTCCTGCCAGACCTAACCATGTGAAAAGCAGGATCCCTGAAAGGCTGCCCTAATGTCTTATCCCTGCTTAGCTACCACCAAGCTAGAAGTGCTTTAACAGCACTGCTTTATTTAAGTTGTTGCTGGCCAGCATCAGGCTGGGGTGGCAGCTGTAGAGCCAGGTAGCAGATGGTACCTGAAGAAGGAACAGTGCCTGACAATAAGCAGGCAAATGTCTGGTTAACAGTGTTTGCTCAGTCTTTATGGCTTTTTTAGCTGTACAGAAGGCTTCTTCCCATATAATTCATGTGTACAATCTGTGCTACCTGGTAATGCTAAATGGCTACCTGGGAAAGCTTCAAACACTCGAACCTTAACAATAGATTATGGTGTGATTAGTGGTGGGAAATGTGGTGGTAATGCCTTGCTGAGCCTTTCTGAGCCACTTTGTGATATTCAGTTGAGCTTGTCAGTAATTGGTTCAAGCATCCTTGACAGAAGTAATCTACCTTCACGTCAGTCTTCTGAACACCAGCTTCTAACATGGTGTAGGTGCCTGAAGTGCCAACCTATTTGTCCTTAACATGTCAGGGCAACCAAGAAGTGCAAGTTCTGAAACAGCAGAAGCATCTACAGCAAAATCTTCAGTTTAAATCTCAGGTGTAGAGAGCAAAACCCCACTGCTACCTGTCTCTGCAGCAAGTAAGTGCTTAGACTTTAACATCTATTGAGGGGGGCAAGGTACATCTAGTAGGGCATGGCCTTGCAGCCTCAGTCTTGAGCCAGCTGTGTGTGCTCCAAATGACGCTGGAGAGTGGGGAGGGAGGCAGGTTGTGCCATGGCGTAATTTGGTCATGGGATGGCCCTTACCAAAGAACAAAGCTGTTTCCATAGCTGCTCCTGCGGAACAAAGCTGTTTCTGCAGCTTAGGGGAATCCTGATTCCTGCCGTTGTCTAGCAGTGTTCGGACCGTGGAGGGCTAGAGGTGACCTGGCTGAGGTGACCAAGGAAGAGCCTTGTTCGGGGGGACATCTTCCTCCATAACCACGCAGGGGGAGAACGAGAGGGGGGAAGATGTTCCTGCCAGCTCCTGCTCTCACCCACAGGAGCCCTTTGTGCACTGTTTAGGTGGCTTGTTGGGGAGGTGCTATAGCAACCGGTGGCCACTCTGAGCCAATTAATCTGAGCAAAGTGGTTGAGCATAAGCCCAGGTAGAAGACAAATTCAGTCTTTGACCTGGAAGCTTAGGTCTGTAACCTGACAAACCTTCCCTGTACACTGAAGTTATGTCCTGGTGGTGGGCGATGCCCTGTACTTGTCCCTCAGGCTGCAGTGAGGATGCGTGGTACACACTTGTGTCTGTGCTGCAGCAGGTGGCCGGGTTACTAATCTCAGACCAGCAAGGCAGGTGCCAGTAGGGATGTGAGACTGACTTCTGCATAGCAAAGATACAGGAAGAGTCCCAGATTGAGTTTTGCCCCATGCCATCTATTGAAAAACAGTACAGGGCATTTCCTTTGAGCGACAAGAACATAAATGTTGACTCTCATTCATGCACTTGTCCAGGAAATGGTATTCCTGGTCATTAGCAGGCATGAATGGATCGTAAGAGATTTTTTCCTCTAATAGTACATTAGGACAGTTACAAGTAGCTCTCATCGATTAGCTTGCAGTGAGGGATTCTCTGGGGCTGTTAAGTTGCCGGAGGTAAACACACCTTCATGCTTTGCTGTGTCAGGAGAGCGGCGGTAGAAAACATTCCCCTTTCCAGTACGCCACGTCTAATAGCTTGTCCTTCTGTCTAATCCAGTTAGCGCAGCGGCTCCTGAGCCGTTGTACAGAGCCCAGGCTGTGTCCGCTCAGCTGCACGAGGAGAGGCTGCAGGACACCACTGACAGCCCTTCATAGGGGTGTGCGGGGTTAATAGATGCTGCTCGACTGCCGCAGCT
This sequence comes from Stictonetta naevosa, assembly GCA_011074415.1. Lineage (NCBI taxonomy): Eukaryota > Metazoa > Chordata > Aves > Anseriformes > Anatidae > Stictonetta > Stictonetta naevosa. Next base: position 126,253,709 of record CM021698.1, on the reverse strand, counting down.
GTGTTGCGCTTCTCTGCTCTTTCTGGATTCTTTAACTAGGGCCTGTGACCAAAGCTCTGGCCTTTTTCAGGTGAACTTCACAGTATTTCTGGCCGATGCTGCAGTCACGTGTCAGAAATGCAGAGGGATATTGTATTGTCGTCTTTTGAGTGGTTTCAGGAAATAGCAGAGCTGTATTTCGGGCTTCTGTGCTCCCATTGTTAGGAGCCTGCAGGTAGCCTGCACCAGATACCAAAGTAGGTCTGCAGCCTACAGGAGCTGCTCTTTAATTAGCCCAAAGGCCTGCTCCCGCAGTGGAAATGAGAAGCTAAAACTGAAGTGGTACACTTTCTTCTAGTACCCCTGGGGAATTCATTGACTTGGCTGTGCTGCAAGGCTCCTTCACTTCTGTGGCTCTGAGCAGAGTGCCCTAATGTCTCTGCTCAGCTTTGTTTTAAAACATCGCTCCTGTGGCAGAGGAAAAGGTTAACTTCCATTTGGTTATTCTGCGTGCAGGCTGCGGTTCAGAGCCCAGGTGAAGGCGTGGAGATGGGAGAGCTCAGTTAAGGAAAACATTGCCTAGCCGTGAAAGTGATCTGTCTTGTTGGTAATCTCTTCTCACTGAAAAGAGCTGACCCTGTGTGTGGGGAGATCAGTGAAGCGCCGCAAAACCGTGCTGAGTGCCCCTCTTAGGTAAGAAGAGCGTCTGCTTCCCAGGGCTAAATACTAAATTCATAACGTGAAGACAGATGGCTTGTGCAAGGTGATTGCTTCATAGTACATGTGTCAAAACATCAGTGCATCTCATCAGGGCCGTGCATTCCAGCGTTACTGGTTCCTGGTGTAAGGCTGGCTGCTCCGAGTGGCTCTGGCTGAGGCGGCACGGGACTGTGCACTTCAACAATCTTTTTTTAAAGAAAAGGGGGAAAAAAGTTCCAAACACAGCTTCACATGTAGGTATGAAGCCCTCATGGGCAAATACCATAGTGCACATCAGCACCTCCATGAAGCCGGTTAGTGTCTCTGGCGTAGCCTTTGAGACGAGCGCTGCTCTGTCACCTCCTGAGCTCACCATGCAGAGCCTGGCTTCTGGCACGGGCCCCTCACAGCTGGAGAGACAAGTTACACAGGCAGAATTTTCCATTAATCAGAGGAAAAAGTCCTACACAGATGGTATATAGGATAGATTACGGCTAGTAATCCTTTTGTGTCCTAGAAGATTAAGGATATCCTGGTGTGGCTGCTGTCAGCTGACCTTTTTTTATTTAAATGGCTGAAAATTCTTGATGCAGATCTTGCAGTAAGGGCGAAGGTTTCACCGTTCCCAGTGCACGGCTCCTGGGCTTCTGTTTGTTAAAGGCACGGTCTGTTTAAGTCCAGCCCCAGTGATAAATTTACAGGAACTCAACTTTGTGCCATGTAAACAGCAGAAGCTACGGCGTGGTTAAGAAATTACTTGCTGGACGGCTCAATCAAACACGGGAGAGGTGTTGGCTGAGTTTTATGAGGAGGTACGGTGAGTGCCAGGTGAAGAAACGAGGGCTGAAGGAAGCCCTGTGGCCGCCGAAAGCCAAGATGCCTCCTTCGGCAGCAGCAGAGGGTGGCTACATGCTCTGAGCTTTCTGACATGGATCTGTCCGAGGATTACAAGTCGCCCTTTGATTTCAACTCAGGAGTGGACAGAAACTACCTCTACCTCTCACCCGGCATAAACCTTTCTCCGCCTGGGTCGCCGACACTGACGAAGTCTGGTAACTTCCTGCTCTTTCTTTATTACAACTTGGTGTGCGAAGCTTAGTGGCTGATACTTGTAGAAAGGATCTACTCGTACTGGGAATCTGTGACTGGGCTGAAAGGCAAATGTCAGTAACGTTAAGTACTGCTCTTATCTCTGGTGGTCTGTGAGCTCTGGTATCTCATCTAGGTAAATCTTGTGTGCATCTACCATCTTTATCTTATTTATTAACTTAGAAAGGCAGTTTGTGGGGAAACAAAGTAAAATATTAGCAACATCTCCAAGACTGATGTAGCCAGACTAGTTTGACAATTAGATTTTTTGGAGGAGGGAAGTGTAGGAATTGTATACTTAGACTATCTGGAGCTCTGAAATTACACTACCTGCTGCTGCCTGAGTATATAAAAAACACTTTGGTTGACAAAAATGTCCTGTAAAACCTCAACTCTCCTCACTTAGCATGCTCCGGAGGAAGCAGCTGTTACATGCTGCGTGCAGCAGCAGGTGCCTGGTGCTTAACCTGAGCAGCTCCCAGCTGGTGACCTGGTGTGCAGGATGCCAGCAGCCATGCCTCCTGACACAGCCCTGCCTGCTTCTTACCTCCTTTCTTCCTTGCTGCTGGATGTGATTTTTTTCAGTGCTTGCTTCTCTGCAGTAATGAAAACCACAGAAGGCTTAGCCCTCCTTCCATCGTGACAAAGCAAAACGAAGTTAGAGGTGATGGCTTTTCTTTGTGCTTGTTCTTGCATCCCCTGGGGAGCGTCTGCATGAACGAAACCAAACCTCTGCATGACCTAGATGAGCTACAGGGTGCTGAGGAGCAGTGGTCTGCTCTAGCTCTGCACCTTGTCCTCCTTTGGAGGGGGGAGCAGCAGTCCTCAGTATCTAGTGGTGATGCATCACAGTAAGTGCCAGCCTTCTGCTGTTTCCTTTATCATTCACTTTGGCTATATGACTGGTGTTTGGGAGAAGTCAAAGAATTCTCTTCCCTGAGGCTGAAAAAATGGGACTGGCCCTTTTACTGAAAGGGAAAGCACTTCATATTTGATCTTTTTTTAATATATTGTGAAATAAGTTCCCTCCGTAGCCACATCATATTCAAGTCTTAAAAATTAAAGATCATTCCGGCAGCTTGTTCTTCTGAGCTCTAACAAGTACCTTTAGCTTTTTCTCTACCTTTGCCAACTATATAGTGATCATCTGACACTTGAAATGAGAGTTTTGGCACAGGTCTAAAGATAAGGCTTTGTAAAGACTAACCCTTCCCCACCCAAAAGGTTGCTCATCTGAAGTGACCAGTGCTTCCTTAAATGGCTCGTGTTTGTTGGTAACCTCTGACTTCAGGTCAGGAAGTGGTAGGAACTTCAGGTCAAGATGGGTAACAAACTTGGGCTGAAAACAGCAAAGCACAGACCAGAGCCTGAGTGTAAACAGAATGCTTCGTCTACCCTGTAAGAGGAACGTGGGCTTTGACTGCTTGTGGTCTGCAGAGACCTAACAAACTAAGTTCTTTATGTCTTTGGTTTGTTTAACTAGATTCAATAAACTGCTTGGATAATTTGTCAGTCTTAGAAAAGCAGGCACCTAAAAACTGACCTTCAAGCTAGGTAAGTTTTCCCAATACAGGCTAACTACTTCCAGCTATGGGATTCTCTCTGCAGAATTTTCCCCTCTGCTTAAGAGATTTGAAATGCTCGCGCTGAACTTGGTTATAGCAGGGTATGCAACGACTGAGTTCTAAGTGCTTTGCAACTCTAAAGATGTAAGAGAAGTAAGGCACTGTGAAATAAGAACGGAGGCCAAGCACTGCGTTGCACTAGTGCAGATGCACCGTGTCCTGCAAGTACTGATGTGAGTGGGAATAAAGCCAGCGCAGAGCTGAACAGTGATAATGGGGTGAGAGCGCAAGTGGGAGGTGTCGGCATGCTTCAAATGGGACTAGAGGAGGAGTAATACGTGGGAGGGGGGCAGAAAGCAAGAAGGGGAAGGTGTGACAAGATGAACTAGGTGAGGTGTGAAGGTATTTGATTAGCAGTGACTTCCTATCTTCCTAAACCATCTGTAAATGGGGAGGCGAGGTGAGATCTTTCCCAATCTGCTTAGCGTTGAACCTCAAGTTCAACGTGCTGCAAGAAGCAGCAGCAACTGCCTCAAAACACCAGTTTTCCAATGGTAAAGCATATTCCCCAATATACTGGTTCACGCTGGAGGCAATCCAGCCTGTTTTCCTGCCACCGAGTTCACTTGATCTATTTTTGGTGAGATAATCCAGATGACCCTTCGTAACCAGATTGAGCAGCCTCTCAGCAGCATGTGCTAATGCTCTGTAGGCAGTGTGGCCTTTGGTGCTTGAAAAGCATCTGAGATTTGGTTTTGAACTGCTGAGTTCTTAAAGAGGTTGCTAACTAAATCTGCTGTCAGAAAGAGGACAGTTTGCTGAGGATGAGTTTGCTGAAGATGACAGTGCATCAGGGAAAAGAGCAGTTTGAATTTCTTCCTTCCGTTGGGCATATATAATAGCATAAATAGCGGTCAGACAAAGCTACGGCATTCTTAACATCTTGACGTTGCAAAAAGGAAATGTGTTGATGTATAAATAAGTGATCTGCTTGTGGGACATGAGCTGTAATCCTTTAGTGTTTTGGGCTGTAGTGCTGTGTTTTGTTTGGGCAATAGACTTAACCCTCTGTCCCCCCCCTTTAGATTTCTGCCAGAAAATAATTGGGAGACCTGTAAGCACTCTTACGTTTAAGACACACACAAGTCTCTGGGGAAAATGTGGTACTGATTTCATAAATGCAGGGTTCAGTATGCTTCCTCATTGCTGTGCTCCACAGCTGACTTGCCATTTCCACGTTCTGTCCATGTAGCAGTGTGCTTCTGGAGAATTGTTCTGCGTCCAAACAGAGGTGGAAAACATACTGTTATGGAGAGAATTGGTGGAAATTGAGCTTTGCTCTAGTTTAGTAACTTGATCAAGAAGAAGTCTCCTCTTACAGGCTTGATAGCTGCTAGGAGCATATTTTATGGAATTACAGCCTTGCAGAATCTTTTTTTCCCCAGGCTTTTTCAGTGTATTGTGATGTAGCTGTTTGATACCAAGTCTCACAAGGAAATCATAGTGGTGGTCTCACTGCTCGTTAATGAGTTGTTGAATTCTCAAGCCAAATACTGTCACGAAATGCCATCAAAAGGTGCCGGAACCACGGTGGGATTGATCTGGTTAATTACTGTAGCGACTAGCAAGGGAACATTAATGTGTCCTCAACTTGTCTGAATGAATGTATGCTTCCAACCCTATGAAAGGATAGAGAAGGCAATTGTTCTCCTGTTACCCCTTAAACGCTTCAGTGCCAGGCTGTTGTTAACAGAATAGCTGGCTAATAGCTGGAAAAGATCCATGCATAGCTGCTCCTTTCCTGATTTATTGGACTTGGCCCCAACACTTAAAAATACACCACCTTGGTTTAATGTTTTAGGCTCTTCATTTTACCCTATTTTACTATTTATAAAACTATTTTACCTCTTAGTGTTAGTTCTGGGATCCTGTAACCATTCCAGCATTCAGTCTCCCTGCAAATTGGTCTCTTTGCAAATTATTGCAGGATTCCCTCATTTTGGTGAACTGTGTTTTACGTATCAGCTACAAAGGTACAAAATGGGAAATCGTTTGCTGTTTGTTGCATTACTTGTTTTGCTCAGCCCAGAGCAGAGCAGGCTGAGGGGAGGCCTCATGGCGGCCTGCAGCTCCCTCAGGAGGGGAGCGGAGGGGCAGGCGCTGAGCTCTGCTCCCTGGGGACAGCAACAGGACCCGAGGGAACGGCATGGAGCTGGGACAGGGGAGGGTCAGGCTGGGGGTTAGGGAAAGGTTCTGCACCCAGAGGGTGTTTGGGCACTGGGACAGGCTCCCCAGGGCAGTGGGCACGGCACCAGGAAGCCTTTGGGCATCCTGTTAGGCCATGTGGTTTAACTCCTAGGTTGCCCTGTGTAGTTCTGAGCTGGACTGGATGGTCCTTGTGACCCCAGAATCATAGAATATCCTGAGAATCCTGCAAGCAAAGGACTAGTTAGGATTAGGATTAAGCCAACTGTTAAAACTGAGCGCATCCATAGTGATAAAAAGAATGTTGTTCTCCCTCCTTTGCATGAAGGTGTGAAGACAAAGGCTGGGAAGGATCATAGGGATGTTTGAGATTCATACAGAGGGGTTTGGCAGAGTTCTGGTTTCTGGATTTGGAAGGGGAGAAGTGGAAAAGCTGACTGATATCCTCATCAGTCCCTTCTCAGCACTCCCCTTTGTCTGCAGCGGAGGCCTTTTGGTCTTAAATGCTTTCTCTGGGCTTCTCATCTGTCTTAAAATCCAGGCACATAGGAGCAGTTTACTTCTAGTTCCAGGCTCTCTGTGATCTTCCTAGCCACGGTGGTCCCAGTTACGAGGGGCAGAAAGGTTGAGCACAGCATATTGGGAAGAGTTCCCACTTGTGGTGCACCCCTTCTCTCCACTGCTGCTGAACTTGTTTGTGGCCATGGCAGTTCCCAGTTTGCTGAGAACAGGCATTTTCCTCTGATGCAGAGAGGGAGGGAGCCTTCTTTGCTGGTTCCAAGCACCTCAGACATCTCCAGAGTTTGTGCTGCGTGAGCAATTCAGAGCAGTTGTCATACATCCTGGGCAGAGGTTATATATGAACCACTCTGTGGTTGAGATGTGCTCTGTGCCTTGGTTTTCATCAAGGTAGTGGGCCAGGTTGTTCTCAACAAGTTTCTAGTCTAGTTGAGATTATATTGAGTTTTATTGCAACTTAGTAGAATGAAACAGTCAGAAAAATGTATTCTGGTCTCCTGTATGCCATAGTACTTGGGGAGTGTGACTCTGGTATCCTGTCATCGGTCTTATTTATGCACTGGCACAAAAGGGCTGTGTATCGGCATGTAGTTGTTGTCTGGCAGATACACGATCTGACTTTTAATGGTTTGTTCACCTCTAGGGCTGCTGAGAACTGACTCTATACCTGAGGTTGGAGAAGATGCTGCTGCTACAGTTGGTATGGCAGAAACACTCTCAGAAGAAGAACAGGATGAGCTAAGAAGAGAGCTTGCTAAGGTAAATCTCTTTAATTGTTCTGAAGTTGATATGGATTTTAATTCTCAAAATCTTTGAACACACAACTAATGCTATGTGTATTCATTCTGAGTGAAGCTGGGTGCAGCACTCCTGTATTGTGGGGTGTGAGGAGAAAGGGAACATGTCAGAAAGAAACTCCACATATAAATACAGGGAATTAATTAAGCTAGTAGTGCTTAGTAAACAGAGCTTAAACCAGAATTTTTAGATGTCTAACTTTTGTTTACCCCTTTCTCACTTAAGGGTGGAAAAAAAAAAAGCTGTCAGAACACAGTTAGAAGCCAGTACCAAGTGTTATCTCTACTGGTGTGGTGTGATTAAAGCTGTTTTCATGAAGGATGCATTGTAGTAAATTCCATGTGTACGCTGCTTTGCTAATAGCTAACTGTGTAACTATTCTTGTTTATACTTGACAGTAGCAGAAAAATTAAGAGCAATTAAAGTAGCACTTGTTGAAGGACAGTCAAATATTCAAGCCTGGTGTATGCATTTCATAAGTCATCAAAGTCAAGTTTCATTGAGTGGACTCTTCCTTTGTAGTTCCCTGTGACTTTAGGACCCTAAAGGGAATAAATAAATTAGCTTAAGCTTAAAAGTTTGTCATACCAAGGTTAGCTGTGAAATAAACACAGCTTTTCAGTCAGGCTTTGTATTTAGTAGTCCTAAGTATTGTTCCATGCTGAAACGGTCAATTGAAGGTGGTAGGGGAATCTGGTCTTGCTCAGCTGTCATGCTGATCTTCATATACGTATCCAAACCCAAGGTGCATTAAGGCTATTGGTGTTCCCTCAAAGGGGATTAAATGAGTAGGCAGCCTGACATCCTAAAATAGGGTGGTCCAGTCTGGATGAAGAAAATAGGGTTGGACGTATGCCTTTGTACACGTTGCCTTAGTGCCTCTGTCAAACAGTTTTACAATGCTATTCTGTAGGCTGTATGCCTCTGACCATGACCTGATCCATGTTTCTGAGACTTAATTGACTACCTGTGTAAATAAGAAAGTACATGGACATGAATAGGTTCTTCTAGTTGTGGAAGAGGTTATATTTTTAAAACCACTCAGTCTGCCACTATTCCCACCTCTCCGACTCCTTTCCAGAACGCTCTGGGTAGGACATTCCTGTAGCTGAATTCAGCCACAGAAGAACTTTTATGGTCAAGAAAGGAGACAAAACTTGTGTGTGGAACAGACATGCTCTGAGCTTCCTCATGTTGTTAGTAAGCTAGCATCTCTTCTGATGTGGAAAGAACATGCAGGCTTGGTGGTTGTCCCAGGTTTGACTAATCTTCAAGCTCAATGTAGGCCAATGGAGTCTAAAGGTAATTTCTAACTATACAACCTTTCAGAGCTACCCAGTTCCTTATGCCTATTATACTAACAGAGCTAGCTGCAAGTAGGCTTCTTTCTGACTAACTGGTTATTGTTGTAGACGGTTGGATTCCCCATTCAGTAGTTAGAAACAACTGTGAGGCTATGCTAAAAAAGCCATTATCCCCTCTGTTACTGATGTCTAGTAGATGTTTTTTTCCTACATAAGTAGTTAAATGGCTGTGTAGATCACTTGTTAACTTAATTCTCTCATCTCTGCTGCGATAGGTGGAAGAAGAAATCCAGACACTCTCACAAGTGCTAGCTGCCAAAGAGAAGCACCTAGCAGAAATCAAGAGAAAGCTGGGAATTAACTCATTACAGGAACTAAAGCAGAACATTACCAAAAGTTGGCAAGATGTTACATCAACTGCAGCGTATGTACCTCTTCGTGATGGTAGTCTGAGATGAAAACTACAAAGTTCTTATGTCTAAATAATCTATTTTTGTGAAATTAGATGTGTAGATAGCGCAACCTAACTTTGTGTTAAGATTTGTGTGAATAATTCATAGATTTCTCTTATTAAGGCCAGTACTAGCCATATCATCTCATGCAAAATAAGAATGAACCATAATACGGGAGATTCTAACATATTTGACTAATGACTGAGATACCATTACCAACATATCAAGGTGTACCAAGTCAACAGAGTATCGTTTTCTGATGTGAAAAACTTTGTAAACTGAGCTCATGCAGGAGGAGTACTAAGTCACAGTTAATATTCTAGCCAAACAAAAACTTTTACTTTGAGGCGTAGAGTGAACTTCATTTTCTGCAGTCAATGACTTTCTAGAATGTGCAAGGATGTACCTCTTAATACAAAATCTTGTATTGTGAAGTTTGACAAAACCATTATGGATAAGGCTTTAGACACCTGGTACCAAAAATCTTTTTTTTCAATATGTATTCATGTTGTTTTTTTCTTTTTGAAAGTCCTGAAGTAGCAGATAAAATCTGTTCTGGGGCTGGAGTAGAAGATATATGTTGGTGAAGCTTATCTTAAATCTTAGGTGGCAGAGATGCTATAGCCAGAAGGGACAGCAGTGATTCAAAATAGTCTCTTAAGTGGCTTGTCTACTCTACCCAAAAGTTGAAGTATACTTCTGGGTTTGATACAAACTTAATATACACTAAAAGTTTTACTAAAAGTTCCTCATATGTTCTGCTAAAATAACTACAAACTTAATTTTGTTTGAACAGATACAAGAGAACATCAGAAACCCTGTCTCAGGCCAGTCAGAAGGCTTCTGCTGCTTTTTCAACTGTTGGTTCAGTCATAACCAAGAAGTTTGAAGATGTCAAGTAGGTTTCTTTAGCTTTTTAACAAGAAGTTGCACTTTTTTATTTAAGCAGATTATTTATGCTGTTAACATACTTAGCACTTCTAAAAGTTAATCTATCAAGAACCCTTGGCATGTGTTAGGAGTGCTGAGTGACTTGCTGCAAAACGTGCCTATATGTCCTCCCTGATGTGGAAGAGTTCTGTGGGGTGTGTTTTACATATGCAAGAGAAACAACATATGCTATTACCTCCACTGCCACTCCGATTTTTCTGGTAGGATTGCAGATAGCAGCATCCCCGTCCGCCTGTGTGCGCAATGCAAGTAGCATCATCACTTCTGTTCCCTGACTTTCTCAGCTTGTGGAATGCCACACTTAAATGACATTTAAAGACTGTTTTTGTATTTTGTGTGAATTCCTTTTATGGTGTTTTACTTGTTTGTAAGCTGTTCTACCTCATAGCAGTGGCTTGATTTTATTACCTTTGAATAGACTATTTTAATTCCTAAATATTGGTATACAGCAGTGTATTTTGACTGTGTGAAATGACACAGCCCTTTCATACAAATTAGGGGAGTTTTGTAACTTTTAACACTACATGCACTGTTAACTGTGTGCAAACTAAACTCTTCCTGGATGCAGTCTAATCATATGCTTACAATACTTTGATTATATAATTTTCTACTGGAACGTATAAAACTACTTATCTCCACTTGTAACGTGTTATGAATAGTGGATCAAACTTGTTTTTCAATTATTAGACAAGTAAAACATTCTAACAGAATATTGCTGCATTGGAGAGCAATGTAATAAAATCAACCATGGATTTTGAAGTGCTGCCATTAACCTCTTTCTTGCTTTTTGAAGTCTAGTGAGAAAAAACTTGGAGGTGCAGCTTCAGTTACTTATTTTGCTTCAGATTTATCAGAACTTCCTTTCTCTCTTTAATGCTTACTCTGGCATTGTGCAGACTACAGGCATTTTCACATTCGTTTAGGTAAGGTGGGCACAAGAACTGCTTCTGTAACTAAGCATGTAGTCAGACTGTCTCCATTAAAAGCTTTAAATGAGTTGTGTCTGTAAAAGGTAACTCTTTATTCTGCGGTGTTAGTTGACATAAAGCTGCAGTTTTTCTAATGTCAGAAGACATTCCTTCAAATTCATCTGGTAACTATCCCAGAACACGAAATCTTGATAATATGTAGTAATTAGTCTCTCTTTTATGTAAGAAAGGAACCTGTTAAAGTGAGCCCAGATTTCTCTTTTTAAAGAGGCAGAATACCATTTTGAGGTCAATGGCATGCAGAACTCCTCTGTCTGTACAGTGTTTGTGCCTTGAGAGAGTAAATATTTTACCCTTTCTGGTGCCTATTACAGTGGTGGTTTAGCATTGTGACTCTAATTAAATCACTACAGGTGAAGTGTGAGGTAGCTTGTGCATTCACCGTTCATGGTTTTGCCAGTGAAACAGTCCTTATCTTTGACCTGATTACTTTAGCAGCTCTGGACTTGGAGCATTTTAATTACCTTTTCTGCAGTGCTTTTATCTGCTTACTCTAAGCAAATACTCAGTGTAAAGTTGTCAGTAGATAACTTTCCTGTGTAGCAACTTCTGTCTATTGCTTCATCCTCTCATGTGCACCTCTAAGTCTGGCTTCATCTTCTAAATGATTACATAATAAGAGAGTACAAAGATGGTAATAAGGTCTCTAGAGATGTAGGGATCTGGCTGCTAGAACACTAGCTAGGAGCTTTAGCCCCTTCTGCAGTGCCTGCAGTGAGTCCAGTTTGCTCAAGGATAAGAATGCCTGCAGTATCTCATCTTTAGCCATCAGCAAGACAGGGAGACTGGAAAGTGCCTTTTAGATGCAGGGCTCGGCTGCTTGCTTAACAGGGTTCACCTTCCTTCCATTATGCTGTGGTGTTCTCATGCTGGTACTGGACTACTCTATTTGACAGGGATAAGCACAGACTCCTAGCTCTCTTCTGGCCTCAAGAACTTAATACCTCAACATCCAACCCAACAAGAGTGTCCTAATTGCTCAAGTTGGAGAACATTCAACAACGACCTGCCCACTATCAGAAATGAGGCCACCGGGAGCGAGAGTGACAGGGCCAGAGGTGTCACACTGTCGTTGTGCTTCTCTGGGGAAATCATGGCAATGGAAATTCGAGGTGTGGATATAATATGGGTATAAATTCAGGAGCAGCTGGTTTTAAAAAACAAAGGGTGGGGGGAAGGGAAGGAAGTAGTGCTGTTCCAGATCTTAATTGCATTTAGGAGATTGAAAACACTTTTGCTTTGACGAGGATCAAGTTCAACTGGGATTTCAACTGGGATTCAACCAGTGAATTCAGGTCCCATGGTTATGTAACCACCGAAGTGGTGTCTACTTTTAAGATGGCACAAGTCTGAATTTCAGGAAGTTTTAGATTGCAGTCTTTTACTGGAACTGAGAATTGATGGGTCTAATACTTGAACAAATACCTGAATATTCAGGTGCATTTTTTTGTTCTGCGGTGGTTTCTTCATAATTTTTCTCTTGTGCTGTTTTAACTTGGGGTTTTCTCAGTTGTAATGACATGATTGGATTATTCCCATGTATGCCATGCAGCAAACATATGCAGGTGTTCATTGTTGTGAAGTGACAGGAGAGAGTTGTGAAAGGGAATAAGGCAGCTAGCTAATGAAAAGGATTGAAATAGAGAGGGAGGATTGTGAAGTTGGGCAGCTGTTGCTTTCTTTGTTTCTTCTGCTTTCCGTTGTGCTGTAAACAAATGCTGCCCCTTCTCAGTTTTTTCTGAATACCTTTATTCTCCTTTACATGAATGTCTTGATTAGCTAGCCATCCTCATGTAGGCAACATGAATATTATGTTCCAAATAGCAGTAGTACCAAGATGCAGCTCTCATCAAATTTCTTGAGCAATCATAACTGCACTTAGCTTCTCTTGCACTGTATTCATACTGTGGAGCAGGAATCCTCATCTTTCCCCTTTTCTGAGGTTGTAGAATAACTTGTTTGCTTGTTTTGGAAATGTGATACGATCATGGACTTCAAAATGTCAGCATATCAACTGGAAACCTAACTATTAACAAAAGGCACTAGTGTTTATGAGCTCTTAAGCATATTTGCCAGACAGGGACGCTGTTGTGGCTGTCTGTGTTTTCAAAATGTGAGGCAATGTAGTAATTGTAAAAATAATAATTTCTAAAGAACCAGAAGCCTTTTAATGCAATACAAACTATATGGCAGATTAGGGTGCAACTTGCTGCATTGTTTTTGCTTTCATATGTAAGCTAGCATCTTAACTTGTGGGTGTTGTATAAAAGGGCATCTCCTCTTCAAACTGCCCTGCTTCTGGGTCTAGCTGAGTGAGTGCTTTGTGGCATTCTGTCAATTGTGAAAACAAAAATTGACTCATCTTTGTAAGGCTTCTCTAGACTTATCTTGCTTCTTAGAATGCACTAGTTGAACAAGTGATTTGATGTTGAAGATTACCCAGTGCTCCCACAAACCAAATCATTTTGTGCCAAAACAATACAATGGTGACACTTTACAAAATGTTCCGAGTATGTGCAAGTGTATCATATGAGAAGTAAACTCAAAAATGCAAATGGTTCTTCTATTAAGTGATCTCTGAGATTAAAGCTCTCTAGGCATCTGTTAAAAGATCTGCAACATACCATAGCTTGTTGCTTTTCTGTGCAAGCAGGTTTGCAGATTGCAAAGAGAGGGGGGGGAAAAAAAGAAGGTAACTTCCACCCTCTTTAGCCTTAAACTTCCTCAGCTAGTGAGGCACTTCTTGCAGGCTAAGGGGAAGTGTCTCAGCATGACTGCACAAAGAATTATGTATTACCAGCCTAGTTCTGTGCTGAAACTTGGCACAGAGCAGTAAAACCAGAACTACGAGAAATCCACATCAGAGAGCAAGGAATATGAAGACACTTCTGAAGATAGTCGTCTTCTGTGTGCTCTGAAAAACTTTGTGGAAGCCAAACCATCAGTGAAGATTAAAAACAGCAGAAAGGGGTTTAGGTAAAGGAACGAAGCAGGGCCATGCATTACTGACATGTGGCAGGACAGCAGCTGGCCTTAATGAATTTGATTCCCAGTACACTGTGCCTACAAAACCTTGAGTTGTACATCTGCTTTAAGGGGTTCCAACCTTAAGGCAACTTTTCTTACATGTGTTTTTCTTCCTATTGCTGTGTTCTGCTAATGAGCCTTTTGCTTCTGTGAATGTATATTCTGTGGTGCTGATACTAATCTGAGCTTCGGAGGTGCATCAAATGTGAGGTTTTTTGTTATTCCTCCTCACACCAGCAATCGCATGGAAAGGATTCTCTTGAAAGACAACGTCAAACCCTGTCAAAAATCAATATTCCAAACAATTATGAAAAATCATGTTTTTTTCTAACTTAGTGTTGTGGTACTTGACAGAAACACTTAACACTAAGACTGATTTGTATCAAGAGTAAATGAGGATTTCCCAGAACATGAAACTGGTATTGAAGCTATTTGGGAGCTCGTTAATCTACCTCCAGTCATCTTCTAGGAGTAGGTATGTGTTTGTCACCAAACAAACACAAACAGTATAGCAACGCTGGTAGCTTACAGAAATCCTCCATGAATTTCAGAAGTGTTGAAACTAGGACTCTTTCCCTGCCCCCACCATAAACCTGAAGTTGGATATAGGTTGATATAACTGCTCTCTCTAGATAAAACTTTTATACTTATAAATTATACTGAATTGAAGTGGAAGCCCTCTGACCTTTGGAATCCTTCTTTGAGTAGGAAGGTCCGTTGGTTGATAACTCTCTGGATTGTTTGCTTTCTACTTGGTATTGTCAAAACTGTAAATGCAGCATGTCTCCTTTGAAAAAACTTACTAGCAGACAGACCAGCTAAAAATATGTACTTGCTAATAAGCACGGCACTTGAATATTTTTAAAAAGGAAAAAGTTGCTGCAGCTTTTGCTCTGTTGTATGTGTATGCATGCATGGCTAAGCAAGTAAAAAAAGCAAAACGAAGCAGTTCTTATTTAAGACTGTATAAGACTGGCTGTTTACCAAAGATGGTGTCTTTCTAAGCCATTTTTTTCTATCATTTCAACTAACTTCTTGCTTTCTCTTTTCTTAATGCTGGCAACTTAGTATACGCTCCATACAACATTCAATTAGCATGCCTATTATGAGGTAATGTATGTATAATCCAGCTGTTGGGTATATTGTCATGTGTGGGATCAAATAAAATTGAACTTAACTAACAGATAAAAACAAGAGAGAACAAGACTTTATATTGGTGCAGGAAATCGACTATGTAGGATAAATTAGTTTTTACTTAACAGTGGTGGCTATCAGACATCTGGAATGGGACTAAGTGCACTTTCCTGATCTCTGGAGAACTTTAACACTTTACCTTCCTGTCAGTTACATTTCTAACAAGTTTAAAAGACAACAATAGTTTACCATCTGATTTAGGACTGTCTTTTGGAACTGAATTGAAAATGTGGTTTCATAAAAAGTCTTTCTGTTGACTTGTAGTGCTTGCTTAATTTTCTCTTTGCATTCTTTTTTCGGTACTGTGTCCCTCCATCTCCTGAGGGAATCTGGTTTCAAATATAGATGTCACTGTGTGCCTTCCTAAATGAAAGAGTGCTGCTAAGTGTGGGTTACCTACACAAATACCAAGCAAAGGGGGGAAATGCATCTTAGCCTGTTTAGAGACTTTCATTTTTATGTAACTTATTTTTTGTCTGCTAGGAATCCTTAGACTTGATTAGTCTTGGTCCATGGAAGACAAGCAATTTCTATTCTGCATAAAGGCAGAAAAGCTGTACAAGATACTGCACAAGTTTGCAAGTGTCAGTGACAGCTAATGGGAGCACTAAGGCACTCTTTTGACCCTAGTAGTAAAAATAGTGGCCCTCAGCACTGAACATTGTGAGCTGTCCTGCTCTGCATATGCACTGTTTGTAATCACAGCTGTCTGCAGCACTTAAAAAACAAGGGGGAGTCTCTCAAACTTATATTAGCAGAAAATGTCACTGTGAACTACTTTGTTATTTAAACACAATGCTTAATTAAAATTGTTTTCCTCCAACAAGCAAAAAAATCTGACAAGCTTTATTCAGCAGTAATACAGTGGGCTACCCAGAAGGGATGACAAAGCTTTTCTGGACAAAGCTTTTATGAACAAACCCTTTAAGCTAGAAAACTGTTTGAAATCACTGTGTGTGGAGGGGTGGGGGAGCGTGGGGGGAACTTGCTAGCTCTCCCTTCCATCTTGTAATGAAAGATCCTATAGCTGAGCCTGGCAATGGCTAATTGATGTGAATACACTACAGCTTGAGTGTTCTTGAATTTTTACAAATAGAGACCCAGATGTAAACTATTCTAGCTGCAATTAAAAACAAGTAAAAAAACCCCACAAATACAATGCATGTTGATGTTGGAAAAAGCAATTGCTTGTTTGTTTTCTGATAGTTATATGCTAACTAGATATATTCTTAATTCTGTGGTTCCTTTTTGTCCCTAGAAATTCTCCTACTTTCAAATCTTTTGAGGAAAAAGTTGAGAACTTAAAGGTAAGCATTACTAAGAAGGTTACTAAGAAGTCTTTGTGACTGTGGAACTGTGTGTGTGGAGAAGAGACTTAAGTGGGCTCTGGGTAACCAGTGTGGTTTTATGTTCCTGTAAGTTGTTGAAGGTGCCTAGATGATGTCTTCAGAAGTGCTGTGTAAATGGTTTCTCTGCCTAATGATTTCAGAATAAAAACAGGAGGATGCTCATAACTAGATGGATTAACACCTATCTAACCTGTATAAGTGGATAGTATAATACACCTAGTACTATATCAAAAACAGTCTAGGCTTTTACTTCTGTGCCTTCCTAAGGACTAGTATCGTATGTAGGAGAACAGACTGGGTTGTTTATTTCTAAACTATGTAAGGTGTTTGTACTTCAGTTCTGCAGAAAATACTTGTGAAAACAAATTTAATCATAAAAGCCTGAATACCAGAAAGAACCATTACTAAGCTCTTTTTTACCCCCCCCCCCCAAGAAAACAAACAAACAAAAAAAGAAAAACTAAAAACAACACCAACTTCAAAAATAACTAATATGTGTAGCTAGATCCAGACTTCACTGTTCTCAGGGACACGCTGGACCGGATGAGAAGCACACAAGCAATAGCATTAGAGAATCATAAGATCTCTGCAAACTAATTGTCACTAATGGCTATGCTATACCACAAAATGTTTTCTGTAGAGAGAAGTGAAAAGGTGAACACACTGCCTGGAGAAAGTAGCATAGCTGCAAGGCTCCACTAAAGAACTCAAGATGTGCTCCTGAGACTGAAAACTGTTCAAGGCTCCTTATTGAACAATACAGCTAGTTTTAACTCCGAATCTTTCAAAGCCTAGCTGGCTTAAAAGGCAGCATACCTGTGCTGTTTTTAACTAAGGGTGTGTGCATGTCAACCTTCAGGCTCCCTAGAATTAGGTCTGCTTCATTCTTTTTCATTCTTTGTGTCTTGAAGTCAAAGGGAGGCTGGTGTGTCCATGATATTTAAGGATTTCTAAGTAATATAAAGACTATTGTGGGGGTAGCTCAGTCCTGGAAAAGCTGCTCTGCTGAAAAGAGTTGTCAAGCCTCTTTGTGCAGAGGTACTGTTTTTATGTAGATAACTTTACATTGAGATTCTCTCTATGTTCTAGTCTAAAGTTGGAGGAAACAAACCTGCTGGGGGGGACTTCGGAGAAGTTTTGAACTCTGCTGCCAATGCCAGTGCCACAGAAACAATTGCAGAACAGACACAGGAGGAGACCCACTGAGATTCCTTCCTCTGTCCTGCTACCCACTGCCAGATGCTGCAAGCAAGAATTAAGCACACTTCTAACATTCTTTGCGCTCTTTCCACCAGATGTGCGTTTATTTAGCACGTAGCTATTTTACCAGATTAACTGATACCAAGCTTGTTTGTGGGTTCAAATTATTTTTGAAACTAAAATACATTGTTTGGGGTTTTGTGTGGGAAGGGGAATTTTTATGCCTTTCAGACATTTAAAGGACTTATCTCTAATTTGAAGGCAACCTTTAAAATATAGCAATGAAAACTCTTCTGAGAAGTTAATTATACTGTACATATACTGTGGATACATAATTCCTTTTGAATCTGTAACTGCTGTTCAACTTGATCATTTTGAATCTACTTCTGCTGCCAAACTTTACTCCCTTGTGATTATTTCAGTTAAGTGTTGCCTGCATGGGAACCAGGCTAGGAGGATCACTCCCAGCTAAAGGAAGGACTTGTACTTCAACAGGCTTTAAACAAGTTACTTGTAGCACAGTTACAGATGTGTTGGAATGTACTGTATTAAGAGCTTGTTTTTTGTACAAAAGATACTGGTAGTATAACACATGACATCTAAAACTTACTGATTTCTTTGGCTTATCTAACTAGGAGGACTCTGGAAGCAAGATGCCTATTAATGCTGGTTTAGTTCAGTTACAATAACGTGATCAGTATCACATTTTGTTCTGAACTTGATCAGTTGTGAATTCATCTTAATTCACGTGTGGAGGTGTCACACTAACAAAGCATGGATGGTAAGAATAGGCCTGAGCATGAAAGTGGTTCTTCTGTTAGGCAGTGAGAGAGCTGCTGTCAAATGCCTGATGTTCATTCCCATGTAGACTGACTGTAAAAGATCTACTACATACTACGTAGTTTTTTTTCTGAGTGTCTTAAGGGCCTGAACCACTTCAGGTGTATCACTACTCCCCTTTACTCGGCTGCGCAGTGTTACACTGCAGCATAGCACTCTGGCAAGGTCTGTTCCTCTACCTGTTACTTTATCTGATTGTTGTCTTCAAATGGCTTGTCTTTTCTATGTTTCTGGCACCTGGTGTGGGTAAGATTAGAGCTTTTGGCATGTGTTTTATCACCAGGGTTAGAACTGGAAACAGGTGTGAAACAGGTGTGTGAAGTCTGAACCTTCCCCCTGCCACGGAGGGGTCTGGGAGAAAAAAGTTCCTGACAACTTGATTAGCATGCCAGCTGTCATGTATATATGCTCAATTCCTTGTGAGAAGCTTAATAAAGTTAAAAAAAAAAAAAATGTGAGGAATATATTGTCCTGTTACTGTAGAGGAATAAACTTAAAAAAAAAAAAAAAAATTACTTCCCTGTGGAAATAGTCCTTAGACTTCAGTTTTGGAGTGTTGGTCCTAGTGCACCAGCCCCTACCCCCAGCCTGCTATTACGAGAGAAGACTGCTCCTGCTACAGAGGACCCAAGAAATGGGGCTGTGGGTATGCCCCGTCCTGGGGCAGCTAGGCTTCAACAAAGGGGGGAGAATGGGGTGACAGGGTAAGAACTGAGCTCCTCTAGGGCATCTAAGGAACATGATCAGTATTGCATAGGTTCTTCCTGTGTGTGTTTAATCACCTCCTTGCAGGAGCCTTCATCTAGGCCGCCGTGGGGCTTTGTACTTAGGAAGGACCTTGGGGTCCCTCAGCCCGCCGGGGGGCCGGGCCGGGCGGTGCCGGGCGCCCCCCAGCGGCCCTTTGCTGCCCTCCCCGCCCTAAGATGGCGGCCGCCCCGCCTCATCGCGCCCCGCGCGCATGCGCCCGCCGGGGAGGGCAGCGGCGGCGTCCCGCCCAGCACGCGGCTAACATGGCGGCGCCGGGCTGGCGGCACTGGCGGGCGGCGCGGCGGTGGCTGCTCACGGCGGCCGGGCGGGGCGGCGGCCTCAGGCAGGACGGCCCCCGGCAGGACCCCCCCGGGCAGGACGCCCCTCGGCAGGACGCGGGGAAGCGGCCGGGAGGCACCGCGGCGGCGGGAGGGCGGCAGGTGAGGGCGGGGAGGGGCCTCCGCTGGGCGCGCGGGGCGGGGCCGGGGCGGTGTTGGCGTGGCCGTGGCCGTTGGCCGGGGGCGAATACAGCGAGTAAAGCCCCAGGTGCCTCGGGGGGCGTTTTGTGGTGTGGGCACTTCGTTGTGTTGGCTGCTGGTTTTGTGTTTTAAATCTTAAATGTCAGTTCTGCTCGTAGCTGCCCTGCCTGGGGCACAGATGTGCTATCGGGAATAGTGCAGCCAGCAGGAGCAGGGAGGTGATCGTCCCCTGTGCTCCGCTCTGGTGAGGGTGCCCCTCGAGTGCTGTGTTCAGCTTTGGGACCCTCACTACAAGAAGGACATGGAGGCCCTGGAGCGTGTCCAGAGAAGGGCCACGAAGCTGGTGAAGGGCCTGGAACACAAGTCCTGTGAGGAGCGGCTGAGGGAACTGGGGTTGTTTAGTCTGGAGAAGAGGAGGCTCGGGAGACCTTATTGCTCATCTACCTGAAAGGAAGGTGTGAGGAGCTGGGGTTCTGCCTCTTCTCACAGGTAACTAGTGATAGGACTAGAGGGAATGGCCTCAAGTTACACCAGGGGAGGTTCAGGTTGGAAATGAGGAGACATTTCTTCTCAGAAAGAGCAGTCGGGCACTGGAACATGTTGCCCAGGGAGGTGGTGGAGTCACCGTCCCTTGGGGTGTTCAAGGAAAGGCTGGACTAGTGCTTAGGGACATGGATTAGTGGGTGATGTTGATGGCAGGGTGATGGTTGGACCAGATGATCTTGGAGGTCTCTTCCAGCCGTAATGATTCTGTGATCTACCTGTCTGCATTTGCCTCTCTCTTCTCTCATCCCTTCACTTTCTGTAGTAAATAGCCTACAGGAAGGTTGATAGTACTCATGCTTTTTGTTAACATACTCCCACAAAAATCTGTCCTGTTTCTGTAGGAAACATGTGGGTTTAAAATATAGGAGATATAGGCCAGTAGCACAGGTATGTTCAGGCTTTGACAGGCAGGCAGAGAGAAAGTGGAAAGTCTGTGACAAAACATCAGTGGGTGGGATCAAAGACCTGTGAAGCTGGTACTCTGGTGGCTTACAGCAGAAATATTAAGGCAGGAATTAGAGAAATAAGTGGAAAGCACTTTGTGAAAGTACTCACCTGTAAAAGCAGCAGAAGGTGCAATGTGGGAGTTAAACACGTAGTTACGAGTGAGGACAACCACAGTTCCCTGGGTACTGTCACAGTGCTGACATGGAGACAGTGATGTTCTAGGCAAGGCCCAGCAACACAGAAGACCAACAGAGAGCAGACACCGTGTCCCAACAACAGGAGGATGGCAATCAGCTGGCATCCTCTTACCTGCCTGGTGTTCTCCTCTTACCCCACCGTGAAGCAGAGGTGCTTTAGATAGGCATGGCGAGTCCCATGGTGAGCAGCAGCTAAGTCACCCTCAGTGGCCATTGCAGTGAATTTTGTCATGCTGATTTTCCCACAATATCAGCTGTGACAGTGGCCAGTAACGGGCACCCAGTCACACTAAGAAGCAGTAGATGTTTGTTAACGTATCCCAGAATATCTCCTCCAGGCTGAAAAATCCTGGTATTTTTGATTTTTCCTTATTTGGAAGGTATTCCCTACTGCTGTTCACCCTTGTTGCTCCTCATTTTGTAATTTTCCAGTTCTGTGTGGCTGCGATTACGTTAGAGCATGCCCAATAGGGTATGGAGGTTAATGCTGTTTGTTAATATTGCAGGACTGATACAGTACGGGGAATACTGAAATGCCAATTACTGGGTCCAGGACCTGGAATCCCAAATCACTTTATAATCTGTAACATTCTACTTTCCATGGAATATCCCTACTAAAGAGGCTGGCTGTGCTAGGATGAAGCTGTGAGCTGGCTCAGGTGGTGTCCAGGGCAGAAGTCCCCAAAAGATTTGAAGAATGGATCCAGCTGACCTGGCGGTAGAAGATACCAAACTCTGCTTCAGGGGTTAGACCTTTTTTTTCCCCTGTTAAAGTAACAAGTTAGGACCACAGTCTTTTCTGCTTCTATATATTTATAGAAAGTCTTAAAAGTGTTTATAGAAAGACTTTCAAGGTTGCGTAGGTATACTGAACTAACTGAAATGTTATGTGGTATTCACAGCGTCATTTCAAAGTGTAATTATGTATAGAAATATAAACACCTAATACAATATGGACTTCAACCTAGGAATGTAAAATGAAGAGCTGGACCACGACTCTGGATTTTTCTACTCTGCTGAATTAGCCTGACACGATCAAGAGGAAGGGCAGTGCCTTGCTGTGTGACGTCACGGTGACGTTAAGAGCGTAACAATGAGATGAAGTAAGACTGCCACAAGTCTGCTTCTGTGCTGTTCGTAGCCCAGCTAGCAAAGCGCTCAGAGAGCTGGAGTGTGACTGGTGGTTGTTCACAGCTCTTCTCTTTTAAGAGGATGCGGAAGAGGGAGCACGCTCGATGAGAGTGAGCGAACTGTGCAAGGTGAGATACTGAAACAAGAGAACACAAGGGGTCCAACATCCAGTGTTGTTTGTTGGCTCTTTCCAGGTTTCTTTGCTCTCTGTCTCACTAATTGTAACGTATTTTTGATCGCTAGGAAGCGTGTTTTGTGGTAAATAAAATTTCCATAGGTATGAGTAACCCTAATGGTAATGCAGCATAAAGTTCTGTGATACTCATGGGAGATACTCAAAGCACTTGAAGTCCTTTTAGGAAAATCCTTTCAAGGGGAGCAACATGCTCCTCTCCTGAGGAAAGCGTGCAGTGGCTCTAGCTGCAGTCCCTTTCCGGGGTGCCGTGCATCCATGGGACCTGCTTTAGCAAGACACAGCAGCTGTAAGAGCACAGAGATGTAGTTTGGGTCCTCAGTGATTCTGTTTCAATAGAGGAAAAAATACACAGAGATTCAGTGGTATTTCTGCAGTGGTTTCATATATAGGGTTTTTTTTCTTCTCATTTTTGAAGCTGAGCAGGTGCTGCGGTGTTTGGCGTGCCACGGTGTTTGGTAGGCAAAGGTTCATTTGACATGAATGGCATAAAACTTGGCAAATGGACATGTTGTTTTACATTTGTTTTAGGTAGTTAAAAAAGCATGATGATATTTTCCTTGGGTAGCTTCTTAACGTTTTGGGCGCAGCAGCAAATGTGTGATGCTGACCTTGCTTCACAGCTGCCTGCTATTGTTCTCTGCTGCGCTGGTAGTAGAGCGATGGGTTTCATTTTTCAAGTAGGAAGAGCTACGGAGCAGATGCTGAAATGTCGGTTTAAGTTGTTAAAAGTTAGCCGCATGGTAAGCAAAATATTCTGGGAAGCCTGCATGCCAGTTAACCTTGCCTACAGCAGGTGGCTTACCTCTCAATGCTTTTTCCTTCTGCATTTCCATAATGTCGTCACGCCGAGCCTAAAATACCAAACTAAACGACAAGCCTGGAGCTCATTTCCTCTGTGTGGAGTCGCGTAAGGAAATCTTGCAGAAGCAGGAGAGATGCTCTGGGTGTTACCTGCGCAGCAAGGTAGGGCGCCCTGCTTGTGGGAAGCACGGAAGGGCAGTGTGACAGAGAAACCCCCCCTTTGGGAAGGCAGAGGGGCAGTGTGAGGACCAAGCCGCGTGTTTGGGCCGGGGCACGGTGCCGGGCCCCCCGCCCCTGCTTCTCGTCCGGCGGCCGGCAGGGGGGGGCCGCGTCGCGCACAGGCAGCAGCAGCGGGCTCCCAGGGGAGGCGCTTGTTCAGAGGAAACCTCGCTCTTTTTTACGTCTGTTTTTTAAAGTTGGCCTTGGAGGGACAGGCTCCGTTCAGAAGCTGGCCTGCGTCTGAACTGAGCGGCGCTGAAAACGTCACCTTGCAGCGTTCGGGCTTCATTTCCATATTTTCACCTTGGCAGATGTGTACATATTTCATACTGCTTCTCCTCAGGGTCACAGCTCTCACGCACAAAGTTTAGCGTGTGCATCGTGCCTTCTCTTCCTGTTTAAATTCTTACACGTTATGCATATGTAAATACTAAAGAGAGCCAATTGTATCCTCATTGTGGGTGTGTTTTAACTTAAATTTCACTTATGTGATCATAATCCTCATTTTGCAACCTTAGAGGCAATAGTGTATAATAATGTGTATGCCTAAACACTTGGGATCATTGAGAGAAAAGTATTTAGTTTAATCTGCAGACCACAGATTGAATTTTATAGCAACTTTTGAGCTCTGCAACAGAAAAGCATCAGAAATCTACAAAATGGTGACTTTTCAAAAGATTGCTATCAGTATGTAATCATAACTAATTTCTGAAATAGTTTAGAAATTATTCCATCAAAAGTGTTTGTATTTTTAATTTTTTTTGACCAGTCAGATGTTCTTTTCCAAAAGGATTTGGGAATTTGAGGGCATCCATGTATTTCTTGTTGCTGTTTTCAAAAATAAGATATCCATGGTCATAAGGAGAAGACAAGTGTTGTCATAGATGATATAAAGAGCTGTCTTAGCTATTTATATTTAAGGTGAGAGCCTAAAAACGGAGGCACAAAAGCGATAGTTTTAGATGAATGTACCACCCTGTTATGAAAGGTACATGGATATTCTTTACAGAGCATGCGTAACTGTCTTACTTATGCAGAATCTTGTCAGCCTCAGTTTGAAATAATGCCTAACATGGGATGTTTTGAAAAAAAAAAAAAAAAGAATTATTTTTAGTGTAATTGTTGGTGGGAAATAGTTTTCTTAATCTATCTTTCCACCTAGGATATTGTCTAGAAGATGATTTTACCAAAGTTGCAGTTATTTGAGAACAAAAATACTCTGTGCATTTTTCACTTCAGTATAGTATTTTTTAGAGCCCCTATCAACTCTGCATGGGTGGAGTGCTCTTTCACTCTTAAAAAACTTTGAAACGTTTTTGTTTTGATTGCAAATGTAATACCACTTTACAGAAAATACAGAGGTTACTCTTTCAGGCAGATTACCTTCTGGCCAGCGTTCAAGTTCTTGACAGTGCTGACTAGCGGAGAGCACGACTTGCCCCATGTGGAATTCGTGGGACCTGGAACGAGTTTGCTTTACCTGCAAGTTTCTCCTGGCTTGTGCTGTCCATGTGTGCATTTGAGAGGCTTCAATTATGCCTGCTTCAGCTGCACCGTGAACGAACGCTTCCTGAAGCTAAACGCAGGACAAGGACTACATCGCAGACTTCTCAGCATCCTCTCAGCTGTGTCTGCTCTAAAGGCTGATTTGCATTATAGTCCTTGGCAGACCACAGAGGTGTTTGCTTGCTGCTGCTCTGGAGGACCCTTTGTGCACGGCTGTGATGGGCAGCACTGGTTCGGGAGCACAGACTTGTGTGGCAAGGCCCTTAATACCTTGCAGAGCTCCGTCCTCAGCATGAAGAAGGGCACAGCACTTCGGGAACGGGTTGCAGTTGTCTTCTGCAAGTTCTTTAGATAGCTCCAAGTCTGCAAGTGACTTTGGCATTGCTGGGGGTTGGTGAGTGGTAGGCACCTGTGATATACAGTGGGTAACTGGCTGTCAGAGTGGAATCCCAACATTCAACCTCTCTGGGGACTACCAGTGGAGTGGTATCACAGTGTGGCAACTTCTCCAGAAAAGCAAGAAAGTGCCAGCTCATCATTTAGCAGTTCTTGGTCAGCTGCCTGTGAGGTATCTGGAGGAAGGTGCTGCCTGAAACTGTATTATAAAGGTTAGATAGAAACTGCCATCCTTCCTAGTTACCAGCAGGATTTTACACCCAGTGCTGCTGCGGGAGGTCCCAGTGGCTGTCTTACTGTGGCTGTTGAAACTGCATCCTGCCCTCGAGGAGCCTGAAAACCAGCAGCTAGCCTACTTGGAAGGGTAACGATGGATGGAAAAACTGTCAGCCTAAAGATAAGACTGTGCTGTTGTGTGAGATTGCCCCTGACCCACTGCAACCTGAAATGCCAGGATGGAGACGTGTGATGGCTCAGAAGGATAGCCCCGAGCTGTGCTGAAGCAGCCTAGCTGCAGGTGCTGGGCTCAGGCACCACGGGCTTCTCTTAGCTCTGCGTGCGCTGGTCTGGTACGACTTCCTTTGTGATGTGACCCATGGAGTGGGCTCACCCTGGTTTAGAGATTTCCCTTCTTTAGAGATGAGAATTTCTGTTCAAAAGTAAACTGAAGGGTCGGATGTCTTGGGTGCCCTCAGCATGTGGATGGGTGGGAATCTTGCTGTTGAGAGCTGATGCCAGTTCGTTTAGGACTGGGTGCAGGCATGAGGGAGGAGTATATGTGAGCTGGGGGATAGCTGGGAGGAATGTGAAAAGCTGTAGACATGCAGGACGTGGACATGCAGGGTCAGGGCCTTGTAGGAATCCTCCTAGTTCTTATGTTTTCATCTCATCTCTTCCCATATATTACAAAATGTAGTAAAAATATTTAGATAACAAACTCAAATCACTTACAGTTTCTTTTCCTATTACTGATAAAGGTACTGCAATAAGACTTGTCTCTCCTTTTGCAGAATATGTGAACTTTCATCTGTGCTGTGATCTTCACCTCTTTTCACCTATTCTTTCTCTGGTGGCTTCATTTTGTTAATCTTATATTGACACAACTGCAATGTTCTATAACTTTCTGTTATTAAATAATCCTTTAAGAAAAATAGAGATATACTTTGTTTTAATTGTACATGTATATTGTTTACATTAAAAAATAAGCAGGTTTATTGTAAACAAATTATATATTGTTTTATGTTATCAAATACATTCTTTGCTCAGCACTGTTAGTACGTGATCCTTCCAGCTAGTAACCAGTATATTTTCTAAGCTGCATTTGAAACCCTTTATGGAAGTCTTGTTTTCCAGTTTCTGCGCTGTGTACCGAATGAAAATGTGAAGATCACCGGAGAACCTTCTTTTTACAACAAAGTTGCTATGGAGTAAACCAGTGCAGCAGATTTATATGTACATTTATAAGATTTTGGGGGTAAATCTTGGAGGTTTTGGTAGCATTATAGTGTTAGCTATGTGTCTTTGCTGCTTTCTGGTATTAGAAATTGGCAATTGATTTGCCTTACAAGAAGTTTCAAAAAAGGGACTAAAAGCAGCTACAGATGCTTCATTTCCTTGTGAAATAGAGCTGTGATGTCGTTCCTCTCCCCAGATGTACTCTAAATAGTTTTATGCTGTTCGTCCTCAATGCAGTTGTTTAAAGTCACAGGAAAAAAAAAAGTATAAATACAAATTGTAGTCATGTGCATCTCTGTACATAATACCAAAGAAATCCAGATTTAAACAAAACAGACCATGCCTTTGGCACTTCTGAAAGAGGCAGGTATAGCCATAATGGAGTCAGAAGGCTCCAGTTTTTTTACTCACTATGCTAGTGCATGCAGCATTTCTTACAAGACATACAAGGGTAGTTTGAATTAAAACATTTACATTTGTTTTATGAACAGTGCTACTACATTTGATTTAGCAGCATAGAGTAAGACATCAGTAGTGAGTCATTTTACAAAAGAAATAATTAGTGTGTTTCATGAGTTTAAAGAACTGTTCTCATACTACATCTAGATGATAAGTCTAAGAAATACCCATCTTCAAACAGATAAAAGCTTGAGAAAGCAATGTAAAGAGCTTGCTAGACAACAGAGAAGTTTTGATTTTTAAAGTCCAGTTCAGGAAAACCTGTTGCATATTATGCACAGTGTACAAATCATATTCCTGTGATTATTTTTTTTTTTGATGTCTGCATGATCCTACTTGAAAAGTGTAATTATGGGAGACAGAAGGATAGTTTTCACTGTGGTATTTTCCTGGTTAAGTGTTACATGTATTTGGTTAATTGTTATTTGCATCTCTTTTAAAAATGTGCTTAGTTCACAATATTACATTGTTCATTATTATGAGGACAATATATATACAAATATATTTTGACATACAAATGTAATGCATACTCTCTGCACAGTTGAAAAGCTTTTAATTAGAAGTTACTCTGTATGCAAAAATAAAATTATATTCTTCAGTCAGCGTTGCAATGAGTACCAAAATGTGGAGCTTGATGGAGAGATAAGCAGAAGGTAAAGACATGAAACACGAACATCAACTGCTTTCAAATAGTGTATGATGAATCTTTCATTATTTTAAAAATACAAGAGTAATCCTTTCCCAATCGCCAATCAAAATACAATTTTAAAACATTTTTTCAAGTGTAATTTCAGTATGTGGGATTTGGCTTAAAACTGTGCGTGCAGTGAATTGCAAAGCAGAATCTTCCAGAGCACTTTGCCAAGTATGACAGCAAATAACTCGTAACTTCCTATGACCATGTTTGGTCCCTTTTGGATAATGCTACAAAAGGTGACTGTACTATTCTTAGTATAATTGACGTTAGGTCCTTTTGGTATTCTTTTTTTCTTTTGGGGATGAAAAAGGTTGGCAAATAGAAACTGTAACGTGCACAAAGTGAAGGTATTCTTCAATTAAAATCAGTTGTTTCCTCATTGCATGCATTTCAAATTAGCTTTGTAAATGTTTTTGTGCATTAGCCTGTTTCTTAGTCACAACTCTTCCTAGGTGGGAGTCACTGAAGCATCTGCAGCTCTTGCAGATCTTCTTTGGAGTTACGTGCCAGGAGATCTTGCTGCTTGCATGAGAGATTGCAAAAATGGTACCTGCATTGTTCAAGGTATAATGGGTACTTGCATAACTGAAGATTAAACAATTGGTTTTTAGGCTGGAAAGGATCACTTTGACCATCTAGTCTAACTTGGACATAGAGCACGGAAGTTTCAGCCAGAGACTCTTGGACTTTTATTAAAGAAAATAGTCTCAACCATAATACTGGCAAGTAAGAGCACAACCGCAGAGTTTGTTCCAGTATTTCTTGTAGTGTTTTGTGCCTTATGAAAGCAGCTTGGATATCCACGTAAAGTAGCCTTCCAAATGGCATTACCTAGAGGCTTTTTTTTCAGTATTATTATGGTTTACATAGGACTAGATTGAAAAATAAAATAAGACATACTTCATTTTCCAGGGCTTATAGCTCAGCCAGTTTCGGATGGATAGGTGAGAGCAGTTCTGAGTTCTCCAGCTTACAGCTGAGGTGTAAAACATTGCCAGAATGTTTTGCCCAGGCTGCTCAGAAATCTTACCAAGTAGGTGGTGCTTTCTCAGAAGTTCCTTGGGGGGTTGAGGGTCTTCTCAGAGATTTCTGTTCATGTACGCTCCCAGCGCACACAGGGGGCTCTGAGACTTCTCCTAGCATGTTGTGTGCGGCAAGATCACTGCCAGGTTTTACTGTCAAGTTAGTGGTGAATGTGGAGATAGCCCAGCTTCCATAGCTGTGCTACTTAAGCCCAATCCTGCAGTATTAAAAAAGAAAAAAAATAGTTAGGGTTTTAATGAAGAGTTCCTTATGAAATAGTATTAGATTTGCACACTGAATTAGTTGCCAAAAATCCTATCTTCAGCGAAATTTAAATGACTCTTTGCCAAAACACTTAGTCACCGCTTCTCACCAAGGGATGCTCAAATGTCTAATTTCAGCTTTTCACTTCCAGGCTTTTTGGCTGAAAAGGTTTGTTTATTTTGCTTTCTGAAATGAAACCACATTTTTCTTCTGTACTGAGGAGAATATATGGATATTCCTCTTCTGCTTGGAACAACTGAAGAAGTTTTGCTCTTTGGTGGTTCTTTAGGGATGCTTGTAGGTTTAAGTTTGTGATGGGAAATACCTCTGGACAATTAAAACCCTAAGTATGTGAGTTTTTGAAAGTTAATAAAGATTTAATAAAGATAAGAATGAAAACATAGCAGTCAATTTCCTTTATCCTGTTCTAGGCAAAAAGAAAAAAAAAAGCTGTTCTCCTTTGCTATTTTTTTTTGTCATAAAATCTGTGATGTCTTTCCTCTGAATTTCGAAGTTTTGCAGGAAAAGCCTTCAGCACTCAGTGCTGTCTTCTTAGATACTAGTTTTGTAGTTCCATATTTTATTGAAAAATGATTGTGTTTTCTTCTCTCTCCTGTTTTCTTCAAAAACTTGCCTTTGAAAAATGGATACAGACACTATGCTTGTTTATTCTAAAACTAATCAGGGTTTTGCTACCGTTGAGGGTGAATTCAAGTCATTGCTCAGGTATGGAGAGAGCTTGGTGGATATGGTGTCTGCTGGAATTTCTTGGCTTTTGTCTGTTAGTGCTTTTTGAACTACTGTTGTCCCTTATCTGCAAGTCCCCATGTCTCCAGAGCGTATTTCCATGTTCAGAAGAACAAAGGAGACTTTTAAGCCGGAATGAAGAATGTTTGGCATCTAATCTGTTGTGATCCCAGATAGTGCTTTTTAGCTACACTGATATGTCTTGAGCTTGGTTGTAGATTTGAAATGATGAACACTAGAATATATTAAAATCCTTGCAGCTAAAACACTTTCCTTAAAGAACTTGGGTTGTCATAGCATAAGCTGATGTACAAGTGTTGTGTTTTCATAAATTGGACATAGAAACAGTCTTTGCGAGAAAAGCAAATCATTCAAAGCTTTTTATTAGTATCTTTTTGCTTTCTAGCATGGAAGTTTCCAGTTTTCTCCTTGATTGCTTTCAGAGCTGTCCTTTGTGACTTTGCAGTCATTAATCTTAGATTTTTCCCTGAATCACTGCTTTTATTTCTGCTTTGAATCATGGCTCCTTCTTTTATGCTTTGCACTGCTTGCCTTCAGTGGCTTTATTAAATAACACAAATCTTGCTTTTGTTTGTCTTCTACAGTAGTTGCTAATGAAGGGTTTTGAGAATCAAGAGCTATATGCTTGCTGCTCGCCGTTATCTGTTTTCATGGAATAAAATGGAAAAATCTATTGTTTTGAGGAAACTGAAGAGATCTTCCACGTCTTTGTGGTTGCCCAGTTTGGGTTGCAATTTCAATCTGTTGGCCAGCAGCATGAACTTCAATTGTTTTGTTTGATTGTTGTACATAGGACAAAACCTCTGACCACTAATAGGAGAGGAAATCCGGATATGTTATGATGGGGAAAAATTACAAAACGCGCAGTGGAATTTGAAAGGGCAAACTCTTGAATTTGTGCTATCTTTGGTAATGTTATCAGTGGGGCTTTGCTGAGCTTTGAGTCCTGCTTAACTGCTCACAAACTTTACTAGGTGAATTTTGCTGGCAGTTGTACTTAATTACTTGCATATTAACTGAAACTTGTGACCTAGTTTGCTTTATGCAGGGCTGTATGAAGAATAATTGTACTTTTTGTGTGTGTATGTGTGTGTAGTTTGATGTTTTAGTCGGTGACAGTGGTAGCAGAGAGATGGTTGGACCAAGTGATCCTGGAGGTCTTTTCCAACCTTAATGATTCTGTGACTCTGTGTCTGCTGTGTCCATGAAGTGTTTTGTTAATAATAGCTGATATTTTAATATTTGTCTTGTTGAATGTTGCAGAATTAAACATCAGGTTTCAAAACAGGCTGTAAACAGTAGTCAGACATCCTTGTGTTGGTGCTGATGGGTACTGTGTGTATTCTCCACGTGTGAGTGCCGGATGGTAGCTGGCAACATGCAAAATGTCTTTAATACTACTTGAAACTAATGCTGCTTGGAATTAAGAGGATAACAACTAACTTGGTATTCTTTTTCAAATGGCATACTGGAGATGGCAAAGATGCATGTTACACTGGGGGATAATTCCTGACTTTGCATTGCCACTCATGAAGACACCCGAGTGATGCTCTGGAGTCATATTTCCGATTTCTTCCAGTGCTGCAAATTATGAGCAAGTCATGTACTGCATATGCCAAGTACAAGTATTTTTAAGATTTTGCTCCTCTTTTCTGATAATATATGTGCTGATAAGAAGCCTGTGAACCCCTGGTATCCAGGGCTAAAGCTCGTGCCATCTAAAAAAGGGAAAGAAGGCACTGACCTCCCTTGGAGTGGGATGCACAATAATGCAGGGCCTGTTGTATATTGCGGCGATTGTTGGTGGTGATTTCTGCACCTTGAGAGGTATTTTGCCAAGTGCAACTTGGTGTGCAAGAGCTACTTCAGAGCAGGAGACAAAAAGGCTGGGAAGGGAGGAGGCTGGGAGGACCCCGCAGGCGGAGTGGGGATGCTGTCTTGGTGGAAGATAGCTCTATGGTGGCATGAGCCTGAAAGTGCAAGATTGGGTAGGAGTTTAAGGAATCTACACTGGGCACTTATTTTAAAGTAAAGTAGTAGTAAGTATTAGTGGCAGCTTTAACTTTTAAAATAAGTTTTTTTTTTTTCTAAGCTTTTTTTTCTGCTAATGCAAGTAGCAAAGCTTTTGCTTTAGGAAAGCTCTAAAATCACCACTTACTGCTGAGCACAATGTCTTGAACGTGTTCAGGGTTGGAGGTACAGAAGGTACTTGAACTGTTTGGTCAAGAGGAGAGAGAGCTGCACGTCTTTGTTTTGACATGAGTGAAAGGCATGAGGCCAAAAGCCTGGAGGATTATATTCGGAGACCAGAATAAAAAGCATTGAACTTCTCAGTAATGAACCGTAAGCGTTAGGCCCAAATCGTTTAATGTACAAAAAGAAGGCGACCGCCAGAGGAATGGGTTGTACAACTTCGAGCTGTGATTGCTTGTATGTTGAGATTTCAGTCGCTGTTACCATACGTCAGTCCTCGCAGTGTTCCTCTTGAGTCTTTGCCCTCATTTCTCAGAAAAGCTTCAGTGTGTAGGAAAAAAGTGGTGGTGAAAACAAAGCGTGTTCTTTGATGGGTTTAGGAGAACTCCTGAGAACTCCTGTTAATGCTGCTTATGTATTTCTGGGTGGAGGGCCATTAACTGCTTGATGTAAGATTTGGCAGTATGTTTTCAGTTTGAGTTAGTCCTGGTGGTTTCAGGATGATATTTTTGTGCAAAATGAAGTTTTGACTTAGTGTCTAAGCCAGAAGTCTTGTATGACTGTAGACTGAAATTACTGTTCATATTGTCTGAATATTTTAACAACTGCAGACTGATAATTTCTGAATGAATATTTAGTTGTACCTTGTTTACAGGGCAGTGTTGATTTCAAAGGGCTGATATCTTGGCAAAAAATAGAAGTTGTTACTCATTTGATTTTAAAAAAATAGGAAAAGAACACTAGAGAGGAAAACGGTAAATTAACTGTGAATCGGTGTGATCTGTTACCCCAGTAATCCCTTCAAAAACTGTTAGACAATTCCTGGGATTTAGGCTTATCTCTAATTAATGCAGCACACTTGTAGTAGTTACTATGTAGGGAAAAGTAAAGTTTGCTGGGCTAGTAGATAGCAATGGATTTGTTTAGGTTGCTGACTGAAATACGTGCCTTGTCAATATATACCTGATCAGAGGGAAGCTTAATACATTTTAATATTCTTTATCGCAGGATCTCAGTCTCTGTTTCTTGAATAAAATATTATGTGTTGAAAGAGATGTCGGGAGGCTGTCTGTTCACACCCCTAGCTCCAAGCAGCACAAACTTGGGGCAGATTATTCAGGACATTTTCCAGTCAATTTTGGGTATCTCCAAGCCATTGTGCCTTTAGCTATTGTAGCATCACGCTAGCTCCCAGTTCCAAATTATTTTTTCCATTTTCTTGTTTTGTGTGACTAACATTGGGCAGAAAAACCTTTCTGGCTATGGGTGACAGTGCTGAGGAGACAAACCTCATGGTTTTGGAGGGTTGCATTCTTTGCATGCTGCTGGATGCTAATCTGTCATTCACCCTCTAATTGTAGCCCTCTGATTACCAATCTCCCATCTCACTCCTTCATGTTTCATCCGTATCTCTCACATTCCAACACGCGTGCTACTTGTCTTTGCAAGCAAACATAAAACATATAGCTAGGGTTTTACAGATGTCTTGCTCAGTGGGTGGGATAGGACCACCCTGCTCGTGTAGTCATAGGCTTTCCTCCATTGGAGTTGCTTCTTTCATTTGGATCTTATTGGGGTTTAAATCCATGGCTTTTTCAACTTGCAGAATATTCTGTTATTTAAAGGGCTACATTTTTCTATTATTATTATTTCACTATGTGCAAAGAGAGTGGAAGGCATCCAACTATTTGTGAATAACTTTTGACCCTAGAAAATTAGAAGGAAAATCAAACAGGCTAGGCATTTAAGAAAAAAAAAAAAAAGGAAGTCTTCGCACTTCAGGTATTTGAAAAGAATGTTCCCTTTGTGCTTCTGGACTTTTTTAATGGCCTTCGACTTCTTCTACTAGGTGAGTGATCAATGCATTGCATCTATCGCAGCTGTATGGCCAACACTCCTTGAGAATCAAAAAAGAGCACTTAAATATGTTGTCCTGTTACCTTCCTGTCTTACTATTTTTCTTCTGCAGTGGCACTGTGAGGAATGCAGTGAAGGAGATTTGGAAATGGTGGAGGAAAGTACTCCTCCAAATGTCATTAAATCTCCTTTAAAATTTTAAGATAAATTACTTTCTTAAGAGAGCTCCTTTAGTATATGCAAAGGAGAAGATGCTGTGTTTTAGCTCACTGTGTTTCTTGACTGCCCAGCATAGTATTCTTGATGGCAATAACCAGTGGAGTCTTTTGAAGATTATGTGTACTTGAATTAGATATTCATACTCTTGAGGAGTTTCTTTCCAGGAAGCTGAATGGAAAAAACCTGCAGACTTGTAGACCAGTGATATAATTCAAATAAAATTCTGGTGGCTTCTTGGAAAACTGTCCACAATGAAGAATGGCCAAGGGGTTCTTGGTACATTAACATTCGGCTCTCACGGACTTTAATCTCTGTTCTAGTAAGAATTGAGTACATCTATCAGCGTATAAAGATAGTACTTGGGTGTTGTGTACAGAGATCTCTTCCCAGGCAGGCTTTCAGATGGGAGAACTCTGTGTCTAATTTTTTCCTGCCAGGGAGATAAAGGAGAGGGATGTTATTATCTAGAATGGGCCATTTGTAGGTGATAAAAACAGGAAATCCATACAATGTTCATGTACCCGTCTTCACAACATAGAGATAAAAATGTCTCAAGCAACAGCTTTAGGGTAGCTTTACCTACTGCATGTGTCATTGCATGAAAGCAGCAAGAATGAGGTGAATGTGATTGATCAGCAGCACAAAGTCTACTTGAAGGCCAGTACCTAGTGGTGTACCCCAGGGTCAATGCTGGGTCCGGTCCTGTTCAACTTCTCCATTAGTGACCTCCACGATGGACCAGAGGGCTCCTTCAGCAAGTGTGCAGGTGACGCAAAACTGGGGGGAGCAGCGAGTACACGAGAGGTGGAGCCGCCATCCAGAGGGACCTGGACAGGCTGGAGAAATGGGCTGACAG
Organism: Stictonetta naevosa; assembly: GCA_011074415.1. Classification (NCBI taxonomy): domain Eukaryota; kingdom Metazoa; phylum Chordata; class Aves; order Anseriformes; family Anatidae; genus Stictonetta; species Stictonetta naevosa. The sequence continues at coordinate 126,219,093 of CM021698.1, read as the reverse complement.
GAACCTCGTGAAGTTCAACAAGGGGAAGTGCAGTGTCCTGCACCTGGGGAGGCACCACCCCATTGAAAAAGACCTGATGGGGGCCAACCTTCTGGGAAGCAGCGTGTCAGAAAAGGACGTGGGGTTCGTGGTGGACCCCAGAGTTGAACAAGAGCCAGCAGAGTGCCCTCAAGGCCAAGAAGGCCGATGGCATCCTGGGCTGTGTTAGGAGGAGCGTTGCCATCTTATCAATGGCATCGATACCTGAAGGGAGGCTGCGGAGAGGCCGGAGCCGGGCTCTGGTCAGTGGTGCCTGAGGACGGGACAAGAGGCGATGGGCAGGAACGGGGTCACAGATGTTCCATCTGAACATCAGAAGCCCTTCTGTGCTGGGAGGATGACGGAGCGCTGACACAGGTTGCCCAGGAGGCTGTGGCGTGTCCTTGGAGATACTAGAAAGGTGCCTGGACGTGGTGCTGGGCAAGCAGCAGGAGGTGACCCTGCTTGAGTGGGGCTTGGACCAGGTGACATCTGGAGGTCCCTTCCAACCTGAACCTTTATGATTTTGTAGTTTATCAAGTGTGATTGCCGAGAGATGAAGTAATTTACTGTGAATTGTATTATCGCTTAAACAGCATTAGGTGCTGCTCAGTGTGTTCATTGGCCATAATGGCCATCTTTCGGGCTTACTTAGGAAAATGTCTTCCAAATCAAAGTTTTTTGGATCCTCTGTACCTATCTCAGGCTTTGTCCAGATGATCTACATAAAAGGAAAGGCGGTTCAGTTTTTGGAACTGGATCATCTGATGTAGTGTCTGACCCTACGAGCATTCATTAAATTAATCCAAGCCATAGGTAGGCCTTACCACGTCCTGTTGAAATATGAAAACAAAGCTGATTTTTTTCTCAGCCTTAACTTATTTGTGGAGTACGTATGTATGAGTCTACTGATGATCACATCTACCCTTCCTCTTTTTCCTAGACCAATTTTCTTGCTATTTGTTTGTGCTCTAAAGGAAAATTGAACACATTTTGTGGTGAAATGATAGCAGTTCTTATCATCAAAGTTTATAGTTCGTGGTTGTTGCTGCTGAATTCTTACTCGTGCCCATGCCTGTGGGCACTTTCACACTCTTGCGGATCCTGGCACTCAGCCGGTTCTTAAGTGATATAGTTTGGGAACTAGACCAACTGAAAACTATCCTTACAAGAAAGTGTATAGCTTTTCTTTGATACATGCCTTAAGTAGGCTTACTCCAATTTAGGACAGGTTTTGGAGGTGTCATAAGGGGACAGGAATTTTGTCTGGGAGGGAGTGGAGAGGGCAGGGTGACACATGAGAGTGCCAGCTTGGTTGGTTTAAACATTTATGGAACGATATCCTACATTAATAAGACTGAAAAGTATTTTTGGAGGACTCTAGAGAGATTTTCGTCAGGTGTTCACTCTCAGAGCAGGTGAAGTATTTGGAATGGAAGGCTGATCTCCAAAATACTGTGTTCTGAAAAGCCAGCATCTCTAGCAGTTCATGATCCTGCATTTTTGTCTCTGTCTTCAACATCATTTAGTCTGGAGGAGGCTCAAGGGAGACCTTATTGCTCTTTACAGCTACCTGAAAGGAGGGTGTTGGGGAGCTGAGGGTCAGCCTGTTCTCACAGGTAGCTACTGATAGGACTAGAGGGAATGGCCTCAAGTTGTGCCAGGGAAGGTTTAGGTTGGAAATGAGGAGATATTTCTTCTCAGAAAGAGCAGTCAGGCATTGGAACAGGTTGCCCAGGGAGGTGGTGGAGTCACCGTCCCTGGGGGTGTTCAAGGAAAGGTTGGACCTTGTGTTTAGGGACATAGTAGAGTGGGTGACATTGGTGGTAGGGTGATGGTTGGACCCGATGATCTTGGAGGTCTTTTCCAACCTTAAAGATTCTATGATCCAATTTAAATATTTCCTCTTACTGCTTCCAATATTTCGCATTTGTTCTTGCAGCACTTAGAAATGCATCCCGTGAAATTAATTTTCATGTATTTGAATTTAGGGTGCATTATGAATTCCCATGCTTGAAACTTTATCTGATATTAGTTCTCCTGTATGAAGTCCTGCTGCTCTGTTTGTGGTTTACCATCACCAGCATCTTTATTTTTGTGATGTGTGTCTGCATGCACATGTGTGTGTGTTGGAAGGCATTTTGTTCGGTCCTTGTCCTTGGGATGTGGCATTTAAACCATTCCAGTCCTGAGGAATCAAACTGACCAGGTGTCAGTTCTCTAGCTTTTAATTCCTGAGGTTGTGTCATGTCAGAACAGCCCATGTTGTTTGTGCATTCCAACAAATCTGGAATTCAAAACTGTTCCTTGTTTTGACTTCCCTGCAAGTAAAAGTTTCCAAATGTGCAAATGGAAAATGATGGCATTATTCCCTGTTGGTACAAAATACAGATGGCTTTCCAGCATCTGCTTGCAGTAGTCAATGGGGACGCGTGTCCCCCCAGTTCGGTCATGTTTAGTAAATAGTTGGTTTGCAGATATGAGACACCTTTCTTCTGTGGTCTAGGGAGACATGGTTTTGATACTTTGATTTAAACCATTTGAAATTATGTTATTTAAATCAGGAAGAAAAAAAATCCTGGTGCGATTTCCACAATCCTGGTGCAAAATCCACAATGTGATTGCTTCCCACAGCTCCGTTCTTCAGTGTCATGGAAAACCAGGGAGAAACAGTCAATGCTAGCCTCTGTTCTGAGGACATGGTAACTATAAAAGGAATCTATGTATTGTTTAGAAGTTTTAGATTTCGGTTGCTTTCTTACAGATGAGGGGAATGTGATTTAGTTAAACTTCATGCTGTGAATCAAGGCCCAAGTTCCTGTGTGCTGAGCAGAGCCTTGCAAGGTCACAAACTTGGGTAATAAAATCCAGAGTGCCCATGTATCCTTACCACACTCGCATGCTGTGCGGAACATCCTTAGTCACTGGACTATTGTAATGGAAATAGTAATTCACCATGAGAAACCTTAGCAATAGTATTTCTCTCTTCTTCGAGACTTTCTGGTAAAGTGGAGCGAATTTTCAGACGAGCGTTTTACTCTGAAGCCAATGTATCTCTAAATTGTTAATTACTTGATTGTGTTGTTCTGTTTAGTTCTTGTGTTGGCGTGAAAATAGTCTGAAATCTTGCATGAAGTAATTGTTCTCTCCAGTTAATTACCGCTAAAGGTGTGGGAAAAATTAATAGGCTCTCATTTTGTGTATTTGTGCTCTCTTTTTTTTGCAAATTTGTTTATCCATCCATCCAGTAATACACTTTGTTTGACTTTTGGATTTCAGGTACATATTGCTTCCAAGATGTGTGTCCTCTTTCAAAGGTGGTAATCTTAAAAAGTGGTCAAATCTAGTATATCAGAGGAAGCACATATGAGAATGAGTCTCATTTTGATGTGTAACTGGGTATGTTTGTCTATTGTATAATGGGAAGCATGTGGTAGTCTCTTAGATCACAAACCAAAGATGTCTCTGTGAAGAAGTGCAGAGGATATGTGTTCTTACATTTTCCTAAGGCTCTATGGGAAAGAACCATCATTATATTTATTTAGTTACTGAATTAAAATATCATTTGACATCATAGAGTAAATATAAGAGAAGTGGTAATTCAATTTTTTCTTAATATATTAGATCCGTCCTGTGTATGCTTTCTACTTTTGCTGCTTTGGCAAAATAGTTTTTCTTTAAAATGAAGATTTAACTATTATTCATTTTTAAATATTTGCATACATAGCTGCAAGGTACTAATTCAGCTTCATTTTTCACCAAGGATAACAAGATACGGGATATATCTGTTGCAGGCCTCATACTGGGAACACATTTTTAAGTCAACTTAGCAAACCAATAATAGAAGATGTTTTCATGAGACTCTGAAGATGCAAAATGTCACATTTTTGTGTGACTGAGTTAATGAAACCTTTGTCTTCAATGTATAAAATGTTTTGTGTTGGAGGATAGAACAAATGACTCCATAGAAGTGTTACTAAAATGTGCAAAAGACATAAAATCTTTACTTATAATAATCCTTTTTGTACATTAAAAGTTTAAGGTATTTCTTCCTCCAACTGGTATACTTTGTGAAATGAGTACTTTTATTTATCTGTAGGTTCCTTCAGAGAAATCGGAATCCTTTGCATCCATGCTGAGATGTTCACCTTTGATTCAGATGGGACCTGCCAAAGATAAAGTTGCCATTGGTCAAATATTCCACATTGTAGAAGACGACCTTTACATAGATTTTGGTGGCAAGTTTCACTGTGTGTGCAAAAGACCAGAAGTAGATGGAAAGTAAGTAATAAAGTGGTGGTAAGCAATTAAAATTGGGGAATGATGAACTGAAGTGCCTAAGTAATTTAACTTGATGATTTTCTGGACTGAACTTCCATAGTTTGTGTGAATTATGTGGTTTAAAGTAGGGAAGTTAGTGCTTTCATTCTGCACAGGATTTTATCACAGACAGATCTGTCTAGCTCAGAAATTTTTTGTATGCAAATTCCTTTGTAAACTTGCTTTATTGATATCTACATTATTCATGAAGACCAAAGGGAGTTACTTTTCTTTGAGATGTGGGTTGTTTACAGAACACCAGTTATGGTTCTGAAGTAATTTGCTGGCATTTTCTATTTTGTGTTCATTTGAATATACAAGTTAACAGAATTTTTCTCCTGCTGAAATTCATGTTGGCAGCAAATTGATAATGGACTGCATAGTTTTGTGGTAGGATGACGTTATGTGTGTGTATGATTTCACTCTTGTCCGTGTTTGATTCAACAAAGCTAACGTGTTCTTCAGTTTATTTTGTGAAAGTAACTAGATTGTTATTATTTCAGTTAAAGAAACTTAGTTATGGTATTGCTTCAATTACAGATAAGGAAATCTGAGTTTAAGAAGTTCTTACAGTAAAAGTAACATCAGCTTTTCATAGTAAAGGTAGTAAACCTAATCCATCCACCTCTGTAAAGTGAACTTAGTATTTATTTCATGGGAGGAACCTCTGCTCTTTGTGAGAGAGCATAGCATGTGTGAATGGATAGCAGACTGATGGAGTCTTTTCTTCAGTTCTCAGTTGCTTTGCAGCAGCTGCAGGTGAGAAGGAGAAGGAGCTGCTTTCCTTTTTTTTTTTTTTTTGTATGTCCCTAAAGGGAGAGCCCTGTCGCTTGTCTCATTTCCACTTGTGCAGTAGGTTTCACTTTCTGATCGGTGGGGCTTTTGTCACTAGGAAAAGGAAAATTGTTATTATCTGAGTTGGTAAAACAAGCATTATTTATTGAAATACTTGGAATCCTTGTGAATGTGGAACTTCAGTCCTGTGTAGACAGCAAGCCTTCTTGCGCAGGAGCCATCTATTCTAAATATATGAACGTGAGGTGACATACTGGGGAGTTTGCACGTTATTTGGCTCCTGGTTGTCTGAAGGAGGTTTCAGCCACTGCCTCTTCCTGATCAGACAGTCCATGGCAGATACCCTCCATGTCTCTGTCTGTCTTGGTCTTCTCTCTGATTCTGACCCGTAACTCTCAGCTGTCTCTGCCTGTTTGATGGCATGGCTACATGCATTCCTGCTGCTCCTTGCATAGGGTGCAGCTTCCATTATCTTGTCCCATGTTTGCTTGGCTGCTTTGTCCTAGGTTTGGGGAACTGGCAACTTCTTGTATTGTCTTTAAGTCCCTAACACAATTAGTTCATCTCTTGAGTGCTAAGCCCACCACTCACTGCATCCTCATGCTTATCTTGCTTTGTCCTGGTGCTCTGTAATAGTGGGGTGATGAGATGAAGTGTGGGAAAGAAAGTTGTTTCAATGAAATGTGTCTTCCTGAAAAACCTCACAAGTAGACAGGTGTTTGGTCTGGCCATGGTTGTCTTCTAACTCATCTCCTCTCTTTTTGCTCCTAATGCTGTGTTTCTGCCCTGTCAGCGCAGGCTGTGGTGGTATGGTAGGAAGTGAGGCCCAAGGAAATGTGTAGGAACAGGTGCTTCAGAGTTCCCTGTTGAACACTGGGAGCATAAACCTGGCACTGAGAGCATCTAGGCCAATAATAATTTGTGGCTTTGTGTTCTAATGATAGAAACAAGTAGATCCACATAAGGCTTGGTCATGCCTGTCCCCTGCCTTTGAGTGGCAGTAGAGAGAGAGTCTGAGCATTTTTAATGAAATCAGATTTGGAGCTAAAGTCAGTAGGTACTTCACCTGATGGCATAGGCAATATCCACAACACCAAGTGTGTGGTGGCAGTGGGAATAGTAGTGTTGGTACTGATAGACCCATAGACCCCCCAGAGTTCATGGAGATGTACAAGATTGATTCAAATCCTGTTTCTCATCAGTTCAGTCTTGGAACCTGAATTTGTTGATGATCTCTTAAGTGTTTAAATGCCATACAGACCTAATCCTCTAAATAAAAACATTTTAATCAGAAAATAAATAATTGAAATAAATCTCACCCTTTTTCCAATTCATTATGTTTCTGTAATTGGAATTCCTAAAATTTATCTGGATTTTTCAAAGAACACAGTTGGCAGCAATCTTCTGTTCTGTTGTTTGTTGTTAGCTTGTCATAAGGTGCTGAGTCATATAACATATTTGTTCCAGTCCATTTCTAGGGGGATTTATAATGTGAAACTTGTGGAGTACTTGTGGAAACAAAAATAAACCCATCAAAGTTCTATCTTAGCTGCATATATCATCGATAGTACTGAGGTGCTGCTGAGTTTGGATCTCATGACTTATTAAAATGTAGTGGGAAGAATATGCAAGCAAATGTCTTTGCTTGTACAATTGCTTTGATCTGTGTACTTAGTAAAGACAGTAGCTCATTGATTTACTGAGTAAAGTTTGCCTTACCAAAACAAATATAATCTTTTCATATACTGGCCTCTTAGTAAGTGTAAAAGCTTAATGTCTTTTGCTGTTAATGCACCTTAAAATGATGCATTATTCCATTTGGAAGGGTATAGCTGTTTTAGATAATCAGAAAAAGGTTCAAAACAGTGCTACAGTACCTTCTTCCAAAACTTGAAAGGAACTCAACAGAATTTGCAGTGTGTATTTAGGTCTGTACTTACTTTGGTGGCTCCCATAAGACTTTGATACTGTTATTTCTGTTAATTCCCTTGCTGACAGAAGTGACATTATCTCTGTGTCTTACCGGCATGTTATCAGTAGGACTGTTCACTGTTTTGTTCACAAAATGTTTATTGTTTGTGCCAAGGAGAAAGAAGTGCACGTTAATCTACAGAAAACAGATGATTTCTTGAAGGCCGTCAGTTCAGGACAGAAAAGTCAGATTTAATCTTCAAATGTGGAAATACATAATACAAGTTTTATGAAGTCTGCCTTGTGAGCGTGGCTATTCTAGTACCTGTATTCTAATGCTGATCCCTGCTTTTGCTGTATTGTCTCTTCAGGCGTTCAGTAACTTATCCAAAATGTTAGTTCAGAACCTCTATGGGGGAAAACCCTTTCTATTGCCATTTCTGTAAGGAGGCATCTTCATGAGGACATGTGCTGTTGGTACTTTCTTAGTTGTTACTCTCTTTTTGAGTTCTCACCAGAACTCAGCTATTTGCTTTGATACTATAATTTAGTTTGCTTTCCCTTATGTACTGTTCTTTGATCTTTGAAAGTGCTAGAAGTTACTTGAAAAACCAAAATCCTGCTTGAGGTTCTTCTCCGAAAATCTGGTTCTCTTAACCTGCTAATTCCTGATCCTGACCGCTGTGATTTCCTGGGACATGTGAAAGATGCTGCAGTTCTAGTGCCCCATGGCAATGAGGATTTCATCCTCAAGTCTGTCTACAGACAAAGCTAACTACAGAAACAGATGTCCTTAGCTTGGCATATTTGAAGCAGCTACCTGGATATATTTTTATGTCAGCTCTTCCAAAGTCATTTTTCAACCTTAAAAAAAAAAAAAAAAGGTAAACTAGTAAGTAAAAGAAATCTTAAAACAGCAGTGATATGGAATTTAAACTGAATGAACATTTGACTTATTTTTTTGCTGATTGTTTTCTTTCTTCCCATCGTCTTTGCAGAAGCTGTTTCATAGGTTTGCAAAAAGCATATTTTATCAGTATTGATTGTTTTGAGATTGTAAGCATAAATCAGCTTAGAAACCAAAGGTATTGTTGGAGAAACATCACAGGCATCAGGCAGGGATGTATTTGGCTACAAATATCAACAGCGGATTGGTGTCTGGGATTTACTTCATGTGACAAAAGTATTTATTACCGTTATGATTTCAGGGTCTTACTTAATATGCGCTGTACTTCTATAATATAGACTGTAATTAATGAATACACGTTTCTTGTTATGCTTTGATTTAAATGCTGTATTAATTTTTAGCTTTATGACGACAATATATGGAACTCAGTAAAGCATGCAGAGACCGTATGAATGGCAGAAACGGTCTGTAGAAAAGCCAGGGAAAAGTAACTTTTCAGCTATAGGAAGAATATGATGTTTCTTTCTTTCTTTAACATGCAGAGGAAATGAAGTGTCATTCTTCGATCTCCAAATGAGCAACACTTTAATCCATGGTGAAAAGTTGCTGTTATAACCTGCTTCTGCCATTATCTGATGGAATTCTTAAGAACCAGAAAATGTGGGAAGGGGTTGTGCTGACACTGCCTGATACCTGGTCTGCACCTGTGCTGTTAATGACCAATTCCCATTCAAAGCACAATGGCTTTCAGCAATTTTCTGAAATGTAGGATTGTAGGACCAGCTTCCAGAGAGGATTAAGCTGCACCTTTCCATGCCAGTGTAATGAAGCTTTATTTTCAAAGCCTGCTTTAACCCTCCAGCAACTCCAGTATTATCAGGCTATAGGATCAGAAAGACACTTCCTTTAGGTTTGGGTGTGCAGCTGGTGCAGGGATTTCCAGTATATCCTGTGGCAATTTTACTTGACACCTTTTATACTGTGCACATTTGCCAAACTTAAATACTAGAGAAGGGAAGAAATCATTTGATGCCGGCTGCGATTTAGATCATGACAGCTTAATGAGCATCCTAAAACATTACCTAATATTGTTTCAGTAAACTGTATCAAAATGTTCATGCCGTTTGAATGGTCGCCAGAGTTAATTTTATTTGGGAAACATTTTAAATTATTCTCTTTTTGTTCTATTTTTAAAATATTTTACAGATAAGGGCAGAGTGGAATCCAATTAAAAATACTGTATCTTTTTAGTCTGGGTAATGAGAGTAAGTCTGGGTGTCTTACAGCAATTTAATAAGGCTGTTTTAAGTTAGGCAAAGCTTTAAAAGATCTTCCAAAAATGATTTAAAAAATGTTCTCTTCAAAAAGGTGCACGGAGGAATCTGCAGGGGGAAGGATTTCAGTAAGACAACACTCGGTTTAGTTCCAGTTTGTGTATTCAGCTAAGTTACCGTGCATTAAGCTAGGCTGAGTTTGGAGTTAGCTACTCCACTGCCATTCCATGTGAATCTGCTTCTTGAGCAATTGCTGCCCCTTTCAGCCAGAACCAGCTACCCAACATAAAGCAAAGTACAGAGCAATCTGCCTTGCTCCCGGTGTGTGGCAGATACTTGCATAAGGAAAGGTGCCACTGTATAGTAAATTCACCCTTTGCTTGCTGAGCCTTTGTTTCCCTGACTGTTGTGTATGTAGTGGTGCAAGAGTACCGTGGCAAGGTTCAGAGAGGCAGTGGTTCAGAGAGGCATCATCCTTCCAACTCTTTTCTTTAAAATTAAATAAAGACCAGAAAACTGGCAGGAGTTAGCCTTTTCATAGCTGAGTTCTGCTAACGTTTGTAGATATTCCCGTTGACATAATTTCATTAATCTATTTAATGCTTTGTGGCTTTTCTTTCATTAGGGGCTTTTTTTAAAATTAAAATAGTTGCTTTCCTTCTGATCAATGCGAGCTGCTTTAGTCATCGGTTCCCTTATAAAAAGTCAGTGTGCATCTAGGCCAAAAAGCGAAGAGATTTTTATGAAAGTAAAGATTTGTTTCAGATGTCTGGAGTGCTGCTTTAAATGTGGTAAATAAAGCATGCTGATGCTGTCTGTCCTTTTTAAGTGCACCTTTCTTTTGCTGTAAGTGTTCATTTTAACCCTTACAGTACTGTGCATGTAAAGAGGTACAAAGTGCTTTACAGCTTTTATAGTAGCTGATGCTGTCAAGTACATCTTGTCATTTGGGCCAGTTAAGCAGGAGGAGCATAGGGGCAGCTGGGCAGGGTCCTCTCCTGCAGTGGGTGGCAGGCCAGCAAAAACACTTATCGCTGTCCCTGTGCCCCAAGGACGAGCATCAAGATCACTGAAATTCATCAGTTAGCTCTTTGTAGTGCAGGTCATAACACAGGCAAACCAAGCAACATCTGTCACTGAAAAACCAGACTCCAACAGAACGTATCCAGAAGCATCCTGTAGAAACTCGGCATAACTAACACCAGTAGGAGGGACACTTGCCCTTTGCCAGTGATGAGAAGCCTTCCCCACCCCGACCCCCAAAGTCATCACGGCCTTTGGGACAGAAAGCTTTCCAGTGTCATTAACCAGCTCGCCTGAATGCATCCCACCTGGTCACGTGGACTTGTCTGAATTGATTTGGTTTAAGTGATCTCTAACTTTGTCCTCCTCCGTTGCAAATAATGCTTTGCTCCTTCACGCTTTGCCCATGGGTCAAGAAGCTTGAGAGTAGGCCTCTAGGTGAAAAACTTGCCAAAAAAGAGGTGTTGAATGCTTGAGCCTTTTCCATGCACCTTGCCGCAAGGTTCCCTGTCTCAATGAGCATGGATGAGGTAGTATCCTCTTCTGCTTCAACACAGTGATGTTAGACTTCCCTCTTTTTCTGTCTGGAAGGTAAGAATGCGATGGGGAGAGGAAAGGACAGGGTTTGTACTACAGCCCTTTGTAAGGGGAGAGAGGATGAGATAGGCTTCCACATGAGAGAAGGGGTGAACTTGTTGGAAATCATTAAGTGCACGATCACAAAGGTGCTCTGTGAATATGTGGATAGGGGAGAGAGAAGCTAAGAATGTCCTGGCCTTTGGGAAAAATAAATGGAGAAAAAGAAAAAAGGTAAGGGTTGGGAGTCTCCAGGGAAACCCTTGCATAGGTAGCTATGGAGGTGATGCACAGAGGTGTGCTCCAGAGGAAAAGGTGGGTAGCAAGCTAAGTCAGCATCATTTAAAGAGACACAGAAAATTCATGACCTTCTGGCAGGCTGGCAAATCATAAAGCTTTCACGTCAAACTTTTAATGTTGATGGTACTACTACTGCTTTTATTAAAAAAAAAAAGGCATAATAATGTATGAAGGAAGCAAGTCTTGCTGCAGCAATGCTGATTTTAGTTTTACATGTTTGTTTTTACAGTAGTCTATTTCCTTTTTACTATCTGTCGCCAGCTAAATATCATCTATGTGTGGTGTGTAACTCTCGAGGGAAAAGAAGGAAATAGCTAGCAAGCAGTATGAGGGCTACAATAAAAGTGGTGCTTTTGCAAGTACATTGTTCAAATTCCTGCAGATGCAGAAAATACGGGTCATTTGAAAGGGACTGAAAACCCCAAGAAACGTAATACTGTTTTTTTCGGTATTAAAATACATTGAAGGTACTGAAAAAACGCACACCGTACTGAATCAATATGCAAAATTCCTTTTTATGTCCATGGTGTAACTTTTGCATAGGAAAGACTCCAGGACTGCTGAGGAAGATTTTAACCTCCCATTTGTGTTAAGTGAGGAAAATGACAACAGTAACTGTACTAGCAGCATTTTCTCATTCTATTTATGCATTTGATTTTTTGCTGATAGTTCATTGGTGTTAAATTGTTATCTTCCTCCTTTGCTGCCTCCCTCCTTCAGTTGTAGTTTTCATTCTCAACAGATCAGTCTTTTCCTCACAAGCCTGTCTAGTAGTAAGCACACTGTAGGAACATTATAATAAGATGAAATAAATGTGCAGCCTTTCACTTACATGAACTAAATTATCCTCCGTCCTTCCTTAATCTTTGATATTTCCTTGTTCATGTGGTCTGACACTGCTATTTGTATTGGTATATTGAGCCCCTTCCAGTCTTGTTTTCTGTATTCTTTTTTCCAATGCTGATTTCTAATGTATATTATAAAAATACAATGTGATTGCATTTATCATTAATCGCAGTTTTATATTATTATATCCAGTATTATATCCTAGTAAGCCTTTTTAGTTTGTACATTATTGCTCACCTCTTTACCAGTGAGTTTTCCAAATGAACTGTTAGAATTTGCAGTTTTATCGTGTGCTTTTAAGCAGTTACCATGTTTTAGGTGTGACTGTATTGTAGCAGTACATACATTCGTTACAATAATACTTTTGGAAAAATTAATAAATCATTTTTGCTCTTCTATATATAACTAAAGCAGAAATTGCATGATTTACTAAAATATGTATTATCATCTTATGTAATCAGCAAGAACTCTCCATTCACACAAATTGCTCTGTTCTTTTGTCATCAGATCTGACTTTTTAAAAAAATATTTATTGCTTATTAGAAACAACGTCAACAAAACCCATAAACCTATAGTGGCATAAGTAAACAACCAAGGAGAATTTGGTAAGATTGGATAACGATGTTTTCTTTTGCAACTATAACTTCAAATGGTTTAAGTCCATAAGCCCATCAGTGCCATGTTGCTAGTAAACTTGTAACCAAGTAGCTCCCTGAAGTCAAGAAGCCTTTGTACTTGCCTGCTCCACCCTCACCTTCAGCCTCAAAGTTGTGTTACCCATCAAGTAAGGACAAATTTATTGCAGGGACAAATTCCTCTGCACTTTGAAGGATCTTAGACCATCTTATTTTTGACTTGTTGAATAATTGCGACCTGGTCAAACTTGCTGAAGTATAAAATGAAGTTCACACACGCTTTCCTGAATCTTTTCCAAGTTGTATCTTTTATGGAAAACATCATCAGACAGCCAGACTCCACGCTGTGAAAACCAGTCTCTAGCTGTGATTAAAAGTACCAGAATGTCATGTTGAAATTCTCTTAGGACCAAGGTGGTTGGCACCAGTCATCAGCAAACTTTGCTTTTGGCAGTCCAGTCAGCCTTCGGTCACAAACTTTGCCCAAATTCCAGGGAGAAATGGTAAGCAGGACTGATCTTGTCGTCCTGTTCCCACATACCACTACAGCTACTTGAAAAGGAAGCCTTATTGTTTATGTTTAAGACAGCTAAACTCAAGGAGGTGGCACGAACTCCCTTTTCTACAAAGCTTCCATATAGTGCAATTCGCTGTTGCTCCTAGCCCAAACAATGCATGCGGTGCCACTGTGTCTGCTGTTGAACAATTTCAGCTTTCTTTTCAAAAGCATGCTCACAGAGTAGCCATGTGATTGCAAACTCAGGCTGTGTACTTCAGCAAATAACCTCTAACTTATTTATAGCAGTGTGCATTGCTGAAATTATAGCGTTTTTATCCCCTATGGACATAGCTTATTATTTGCTTGGTTACTTTACAATTGTGCCTGTTTTAGCCACCCACTGTAGATGGTTCTTCAGTGGTTATTGTCAACCACAAACTGAGGTGTTGGCTTTTTGTGGTTCTGTAATACACAAAGACTCTGCTTCAAGAGTTCCTGGAGCCCAAAGCATGTAAACATTTTTTGGGCTGTAAATTTTTCATCACTGATAGATACTCCAGGGTTTGGTTAATGTAGTAATAGCATGGGACAGGTGTTGGTTATCAAAAGTACAATTCATCAGCATAGACCCAGGATTACTGCCACAGCAGTGCATGCTATCCTGCAAATCCCTTTTTTGTCTTTGTTTTTCATTTCTGTCATCAGTGTGGAGTAGCAGAGGGTTATGAGATTTGATGGCCTTTGGAGGAAACAAACAAAAAAACCCAAAGCAACTCTCAAAAAACTACCAGCATTTACTGGTGAAAACTTTGTGCCAGCCCTGTCTTCCCAGGGCATCATGATAAATGGAGATGGAATATGCTGTATAAAACATCTTGGGAGAACAAAGCAGTCTATAGGTGGCCTGGGGCTCTTTTGGCAGTGTCAAGGCCTGTAAATACTTGTTAAGCCACACATTTTCTCATATGTGGACGTGCACACACACACGATAGAAAACAAAGCTTGGGAAACGTACTACTGCATTGGAAGGCTTGAGTGCTGTCTGTAGGAGATGAGGTAGGTTGACTCTCTCTTTTGCCCTAATTCAGATATTGGACGTCAAGAACTATAGAAACTGGAATTATACATTCAACATATGGCAGAATAATTAAAGTTGTTTCTAGTATTTTGTTCTGAAACACAGGAGAATAGGTGACTTAAATCCTAATATGCAATCTATTTGGAAATTATTTTTTCCACACTAAGATAAAGCCTTGCTGTTGGCACGTGGGGAGGAGCTGCCTTACTGAAATACTTGTAGTAAATTACCTCAATAGCCAGATAAGGCTCTAGGAATGTCAGCCATCCCAGATGCAGCAGATTGTGATTCCTGGTGCAAGCCCTGGCCCTCCCATCCTGTCTGACTGAGGGTCTCAGGCTGACAGCTGGCGAGGTAGCAGTGTGCTGGTACGTAGGTGTCGTGTACTCCTTGGGGGTGCAGGGAGCTGGGCTTTGCTCCACCACGCAGCACAGCAAGGTCCAGATGTTCCTGGCTTAATTTCTGCTCACATTGATGCATTCCGGTAGCACAGGTGAGGGCAAAACAGCCCGGGTTGCTGAAGCAGTGTAACTGGTCAGGTGTAGCTGTGGCCTCGACCCTCTCCTTAGCATAACAAATTCAGCTGCAGTGCTGCCCTGGTGCAGCCTTTGATTTCAGTTTGGGAGCTAGCTTTGCCTCAACTAGCTCATGGTCTCCGTGTTGCAGTCCAGTGAGAGGTGCAGACTTGCCCAAAGGCAGAAGCTGTTTAGTTGCTAGGTTGAGAAATTGAATTAATTACTGCTAGGACCAAATGTGAATTTCACAGCTTCGTATAATACGGATCCCACTCTGCAAAATTAATGCTGTCATATAACTCTAAACCAAGGAGTGGTAATTATTCATCCCTTTGGATTAACAAGGGGATTAACACAGCTAGAGGAACGTTCTGCAGCTGATATACGAACCTCTTGGTGTTCAGAAAGCATTAGTTAAGCCTTCCACAAATCACCAAATCATGATATGAAAGTTGGGGCTTCTTTTTTTTTTTTTTTTTCTTTTGTTTTTTTTAGTCTTTGGGTTCATATCACTTTTTTAACACTGTAGACTAAGAATTTCTAATTAAACCAACATTTTTAAAAAGGCAATAGAGAATCTTTTACCTCTGCTACAAAGACAGGCTGAGGGAGCTGGGACTGTTCAGCCTGGAGAAGAGAAGGCCCCGGGCAGACCTTACAGCGGCCTTCCAGTGCCTAAAGGGGGCCTGCAGGAAAACTGGGGAGGGACTCTGTGTCAGGGGGTGTAGGGATACGGCAAGGGGAAATGGCTTTAAACTAAAAGAGAGGATATTTGGAGTAGATATTAGGAAGTAATTGTATACTGTGAGGGTGGTGAGACACTGGCCCAGGTTGCCCAGAGAAGCTGTGGATGCCCCATCGCTGGAGGTGTTCAAGGCCAGGCTGGATGGGGCTTTGGGCAACCTGGTCTGATGGGAGGTGTCCCTGCCCATGGCAGGGGGTTGGAACTGGGTGGTCTTAAAGGTCCCCTCCAACCTAAACCATTTTATGATTCTGTGATCTTGTGTAACACTGCAACTGCAAGAGCCAAGACTTTAAGACACTAAGCATCAGAACGCTGTGATGAAAAAAAGTATCAGTTCAGCTGAAGATGTACTGCAATGTACTGCAGACTTACTTCACTGATAATTGTTCTTAGTCTGCTTTCTAGTATTAAGAGTAGTTGAGCTGAAATCCAGTAACTAGTGGTCAATGCTGGGTCCGGTCCTGATCAACTTCTCCTTTAGTGACCTCCACGATGGACCAGAGGGCTCCTTCAGCAAGTGTGCAGGTGACGCAAAACTGGGGGGAGCAGCGAGTACACGAGAGGTGGAGCCGCCATCCAGAGGGACCTGGACAGGCTGGAGAAATGGGCTGACAGGAACCTCGTGAAGTTCAACAAGGGGAAGTGCAGTGTCCTGCACCTGGGGAGGCACCACCCCATTGAAAAAGACCTGATGGGGGCCAACCTTCTGGGAAGCAGCGTGTCAGAAAAGGACGTGGGGTTCGTGGTGGACCCCAGAGTTGAACAAGAGCCAGCAGAGTGCCCTCAAGGCCAAGAAGGCCGATGGCATCCTGGGCTGTGTTAGGAGGAGCGTTGCCATCTTATCAGTGGCATCGATACCTGAAGGGAGGCTGCGGAGAGGCCGGAGCCGGGCTCTGGTCAGTGGTGCCTGAGGACGGGACAAGAGGCGATGGGCAGGAACGGGGTCACAGATGTTCCATCTGAACATCAGAAGCCCTTCTGTGCTGGGAGGATGACGGAGGGCTGCCACAGGTGCTGTGGAGCCTCCCCCTCCTTGGAGATGTTAGGAAGATGCCTGGACATCGTCCTGGGCAAGCTGCAATAGGTGACACTGCTTGAGTGGGGGTTTGACCAGACAATATTCAGAGGTGTCTTCCAACCTAAGCTGTTCTGCAGTTCTAAGATAATAACTTGATAGAAAATCTGTCTGCCAGACTGAAAGCAGGCAGGCCATAGATGTTTTAGTCATGCGTTTGTATTTGCTGTCAACTGCACTGAGGGGGATGTTGCATCAAAGCGAGCAGTGGGTGTTGACTGCCATTAGAAATAAGCTGAAATGTCTGATAAAATTAACTTTGTCAGCTACTCCTACGCATGGAATCCCTGAAAGATGCTTGTCATCCACTGACGCATCATGTAACTCCTTTACAGCCTGTTTAGTTGCCGTTACCCAACCTGGACACAAAAGTAGGTACCCAATAGAACAGGTAAATCTTTTAAGGTTGAGTGTTTCAAAGCGGTGTATGGGATTCAGCTTCTTTGCTAATATTGGATAGGTCTGTAAGTCTGAATAGAAAGAAAAAAAACAAAAACATTAGAGGCAAAAATAATACATCTGTGTGGGACTAGAATAGGAATAGAAATCGACTATATTTTTTTAATCAAATGTTTTGGTGGAAGAAGCAGAGGTAATAGAAGTGCTAAAGCAACACTCAACTTGCATGCAATTGCCATTACTCAGTAAAGAGCTTCAGACAGAGCATTGCTACTATTGTTTTTGCCTACCTGATTTTCCTAAATATTCAAGATGAAATTTCAGGTCTTAGGCAGGTATTGCTGCTGTGCTGGAAGACATGCAGTATAAGACTCATTTATTAAAAAGGAAAAAAGTCTTACTGTTCTGCGAGTACTCCGTAGCTGTTAAAACTTGCCTTCATAAATTTTGGAGTCTGTGTGTGGTCACTGCTGCCGTGGTTCTGCCGGCAGTCTGGGAACGACAGCAGCCAAGAAGAGATGCAAGTTTCTGTTGCTTTGTGGACTTGCTGAACATGTCTGTGATTTGTGGACACTGACGTATGATAGCTGTGGAACTTCTTTTCCTAACAAAAATGAAGCTTTTTCCTTTGTGATAATTGTCAAGATGGAATTTATGGAATTTTTCCATTTTCCTTGCTTAGCATTTCACAACTATTCATTTTTATCAAAAGAACTGAATATCCAGCTGAAGAACTGCCACCCAGCATGGGTAAGAAATAGTAACTAGCCCCCCCAAACACATACCAAGTCTTCCAAGTCCTGAAGGAATCGTTCTGAAAAATGCTGGAGATGTTGTTTAAATGAACTGTGTTGTGACTTGGCAGCCTCTGATAACATGGAGAAGTGCACATAATTTGGTCACAGTGCATGATCATATACCCACCTAACCAAGAAACTGAGATGTGTCTCTAAAGGTAGAGAAATAACCATTGGATAAAATGAAAAATGCATCTCACTTATTAAAGTTCGGTGACTTCAGTAGTATATATGGAAAAGAGCTTAAGCAATTTTTCTTTTATTAATTATATTACAAGAAGGAATGAAGGATTGCTTGTTTGTTCTTTATGAAACCTCTTGTTCTAGTCTTTATAGTCGTAGTAATTAGTGGGCTCTTCCAAAGACAATGAGATCTTATTAACCAGTTTCACAGTTAGTATAAATCTACGTAGAGGATGTCTTTATTGAAATGCACAGTGTACGTGTTTGACATTTCTGAAGTCTTCGAGGACTAATGGAGTATCAGTTTTAAAAATTAAAATACTTAAATCGTAACCCTCTACAACATTAAATCCCAATTAGACTATTTAGGTCTTTTCCATACATTGTAAGGAAGTATTTGTAGCTATATGAATTTAATAGCATATGTATTTAATTTATTTGTAATTTGTACTCATTAACTTAAAATATTTATGTAGAGATCTTAATCTGAAGGGTAATTATAAGTTGATTGCTGATCTGACCTCCACCTACAGAGTTCATGGCCTTTTTTCCTATGACTTTATACATTTGAAAATACCTAAAAGCATTTGAACCTTTCAGATTAGTGCCTGCACCCTCTCACTCCTCTTCAGGCGCCCAGCACCAGTCTGGTCTATTTAGCGACACACTACCAGAGTTTTCTCCCCCTGAAGCCTTTCAAGACTGTTCTTGGCAGCTGTCTTGAAAGGGTTCCTGTAGATGAGAATGAAATGCTCTCTGCTTCCTCCAGACAGAGCTCTGTAAACAAATGGTGAGCCTCTGCTTGGCAGGGCATTGCCTGGCCACGGCTGCCAGCGTTGTGGGGGACACAAAGCCGCAGTGATGCATGGCAGAAAACACAATATCCCTTTTGGGGTCTTTCCTTCGCTTGAGTTACACATTGCTGTAAGGCAGAGGTTCTTGAAATATTCCTCTGCTTCTGCACGATGTATTAACAGTGTGCTAAGCTTTGGCCTGGTGTGCGTGCCAGTTTTCACTGATGCGTTTAGCTATGTCTGTGGATTATAGAAAGCCAGTGGGAAGGACTAGTGTATGGCAGGAGTAGGGTAGACTAGGTTTAACTTGCTCAGCAGTGATTTAAGCTAAAGGGAAAAAGGAGTTTTGCAGCAAATTAGAATCACTCTGTTAAAAAATTGATGGAACAGTCCATTTCTCCATTTTTTTTTCTTCTCTCATCATAAGGCAAATGTGGATTTGAAGGTCTGTCTTTGCTGAGAATCTCCAGTTCATTACAAAAGTTGTGCTGTATGTTCCTGCTTTGTTCACCAGCCTTTAGATCTGTGAGCACTTCTGTGCTAGGGTATGCAATAACGCTAATAGTAGTTGAAAGGTGAGGATTTTCCTCCTTTGAAGTGAATTAAAAATTGTCCATTCAGGATTGTGATTGATCAGGTTCTTGGTAGGCTCACAGGCATACTTTGGCACTTGCACAAACGTTTGCCTACTTTCTGTACTCGGTGCCAGTATATTCAAATGCAGTCACATGTCTCATATTTAGTGTTCAAAGCAGGCATGCCTACCTTATTTAAATAAAGCCATATGTAAATATAAAACGTAAAAATTCTTGTGCTATTATAAAATCAAGCATTTGAAAATACGGTGATTGTCTTCACATATCTTTCAGGTTACTCGTTCACAACTCATTTGCCAAGAGCAAAAGTCATGGCTTCAGACTTGAAAAAATCTTGAGCTCACACATAATGAAACTTCCAAGTTGTAGGATTTAATTATTTTCTGGTATTAAAGACACCATTTTTAAAAATATTTGGGGTCTTTCTTCTGTAACTGTTTATTTTTTTCTTATTGGGTAGTAATGAGAGTCCAGTATTTTGAGCTCAAAAAACAAAATTGAAAAAGCAGTAGAAAAAGTACTTGTGCTATCTTCTTGGCTATTAATGCTAAAATTAACCAAGTTCTTGGTATTCCATTCATGGAAGTCCAGGGATTTGTTTAATTTAAATTTATTTTTTAAAACCAATTCACAGTCTTAAAGCATGCTGAACAGTTCTTTCACTCTGACTATGTCATGAATGACTTTATCTATACCATGGTCTGCACAAGTTAAAGAGCCTTTGCTCATTCCCTTATTAAATCTAAAGCTTGGTGCTAATCATTCCAAAGTGGAAATACTTTTCGCAAGCAATGACTTCGGTCCTGCTTATTTGGTTTTATACTGGGATGTATGAAGCAGATGAATCTAACAGCTTTGCCGGCAGTACTGTGTTCAGCTCTGGGGCCTGCAGCATAAGGACATGAACCTGTTAGAGGGGGTCCAGAGGAGGGCCAGGAGGATGCTCAGAGGGCTGGAGCACCTCTCCTACGAAGACAGGCTGAGGGAGCTGGGACTGTTCAGCCTGGAGAAGAGAAGGCCCCGGGCAGACCTTACAGCGGCCTTCCAGTGCCTAAAGGGGGCCTGCAGGAAAGCTGGGGAGGGACTCTGTGTCAGGGGGTGTAGGGATACGGCAAGGGGAAATGGATTTAAACTAAAAGAGGGAGGTTTAGATTAGATTTAAGGAATAAATTGTATGCTGTGTGGGCAGTGAGGCACAGGTTGCCCAGAGAAGCTGTGGATGCCCCATCGCTGGAGGTGCTCAAGGCCAGGCTGGATGGGGCTTTGGACAACCTGGTCTGGTGGGAGGTGTCCCTGCCCATGGCAGGGGGTTGGGACTGGGTGGTCTTAAAGGTCCCCTCCGACCCAAGCCATTCTGAGATTCCGTGACATTGTGCCACAGGGCTGTTCATAAACACACTTATAAGAAAGGCTGACAGGGCACTGCGGTGGACGCTTACCCACGTAGGCTGGCAGAAGCCCAGTCTCAGTTGCTGGTGTGTTTCTGCTGCCTTCCACGTCTCTCCGTGCAGTTTCACGTCAGGAGTCTGCAAAATACTTCAGTAGTCCTGTCTTCCAGAGCGCCTGTGCTGAACAGCCCTGCAAACACCAGCCACGGTAACGAATTGATTTCTTTTTAGCAAGATGCTCACAATGGCTGTGGCCTTTGGAGGCCAGGTTGCCAGGATTTCCAGGTAACAAGCCTTTTTTTTATCACTAGCCAACATTTCAAAACCTAGCAGTAAAGCATACAAAGGTAATAAAACATCGCTGGCCATATTTTAGGGCAACTGCTTTCTTTTAATGCGCTTTGGAGCGGATGCGTAGCAGTATTTGCATGTAAATTGGTCTGACACATCCTCTCCTCCCCTGCACCCCCCTTCTGTTGGGAAGGAAGAGCTCCCTACATAACACACAAAAAAAAATTACGGGAGAGGGATATTCCTCCGTGGCATGTCAAAGGTGCCAGCAGAGGCAGTGCCCTGGCTGCAGGGCAGTGGATAAGTCCCCACCTTGAGCACTCTCCTGCAGGAATGACTGATTTGCTGCTTCTCTTTGCATCCGCATCCTACTGCAGGTCCTTAGCAGCCGATTGCTCAAAAACGCTGTTGCAATGTGGAGTATAAAGCACTGGGGAGGGCAGGTGCTGCAAAGCAGCGTTATGGCAAATGTCTATTATAGTCCTGCATCGTTGTGGGAGGGCTGTAATTACTCAAAGTGTGAAACTCGCTCCTGCAAAGGCATGTCTGCTGGTCCTGAGTAGCGGCCTGGTTATTCATTCACATGGCAGGCGAGAAGCGATGGCGAAAAAGCCAAAACCAAAAATCATTCAAATGTGTCCAGAAATGAGCTGGCCTTAGCATCTTAGACAGAACAAGGGAAGAGCAAGTCCATCTACCAGCAAAAGACAGTTAAATTATGCTTGAATCTGCAAAGTTATGTTACTCTGTGGCTGTTCAGTACTCATTGCTGTAGAAAGGAAAAAGCTTCCCTAGGGACTTCTCTAGGATATACCCAGGCTATATACATTCTCTTTTTTTCATGTGCATCAATACCAATTTTTCCAAATATGCTGAAATTTTTATTTTTTGCATTCTCCTATAGATTTATAACCGTATAAAAATACTAGATTCTTGGAAGGTTAACTGTTTCTTAAACCATTCACCCATTTCTTAAATAAAATACTCAGAGTATTTCCTCTTCAGTATCCACTGGTTTTCTCTACTGTGAGGAAAGACCAAAGAATATTTATCTAAAGGATGCAGCCTGTCTAAAAAAATGTTCTCCTCTGCTGTTATCTGTAGAGGGTGTAAATGAGAATGGTGATTAATCCTGTAGAAATCTGTAAATGCTCTACACTCTTTAAAATACTTTGTTACTAAAAAAAACTGTTTAACTCCAGAAATGAAATGTCAAGAAGACCTTGAGATGAGAATTCCCAGCAGGGAATGAAAGCTTCCTGGTTAATTTGTTTTGTTTTGTTTTGTTTCTCCCGTTTCCCCTGCCTAGTAAGTAAAACTTGAGCAAAGTTTTAACTCAGGTATTCAAATTTGGATGCCCTGTGCATCCTGCAAGATCTGAGCTGTAATTCTGACTCCTTAGGTAATTCAAAAGGAGTTATGAGACTATACTTTCCAAAGAGGCAAAGATGAGTCCTTGTCTTCAGATGCATCGTTGGACTTACGGAAGTAAGGTTTTAACCACTGTGGGATTCCTGTACCTTTGAAAGGTGGGGTATATAACAAAAGGAAAGTTGAAAACTAGATGTAGAAATAACTCTATATTCTCAATGGTTTGGAGTAGTAAGGCAGTAGTATCAATGTAATCATGGCAAAACTATGCACGGTATATGTAGTGCAGTTTAATTCTTCAGCAAACAAGACATTGTAGACAAATTTATTCCAGTTCTAGTCAGAGAGAAGAGGGCGTAGACTTCTCAGATCCGCACTGAAGACATTGCCTGGTTGAGG
The DNA here is from genome assembly GCA_011074415.1 of Stictonetta naevosa. Lineage (NCBI taxonomy): Eukaryota > Metazoa > Chordata > Aves > Anseriformes > Anatidae > Stictonetta > Stictonetta naevosa. The sequence continues at coordinate 126,196,358 of CM021698.1, read as the reverse complement.
ATCAGTAGGTAGCTGGTTACCTGGTTGCATGCAGTATGCTCATTTAACATCGTGGCCGCTTTTCTCAGAGAACAACCTCAATGTGGGTTTTAGGTTTTCCCAAAATGAAGACTGCTTAGTGACTTCATTAGTCTAATGCATTTTCTTGGAGCAGTGGTAGCTTACAGAATTAAAAACAGTGAAAACGTAAAGAATTTCAGTTGAAATGAGTAATGATTGTTTTCTTTTTTCTTGTTTCTTTTTTCTTTGAGGTGGTAATACTTGAAATACTTACTGTTAAATGGGATACAAGATGTCTCTGATCAACCCTTGGCAGATTTTCCTTTATCTTTCATGGTAGCAGCATGTATCAAATGAAAAGCTGATTATAACGTATTATACCTTTTACAAAAATTCTGCTTGATTTTTTCAAGGTGGTTTTTTATATAGTGGATTAGTTAATGATGAAATTTTAATATATCTCTGCTTCTATTTTAGTTTAACAAGTGTTAGGCTATGTGAGACTTCATTCAGAATGCAACATGGCTGTCTATCAGTATCTCTTTTTTTTCATTTGAATGGAAACGAATACTTTCTGGTAAAGTCAGCCCTAAATATGATGCATACGTATATTTGCAATTTATATACGACACATATCTAGCCAGAATCTAAATGGACATAATTTGTGTATCCTTCTTCCTTAGAAGGAGAATAAAATGTGAACCAAAGCAGGAAAATAAGGAAAATAAAGGTTTCTACCATAAGTTATTTGGCTTGTTTCAACAAAGGGCCCCGGGATATCGTAACCTATGTGTAAAAACAATAGTAAACTTGGCACGCGTTGCCTCTGTAAGTTCAAAAGAACTTTATGGAAGCTGAAATAACCATTCTAAAAATACATTTGAGAGCATACCTTTTGAGTTCTAATAGTACAGTGTGGGACAGCCCTTTTTTGATAAATAGCTTTTGTGGGTTACAGTGATAAAAGTACAGTAGTGAAGTGTAAGAATGGAAAATACCGATAGACTAATCTGTCACCACTGCTCTTCTTAGGATTTGGCTTTGTACAGCCTGTAGAAAATGATCCGTGGTTCCGTGTACTTGCAGTACAGCTGAATGTTAACTATTTTTCTTATATACGTTTTTTTCAGGTTCAAAAGTGTGATTATCCCAGCAGAAAACTAAAATAGCACAAAACATTTGAAATTATTTTTTCTAACTTAAAAAACAAAACCAAAAAACAAACCACTAGGTTGCTCATTTATTTTCAGTTTAAAAATGATTATCAAATACTGAGACAAAGCTATGAGCATATTAATGTAAAGTGTTGTTTTCTGGGTGTGTTAAAATGCAGAGCTCAAATGCTGATTTACAGAAACACAGATACAGGGAGGATCAGATATTTCAGTTGTTAACATACTGTCTGGAGCAGAGAACTTTACTTCAAAGAAAGAAAACTTCTGTACAACTGAGAGCAGATGAGTAGGGGCTTTGGAGTGTGGTTTGTTAGCTCATGGGAGCTAATGTGTAGTAAGAGCAGAGAAGTAGGGTTGGCTTACAAATTACCTCATTTAGACGGTGTGAAATCCAGTTTCATTGCCCCACAGTAATTAAAGCCAGCCTTATGGATGTCTTGTAATATTCCACGAGATGCGTGTAGTCGGTCAGTTAACTAATTTTTCTTTTTTTTTTTTTTGTAGCTTTAAAAACATTGAAACAATTGGCTTGTAGGTATGTGCTTTGTTGCAAGCAGACGTATCTCACACTCAAGTTAAGCTATTTTTTTCCCCAGTTATTAGAATGAGGTGAACTTATTCCATCTCTCAGTCACATTGTGACTTGCATTGCTTTTCATTAGGGAAGATTCCCGCATATAGGCAGGATGCAGCGATTAAACGGACTTTTGGAACATGAAAATATAGATTACAATCGGTACCAGTCAGCCTCAACATGAGCTTCCTTTTACCCCCTCTGACTATTGTCACAGCTTCCCCCCATTCAGCTTGGTGGCTGTTGTTCTTTGCGTGAGACCAATAGATAGTATTGATAGATCAACAAACGTTCACATTTCGTCTCTTGTAATACAGAAATGCAGTTCTGGGTCCTCAGTTCCCTAATGAAAAAATTGCTGCTGTACAGCCATCAAGAATGCAACAAAACACTACTCAGAAAGTAAAGAATTTCCAACAAACTATTTTTCTTTTATTTTGTTAAAGAAATTACTACTTCTTGAAAATTTCATACCCTTCTTTTTTTCTTTGAAGGAGAGTAAACAGAGCACTACACACCAAATCCATGCAGGATGGACTCTTAGACATACTGAATTTAAGAAATACTGATAAAAAATAGTGCCAACTATCTGATTAATTCATCTTAATTTATAGAATCGTTGCTGTAAAAATGTGGAGGGCTTGGATCCCTCACAATACTTGCGATGTGAAATTTCCTCAGCTGTTTCTAGGAGGATGCTTACACTTTGGTTTCTCCTAGAGAAGAGGTAGGTGCAGCAGAGGGTTAACACTCTGACATGCTGAAGTGTCTTAATTAAAGCTTGGCAACGAGCCACGGGCAGTAGAAAATATGCTGTGCCTGAGACAGCAGCAGTCGCTGGTGGTTGGAGCCTCTGGCAAGGTCTCATGCATTCAGCAGCGGTCTGTGCTTGTGCCTACCTGTTGTGGGAAAGCGAGATGCTGTCCAGACCTGAAACAAAGCGGCCGAGCATTTTCCCATCCAGCTTCGCCATTATATCCTTAAAAAGAAAGGATGTGGGGATGTGGGAAGTGGGGGAGATACCTGTCAATAAAAGTAGCTTTCTCAGCGACTTGCTGCACATAGCAGCCTGCAGTTAAGGGAGGGGCTAGTTAAACTAGAGCAAATTCATTGCAAACTGTCGAGAACGAGCAGAATATTTGCCTTAAAATGGGGAAATGGGAGAATTTTAAGTTTGAGGCTGAGAAGGTTTTAAAACAGTGGTAATTTGTGGTGATGCTTTTTCAATTGGGAATTACCACATTTTAAAAATAATATTGATGATTTATTTGTAGGAATTATTAACTGATACTTTTTCCCAAGGTTGTGGCTTACTTATAGTCCAGAAATAATATTTGGAGGGAAAAATAAAGTATAAACTGGCCCAGCGAAGCATACATTATCACAGGACGGACAGGTGGATATTGCAGGTTACATTAACACCAAACTTGTTATTTTAAAACCAAGCAATAAAACTACTTATAATTTCAGGACTCGGTTTCTGGATCTTACAATAGGAAATAAAGAGAGAAAGACTTGTGATAAACTGACCCGATAACATTGTGTGTGTATAGGTGCATATTCAGAGAGACAGCAGGGGAAGTAGTACTCCTCAAGCTGGTTATGTTTCTCAAGTGTGTAGAAAAGCATGTATTTATCTAATTACTTACTATATATATATATAAGTATATATGTATAACAGAAATTGTAAGGCTGCTTCTTGGGGTCTGTGTGAATGTCAGCATGCCTCATACCTGTATTTGAGAGGAGGAAAAATGTACTGCAAGTCTGAGGGAGTTTGAAGAAGCGCAAACAATAGTTAGGCTCTTCCTTCTCTCCCTGAGTTTCAGTGGAAGTTCAGTGCCAAAATCCATTCTGGGAAGGCCTGAAGGTCATTTCCTTCTGAGGTATGATTGCATCTACACAACCTCAGTAGGAAAAATAGTCCTTTCTAGTCTTAATATTAAATAATAAGTAACAAGAGTGCATCAAAATCATGCTTATATCTCTCTAAAAGTCCAGGAAGACCCTAGTCACTTTGGTGGGACCCTGTAGCACTCAGTAGATCACGTCAGAGTTGCTGCTGCAGGTCGCAGCAGAGCTGAAGCCCTTCTAATTAGTTAGGTGATGAATCATCATTTAATGTCGGCAGGTTTTGTGCGTAACAGAAACCTGGTTCTCTAGCATTTCTCAGGTTTGTAGCTCTGCAATGCCCCGTTGAGTGACTGCAGAGTGCCGGTGCCGGTGCCGGTGCTGGCCCTGGCATGTCTGCCAGGTGCCCTTACGAGCCAGCTCTGCACTGTTGGAGTAGAGCTTGGTTGTATGAAGTCTAAAAGTTAGGTGTGATTACAGTCTGAAGGGTGAACCAGTAAAAACTTGGAATAAGATGATGATGACCCTAGAAAGATTATTTCCTGTTTTATGCTTCCTCCTCACAAGTTTGCCTTTTTGCTTGGGATCATGCATCATTTCAGAGGAACCTGCTGGAAGCTTTCAGCAGAGAAAGTCCACGCTGTAGAGCAGGAAAAGGGCCTGTTTCCACAGCAATCCTTCACCGTGCGGGCTGCTTCAGAGACATTCAGGGACCTTCTCTGTGGAGGAGAACGCCACCAGCTTAGGTCTTGAAGAAGGCGATCTTCAGTTTATCGTGAGCACAGACAGGGACGAATTCTAGGTCTTGTGAAAAAACAGAAAGGCAGTGAAGACTCGTCCACTCAGCATACCTGACTGAAATACAAGGAATGACCCACCTGTGTTACGTCCTTGAGACATAAGCACGACTCTTTGGTGCTTCTGTAGGATAGTCAACGCTTCTCTGTATGGATAGTCAACGCCTCTCTTCCCTGCCCATGGAGGCGAAAATGCGTTATTCCATCCTAAGAAAGTGCACAGGAAAACGGATGGTGTCCTTCAGCATGAAAATGTTTTCTTCTGACCAGACTGGTCCTGAGTGCATGCAGCTCCAGCCAAGTTAATTATACTCTGCCCTACGAGTGTTTACATTTTCTGCATTTGTTTTGTAGGAGAAATATTTGGATAGTCAGTGATCCGCTCTGCTTTTCCAAATGTTTGTGCTATTATTTTAGATCTAAATAGAGGAGCAAAATCAACACTCAAATGTATTATTGTAGATAGTTTGCATGCGTGCCTGTTTATTCTAAGGAATGTAACAGGTCTGTATAAGTCTGTATTTATTTACACACTTGTAAAAATAGCAGTTTGACCCAGTTATCTGAGAGCAGTTGGTTTATGAAAGGACTGTTGAGGATCAATTAAGATATACCATTGGAATATGTTTATTAGAATGCTTAATTAATATTTACAATGAAAGGTTCCACATCTAAATTACTTGAAATTAGCTATATAGCACATGCATATCACTGATATTTTCAATGGTTATCGTCATTCTTTTTAATAAAACTCTTTTGTTTGTGATTCTCATGAGCCAGTAAGAAAGGTTCATATTTGAGCCTTAGCTTGTTAAATATGTTTAACGAATGAGGTTGAATTTAAAAATGTCTTGAAGAGAAAAGTGTTTGGAAAAATATTTGCTTTTGAGATGTACATGTCTGGGAACTAGATTTACCCATTTTATTATATGCATTGTAGGGAAACCATTTGCATGAGTATTATTAGAATTACAATTATTGTGTCTGAAATTCATATGCATGCATTTGTACATTTATATGTAAATGTATTCAATTCAGATATTATTTCTTGGATTATATATTTTATTTCCAGTTAAACTGAAGAGGGGATGTTGGCAGCCGAATTGCTGCCAAGTACAAGTCAGTTAGACTATCACATTGTAGTGGTCATCATGCACTTTCATGTTTCTTGTTTTGTGGAAATGTAGTTATGTGCGTTTGTAAGAATTAACAGTGAGTGAGAAACCCATCTTTCTGCCATCTCCATGTACCTTTGACACGCTAAAAAGGGGCACAAGAAGTTGCAAGAATGAAGTAGGAATCAAGATCCTGCAGGTAGCGTGGGCGTTTAGCCTCAGCAAGCATTTGTGGTGAAAGAGCTGGTATACGTTCTGCAGTGCGCTTTTGTGTTTTATGACCAAAGAGCAAGTGTGGTGGTTCCTCTGTGTGTTGTGTTGCATTATATGCAGCTCAAAGACTAAATGAGTAAATATGTCTAGTCGTGTAAATGAGCATGGTACTGTTTTAGACCATACTGAAGTGCTTCAAACACATGTGGACACTATCTTCGTATTATGATTTAAATTTTTGAGCTCCATTTTAGCTTCAATGAGGCTTCACAGCATATAAAGCTGGGCAGATTTGGCCCGCACACAGAGCTGTGCTTTGTGTAGTAGCTGTACATTGTAATTGGGTGAGTTCAGTTAATGTTAAGGGGAAGTGAGTTCAGAGGTAGAAAATTCAACACATGATCTTAGGCATTGTTGTATAATTGCGCAGTATTTTATATAGCACTTGGACTGCTAAGAAAATTAATTCTTTCCTGTCCAGGACGATTTCTGTTTAAAATCCGATAGTTGGAGCAAGGAAAACAAAATTACAAAGACTGGAATTTGAAAAGCTACATTCAATCTAATTCATTTTTAAATAAAATAGAAACTCATTCAGCCAATCATCAGTGTCAGTAAACTTCTAGAGGTATAATGTCACCGACTGTGTGATAGTTGTAATTTATTTTTGTTTAAGTAAATTAAATCATTTCCTTTATCCCATTATATCTTGCAAAAAACATGGAAAAAGACAAGTAACAGTCCCTATGAATTTGTTATTTTTTTAAAAGTGAATTTAATTTTCTTTTAAGATAAAAAAAAAAGACGGGGTTGTTTGACAGTTTTTTTGGACAGTAAAGAAACCATGCACATCATAATCTTGACATTAGTGTTTTTGTGCCATCTCAGTGGCTTTCTGCTAAGCAACCTAGGAAGGCAGGAGCTGTACAATAGGTGCCAAGTTGGTTGTAAAACCATACTGCATCACTAACAGTGCGTGGTTCATTTCCTAACTGAAAAGATAGGTAGAGTTTGCTTCCCTAGGCTGGTGTCTTGGATTAATGGTAGCTGCCAGCATTTCCTTAATGCAGTACACAGGGTGCTCCTTAAATGTGTAGGTGATGCCAAGCTGAGAGTCCAGTTCCAGATTCCTTTAAACTGTTGTATAGCCTTAGTTTTAAAAATTAAGTTGATGAGCTGAAGAAAGGGTCTGGAAAATAAAAAAAAGGCAATTAAAAGGTACCATTACGAACTGTTGGACATATGGAGAAATCAGCTGTACAAGTGGGCGTCAAATAGTAGGCAGTAGTAGTTCTGCAGAATAAAACTTGGAAGTTTTGTTTTGTCACGCAGTGGTGTGTGCCAGAAGGTAGTGCCATGGATGGAGCTGGCCCCCCAGATGGGTGCAGGATGCACGGCGTGACGTCTCAAGCTTCCTGCCGTTCTGCATTACCACTTCTACTTTTAACCCAATCATTGAAAAATGTAAATTTTTGGGGGATCAATGACGATTTTTTTTCCCACCCTTCACACACTGGTGATTTATGGAGCTCTCTTTTTTCTGTCATCCCTGTCCTCCTTCAGTCTTCCTAGAAACCCCGGAGCCTGTCCTTTTGTTCAGAGGATTTCGTAGGCCTGGTGATGAGACAAACCATGCTGCCTTGGGCGTCATAAAATGTGCTGGATCCGTGGTGCTGCCGCAGCTTGCCTTCATTTCGTTGTCTTAGAGTACCTCTGGTATCCTGTGGTCCTTACAGATCAGTCACTGGTCAAAAGAAACTTTTGTGGCCTTTCAGGCCGTTCAGCAAGCGCGGTTTTAGTGCATTGAGGTATTGATACTAAGTACGACCTCCTCTCGTGTCAGATGAAAGTCAGTGACAATACTGTGGTGCGTTTTCTGTGAATAAAGCGCGTTATCAAGAGGATAACATTGAGATGAAAGGATTAGCTCTGGAAAAACTTTCCTACAGTTAGTTACTCAGTCACAGAAAATGTACATTTTTATTGTGGGATCTGTTGGTTTTGGTTAAATTATGTTAAAACAAGGGCTGGCCCAGTTGCATGCATTTTAATACGTATAAATATGTGAAAGCAATGACAGTTTGATGAGCACACAATTTTCAGTCACTGCTTAGGTTTTTATTACCTCATGTGAAAGAGGCCGTGCGAGCAAAAAAGAGCTTCATTAAAATTAAATGATAACACTTCTGGAAAGAAGAAAATAGAACTCTTTTCTGAATTACCTTCAGTTTAGATCCAGGCTTATTTTCGTGCATTAGATTTTTTAAACCAATGATTTTTTAAAAAATTTTCATATTTGTTTGTACAACAGAGAGTGCCCAGGGCATGTGTGTTTTGCTTTACAGTGAGTAAGTTTTGCTTTCAGGTAAGCAGTGAGATACGTGGTCTTCGTGTATTGCAGTTTAAATGTAAGGATAACTTTTAAAAACTTTGCTTCCCTCAAATCACAGCATATTTACTCATATCTGGAGGTATTTAAAATAAATGTGGTTTTTAAGCTGTTTTTGAATGGCTGTAAGACAGAACTGAGGCTAAAGTGAAGGATTTCAGGCTGAGGACTCCAGTTCCCGTTGAATCCCACTCCCTCCAGCCTCCGTGCAGGCTGAGCTGGGATCCCCAGAGGCGCTCCCTGTGGTTGCCCGAGCCTTCTGGTGGCAGCAACCAGAATGCAAAAACAGCTATTTTGGGTAAGACAGAAATACCTCGTGTAGTGCCCAGTTGCCAGCAGTGGGCAGTGCTTTAAGGACAAGGCAGTGATGTAGCAGTGCTTTCCCAAATAGTCTTTCGGGTTCCAGCAGCTTGTGCCTGCAGGGGCTCCCTGAGCTCCAGCCAGTACCCTCACGTTCAGTAGCCCTCCGCTGATTTCCAAGCCCCAGCAAAACACTCTTTGGACTTCTGCCAACATTTCTAGCCTCCAGAGTAACTTACGACAGAGTATCACAGCCTGTGTGATAAACTGAGTTACTTTTTCTTAGCTTGTCATGCCATTTTTTTTTAATGCCCACTCATTCCTATGCTAGAAGAAGCAGTGAATAGTTTTACCCACTTGGTGCTGTCCATGACCTGAGACCCAAATGTATTCTTGTTCACACCTGTATTTTTTAGGCTGAACAGTCCTAGAATTTTTTCCACTGTTCTGTGAACACCTTCAAGTTTAACTGTATCCTTTTATAAAAGAGGATGAGTTTTAAGGTCATAATTTTGTGTGGTAGTATAAAATATTTTTGGTTTAGTTCTTCGTTATGTAAAGCTAAATGCTCATTTCACTTTTTGACTGCAGCAGAGTCTGATCTGAGGTTTTACTTAGAACCATTTCTTATAACCATACCGTCTTGTTCCTAATCAGTAGCAAGTAGTTCCCTGTCAGTGCACTGTGCATGTAAAGTTGGGATGTTTCCCCCCTTCACACGTACCTGCATTGAATTTCATTTCACAGAATCACAGGTCAGCAGGCACCTCTGGAGGCTGCCTGCTCCCACCCCTACTCAGGCAGGGCCACCCAGAGCAGGATGCCCAGGACCATGTCCAGGCAGCTGTTGAAGATCTCCAAGGAGGAGACCCCACAACCTCTCTGGGCAGCCTGTGCTAGTGCTTGGTCATCGTCACAGTAACGTTCTTCTGGTGTTCAGAGGGAGCCTCCAGTGCTCCAGTTTGTGCCCATTGCCTCTTGTCCTGTCAGGTAAAGAGGCTGTAACCGTTTGCAGTGTGCCAAGGAGGTGCATTTTGGGCCAGCGTCCAACTGACGTGTGTATCACAGGACAGTCCCAGGCAAAAATCTCTCGTTCGTGTCAGGGAGAGAAAGACGCTGAGAAATGACACTGAGATGTCCCCACGGCTGTCTTTAATACCAAAGGTATGAAATATTACCTGCAGCCAATCGGACAAGCGTTTTTCTTCCAGAACTTAGCCTTCAAGCCCACAATTCCCAGCAACAGGCAACAGCCTGAGTCTTTAAAATTGGGAAGTGGACAGGACCTGCCGCTTTTAATTCTCCTTTAACCTTTCCTGAGCTGCTGTTCTTGAAACTGCTGCTACAGCTACTTAATTCCCCTCCCCAGCATTATCAGTTGACTATTATTATTACTATTTTATTATGTGATTATTTTCCTCTTGTCTGAATGGTGGAAGGTGACAGCCGTGTCTCAGTGCTACAGCAGCCCTGGTGATGTGGTGGCCACGTCACAGCAGGCAGCCACCAGCTCCTGGCACCTCCCTGCTGATGTGGTGGCCGTGTCACAGTGGCAGAACATAGGTGGTGGCCCATGTCACAGCGGGGTGGGTGGCATGGCTGGCCCAGGAGGGGTGTCTCCTGGCCGTCAGGGACACGTGAAACAGACGGACCCGGAGAGGGGCCGTGACCAGACCAGGACCTCCGTCGCTCAACCAGGGTGGTGCAGCTTTCTACAAGGACATTGCTGGGCTGTGCACGTCCCATTCGTGCTACTCTGTGAGTTGCTTACGCAGCTTTTTGCAGATAGCTTTGCTTTTTACTAATGTAAGTAGCATTGTGAGCAAACGTTGTAACCTCTTTATTCATTTGGGGGGGAGACTGTATACAAACAGCAGTATTAGTATTGGCAGTGCTAGGTTAGTGGTTGGACCTGATGATCTTATAGGTTTTTTCCAACCTAAGTTGTTCTATGATAAGATTCCTGTGGGATTTCAATGACGATTTCCCTTTATTGAGAAAATTAACCATGTTTTCCTTCATTTCCTGTCTTCCACCTTATATTCGTCCAGGTGATGATTATCCTTACATCATGACAACTTAGTGTAGTGTTCTTTGCAGGGGTGGCTTCTTTTATTATTTCCTGGTCAGGGACCTTCTGAAAACTTCAAGAAAACTGTACTGGAGTGATAGAGGCTTGTAGTTTGGCTCCTTTTAGCCTTGCAGCAAACCATCCGATCCCAGTTACATCATCTCCGTTAGGTTTCCCACTGACAAGTGAGGCAGGAGGGTTAAGGGCTGCCTCTTATTCCCTATAGAAACTGGAGGGGCTGTGGGTGCACCATCCAGAGAAGGTTGTGCCTCTCTCCTTATGTACCCAGTGCTCTGGGCAAGGGGAAAGGAAACCAGGATTTTAGGTAAATCCAGCGAGCGGGAAATGAGATGTGTGAAGACTTAAAAGGATGTTGGTGATCATTATTAATGTTCTTTAAAAGCAACCTTTTTCTTGGCAACTGGATCATTCTTGCGCAGAACTTGAGCAATGTTGTGTGGTACAGGACTGGTTGAGGAAGTTGAAGAAGCTGTTTCCTTGGACTGGTCCCACTGGAAGTTTAATCATACTGCACATTACAGATCACTGACAAGTGAAACGACCTCATTTTACTGCTCTTACAGGCATGGGACATTTACTTGCCAAGGCAAAAACTACATATGCAACTTTAGATTTTGGGTTTGCTTTTAAAAAGAATTTAGGCTCCCTGTGCTGGTTATTAGAAACTGCTTAGATACCCCCTCTTGTGGGGGGGGCTGCGTAGGGGATTAATTTGAAGTTAAAGCTTGGGTCATGTGAAGGACTGCGGGGTATGACACAATGTAAGCTATAAGGTCAGTAATGTGATATCAATTACATAAGTCAATGGTGATCAAAAGAATGTAATAAATAAAAATAAATAGCATTGCTAACACTTCCAGTCTAAAGTAAATTTACTCAGAAGTGAGTATGATTAAAGCAGCAAATTCTTTGCTGTCATAAAGCCCAGGTCATCACCTGCATATTTTCTGTCTCATTAGTTTTGGGATTATTTCTGGTTCTGTTATGTCTGCTTTCATTTCATTACAGACACAACTTCATCAAATATTAATAGTAAGGAGTGTGGGATAAAGCCTTTGCATGTTTCCTTGCTCTTCCTTGATGCGTTATCAGCACTGTGAGCATTGTGGAAATCCTTGTCAACTGCTGCAGTGATGCCAGCAGATGGAGAACAAGAACACGGCTCTGTTTCTATGTGAACATGAAATAAGAAGTTGCTATTGTTTGATAAGGAAGGGAGATAAAAATATAATTACCCAATCAATACCATTAATAGAAAGTGAGGTTTCAGAGGATTAAACTTTGTAAAGAAAAACATGCAGATACTTTCTTCCAGCCTCCCCGCAGAAAAGTCAGGTTTTTTTCCCCCTCTAAACAGCAAATGTACTCAAAACTTTCTGACTGGTCAAACTGACAATCAATGCAGATGACGTGCAGTCTAGCAGTGTGGCTAGCATCTACCTGAATAGTTTATTTTAGCTTTTTGCATCCTGCAGCTGACAGAACAATTTCTGCTAAGAAACAGCTAAGAATGCTTTTGTTTTAATGGGGCTTGAAATAGGCACCTGTCAGCTATAAATTGACAAATGATGATATTTATGTGAACAGTGGTATGGCCTCTTTGTGAAGGCAAACACCTGGGCCAGCTGGCAGTATAGCAGATACATCATTGTGTCAATCAATCATTTCCTTAACAGAGTATCTTGGATTCTGGTATTCTCTCTTTCTTGATTTGAAGGTACAAATTTTAATTTCACTGAAGTTTATTTTGTAGCTGACTTGAATCACAAGAAAGTATTAATTATATATAATGAATTATATATAGTGAACTATGTGGCATGTACTGGCAAAAGTATAAAATCTTTCTCCAATATTCATATCAGTAAATCAGGCAACTTCTAAGTTTAAGAAAAAAAAAATACAGTCAAAATTTTGATACATAAGAAAGGCAGCTTGTAATTTAGTTAATAATGGGGCTGTTAAAAACGTCTAGTTGGAAACAAATAGTCTGCATACTTACTCAGGATTCTCATTTATGGCAAGAACAGTTCGTTATTTAACAGAGGTCATCTGTGCTCACTCTTGCTCCTAAGCCTAGAACTTTTTACACAGAGTTATAACAAGTATTTTAGGGACCATTGATAGCAGTGAGCCAGCCCCATGTTGTATCGTCAACGTGTTGGGTCTCAGCCACTCATAGTACACAAACCTATTCCAATAAGGTTTTAATCGTTTTGAATATTGGTTAAGTAAGATGGCATAATGATCCCAACTGTACTCTGAGTATTAAAAGCAAAGTTTTGCCCACATCCTTCTGTAGATCGGGGACAGTGGGATTTGTTCCTGGTTAGGTCTTATCTCCTGCGCCCATCGCCGCACACTCATGCACATTCCAGCAATGCAGTAAGAGGCGTGACTAACATCTGTCACATGCACTCCATCCTTTGTTTCTGTTTCCTTTTCCCAGGGGTAATATTTCATATGGATTTTTTTTTTTCAGATTTTAATTCATATCTCGGTGGTGCAGTTTGCTTCACAGAGGGAGCCCCAGCTGAAGCAATGCAGTTTGTGTTTGAAACAAAAGGCCGTGCCTCGGGTGATTATTGCTTGAGGAGGCACTCTTGTCATGTGTATGGAGTGGCCTCAGAAGACAGTCTGTGCCTTGGACACTTGAATTTGCATTTGGAAGTAAATAACTCCATGTGTTTCCTCTGTAAAAATACCTTTAAATAATAGAAATTTGCCCACTAGACGATCTTTTGTATATCCAAGTCCTGTATCTTGAAACACCTCTCAGTCCAAGAGACAAAGATTTTGGAGTATGGTGCTGTGCTTTATCAGCCAGTGTACTGTTCAAATGATGGGTTTCGTGTCCTCATGGTAACTGGTTTAGCTGAGGAACTTCTTGTGGATGTTGTTTCCCCCCAAATAACTTGATGGCCAGAGAAGCGATGATGATGCTGTCTAAGAGCCTGATTGCTACCTCTCTCCTGTAACCCTGAAACATGGGAAATTGAATCTTCGTCTGGTTTGAAGGCTGTTTGTGGGAGAGAGAGGAGAAGGTGGATTTCCAAGTATTATCCTCAATTCCCACATTTTAGAGGATGTCTAACCTTTTTGTTGTCTAAGTAGTAGTACCTTTGAGAAACAGTAAGAAATCTGTGTGTCTGAAAATTACTTCAGAAAAAGCCAGTAATCCACTTGTCTAATTTAATAAAGATGTATTTATGTATCAGTCATGACATGACTTTTTTTTTTTTTCCAGTATCCGGTTATGGCTATCAATATATATTTTTTTACATTTTATGTGAGACCTTAGTACAGGTGTGACTTTTGTAACTGTGACAGAGACGTTTTTCTTTACTGACGTAAATACTGACTTTTCCAACTGGGGAATGTCCCACTGGTACAAAATCCGGGAAACACATGGGTCATATTGCCAAAACTGGACTGAAATCCCTTTAGGATTGTTCAGTATTTCCTTATGTATGCAAGGACTGAAATGAGGGAAACTTGACAAGTTGTTTAATTGGTGGTGGAAGGTGGGATCATGATAGCAAGGGCAATTTTTGCATATTTGTGATGAGAGTAGGTCTTAGCAGTACATGTTGCTAGGTCCTGCAGTGAGCTGTAAGCAAGACTGATAAGGCTGTTTAGTACGCTGAGCAATTCTGTGAACTGTGTTCTAGTAACTCCAACCAAAAAAACACGCATCATTTTCCAGCCTCCTGGTTTCAGAATTGGCTTTCTGGGAGCAGTAATCACATGTGAATTCCTTTTATTCCTCTCTTAGAAAATCAGGCTGCTCAGAGGAGCTCGCTGGGGATCAGAGAGTCAGCTTGGTGACTTGGTATGATAGTGACAGACCACAGCCATTGCTGGTCTGCAAACAGACGTAGCTGTCCTCCAGTAAATTTAGGAATCTGAGCCTTCGTGGACAGGCCATGCCTACTTGAAAGTGCTGAGGTTGGTTGGTCTGAAGGAATGCTGAATTCAAAGGCATTTTACAGGACTTCCTGCTCTGTTGGCTCACTTTTGCTGTAAGTAGCTATTATATTTAAGTATGTCTTGCATCTCGGTTAGCATAAAAAATACATTTTTGCTTTCTCTCTCCATTCCACTTTGTACTTGAAAAAACAATCACACTCTCAAATTAAAGATGGCTTAGATACTCTGCCACATGGTTTTATATATATATATATATATATAAAGTAGTCACATAGTGACTACTTTAGCACAATTAAATAAGCTTTTTTCCTGTTTTATTTCATTATTCATGTACTTTTCCAATTCATTTTATTTATTTTCATGGAAAAAATAGTTTAATTCTTCTGTTAATTAAATAAAAGGATAAACGTTGTCAAATACCTACAAGTAATTGGATTTGGAAATACTTTTAAATACCTTCTGTGCTTCACGGGCTGCATGCGAGGTGGATGCAAGTGTTCTGCTTGTGTTTTTAGATTAGAGACCCTTGGCTTTTGCCTAGATCTGGGCTTGAGCAGCTTTTGAGCTTGTGAAGAGCTGAGCTTGGCAGCTCCTGCTCAACAGGAGTGAGGATGTGCACGTGTGAGCGTCGTGCTACGTGTATGCCAAGTGACAGTCAAATAAAAAAAAAAAAGTGCAAAAAAAGGCCCCCAAAAAAACCGTCTGCAGCCTGCTGAGCACATGCAGCTGCTGCTCACTGTCTTGTGCTGTGAGAGCACCTTTCTGACAGGTTCTCAGGCTCGGCGCGGAGGTCAGGGCAGGATTAGGATGGGAACCCGCGCTGCCTATCCTGACAGCTGCAGTGTTTAGTCACTGCGCTCTGACTTCAGCTCTGTGGCTTCTGAAGAATGTTTAATTAGTTCGCCCGCTATCAAAAATTATCTCAGGCAGAGACACAGACATATGTTGGAATTGGAGAAGATGCATTAGGGGGGCTGCTGAAGGGTGGCATCCAAAATATGAATAATTTCTTACATAGGCTGATATGCTTTGATTCTGATCTCGTGATTGTGTATTTCAGCACTGCTTTTTTATACTTCAGCTAATTTGAGATTAAAGTCTGCAGCAAACTTGTGCCATTTTAATGGATGTAGATTTAATTTTGATGATTTGAATTGTACTCCAAGCACTGTATCTGGTATTATCATATTCTGCATGGTTTTGGCATGTGGAAGGGTAATTTAAATTTTTCATAGGTAGTAATCCCAAACTAAAGAGATGCTTTTGTTTCATATAATCATTTCTGAGACGGCCTCTGAAATCAAAATTTCTTCTTTAATGAAAAAGTATGCTTAAGTGAACAAATAGGCTGTTGTTCTCCGCCACCGAATAGGAGCTGATAGGAACTTGAGGAGCCTGGGGAAGACACAAGTACCGTTGTGTGGGGAAGGCTAGCCTGCCTCCCCGGTCTCGCTGCTAGCATAAGCCAAGTCTGGCGAGTTCATTATAGATAAAAGCATTAGCTCCCTCCTCTCCTCCGCTGGGACCAGCGGCGGCTCACTGTAAATCGTGACTCCGCTGCACCCTGAAATATTTCCTGAAAACCCAATTACTTTCTGAATAGCTTTTAAAACCGCACCAAATGTGTAGACATCCCCTCCTTTGTTTGTGGGTTTGCTGGAAGAAAACAAACTGCGTTTGAAGCATAAAAACCTTTTCACTTGCTCAAAGGCCGAGCTGCGAGGCCTGTGGTGGGAGCAGGGCAGGCCGGGCGAGATGTGAGATGTGGTAACACTCGTCCCATTGCACGGCCACGCAGGAGACCTTACCTGTGGCCACCAGTTCCTCACCACCAAACCCCTGGAGACTGGTGCTCCTTGCCAAAGGCATTTTCCCATGGGGAGATAAGAAAAGGAGGCTCAGGAGAGCTAGCTGGCCTACCGTGAGGCCTGCTGGGTGCCTAGGCTGCATCAGCCCACCCAGAAGTATGTGATGGTAGATGCACGGTTATAGGAACCCTAAGGACACGTGCCCAGCTACCATGGCTGCAAACAACTCGTTTCATTTTCTGTCTCCTTGTCTCTCTGACCTCTTTTTCTATGCCTCTTGTTTTGGCTGTTCTTCATAGCAGTTTTTTTTTTTTTTTTTTTACCATTTGGATCACAACCTCCTCATGACATGGATAATTCATACAACAAACCTCGCTCTGCATTTATTTTACTTAAAATAGTTCTGAATTATCAAGATCTGTATTTTTTAACATTTGTCCTGAGTAACATGATGCCTGGTTTTCATCTTCACCTGTCCTTCCATTGTTCTGTTTTAAGCTTGATTACTGTTTTATTAAAAATACATTTATATGCTTCTTAGAGCAGGAAGTGTACCATCTTGCTTGGTTTTTGCATCACCATTACACAATGCCTCTTCTTACTCAAAATCTTAGGTTCACGTGAAGAATTGATAACATTATTGGGGAAACAGCCTGTTATACGTACATACCCTAGTTTGTATGAGTAACCATCAATGAGATGTATTTCTGTCATATTCTATATGTATTTCAAGTTGTGATATCAAATTCCTAATCTCTGTAGCCAACGTGGGAATCCTCACAAGCAATGTTGTAGATATTAATGAAACGTGTTTCTCACCATCCTACTACTTTAATAAATTCATTTTTCCTGTTCTTTGAAATAAAAAAAATAAAGCATTGAAACTGTAAGGTACCCATGGTTAGAGTCTCTCTGGGCAGGTGCTGGAAGTAACTGGATTTATTATTTTTGTGTTTTAACCAGGAGACAGTATTCTTCCTGGCTAAAATTTGGTGATTCACATTATAATTAAAATGAGCTCTTCTTGATAAATGGTGTAAGTGTTGCTATGGCTGCCCAGTGCCTGTGTTTGGCAGTCACAAGGAAGAGGGAATTGGAGCTAGTGCAGCATTCCCCTCTCTGCTTGTTTGGCTTTGCAGAGCTGTGCTGCAATGGATGGTGTAGGCAGGATTCTTCTCTGCTTGATCATGAGAAGACCTTAACATTGACGTTTTCTTTGGTATTTAAATTTGTGTTTGGCTTGCTTGAGATTTGTAAGAATAAATTCTGATAAATTCATATAATATGTTGATATTGAGTGTATAACGTACTGCATAAAAGTGGGTAATTACCTTGTCATGTCTCAGTCACATGCTGGAGTCATACGTTCACTGGTGTTTCACATAAGCAACAAGCATTGCTGAATGCCAAGGTAGCAATTCTGCATATGGTCCAGAAAAAAATGATGTTTGTGATGTTTTGGACAGAGATGTAGAGAATTGAATGGGTTTATAAACTAGATTTTGCTTGATTCACAGTGTTTATTGTCCATTGTCTGCATTAGTTCAGGTTTTCTGTTTAAGATTTGCTCATAGGAAGAGTCCTGTTGAAACTTTAATTGCTTTCATTTTGGAAAAGTCAAAGCTAAATAACAGTACTGAACTCCTCTGAGAAGAAACACACAGTCCTCAGGAAAACAAAATGGAGAAAGTCAAAGCTGTTCTCCCAGCCTGTGTACAGGTTGGAGTCACCACTTGTAGAATATAATACATGCATGAAGTGGTATAGCAATAATTCTATGAATAAAGGAGCAGCAGCTTAAGACTGTTATCTTCACAGTGTGCACATTTCTTGTATATACTGCTGTCAATTTGGTCCTTCTCCGTAGTGCATATGGGAGCATTTCTTCTGTGAGGTTTTACCAAGTGGGACTGTGTATTCTGCTGGTGGTCATTGTTTCAGAGACGAGCAGCAGATTTCGGTTCTTATTTCTTTCATAGCCTGTGTGTCCTCCAGTTTCATATCAGTCACTCCTCCTGTTGTGCCTCAGATATTGTAGATACGCCAGTCCAGTACCTGTCTGGTGGGAATCATGTGGAGAGTCTTCACCACTTTCTATAAGCAAGCAGAGAGTACTTGGCAGCCTGACAGACTGCCTTTTTTGTTTGTTTGTTTGTTTGCCTTTTTTTTTTTTTTTGTCTGAACCTAACTAAACTGAAGAAAGCCCTTAATTACACGTAGAGTCTCCAGATCCTTCAATGGTGATTTTGGGCAAATGATGGATGTTATCCCTTCCATAGCACTGGTGCACGTTGGCCAGCATGATAGGAGCCTGGTGCTCAGCTCAGAGGAGACACCACTGATGTTCTCTTGGCTTGTGTAGCTTGTTATACCTTTTCTACTTTACATTTTTTGGTGTTTTTTGGGACATATTTTGATTTTTTTTCTTCATTTCCTCTGCTATTTCAGTATACATTGGTTTTAAACACAACCAACGTATCCAAGAAAGAAGGAAATGCCTTTAGTACTTGGGGAAGAAATTAAAAGAATTTCTTAGTAGTCTTAATGAGGAGGCAAGAAGTTTTTGACTAATAGAGCAGTGGTTGATAGCATTATAGGTAGTGAATTAATTTTACCCTTGTGTATAGGGTATTGATAAAAACACACTGTGTCAAACACTGATGTACTCCCATTTGTTAGCAGCGTTGTGTGAATGACAGCAAATTGAGAAGGCTGCACCAATTATCAGCTGGAGTTTTGTGTATAATTGGGCCCATAATGAGAAGTGTGAGTGTTTCGTTTACTGTGTGCTTCAGTTCTGAAACAGGAGAATGCTGCCAGCAACACAGTGAAGAGCTGTCCTGATATTCAGCCAATTTGATACCAGTGTTAAAATGTATTTGGTATTACAACAGTGCACTGCAGGCTGGCACACCTACTGGCACCAGTTGTTTATACGTACATTTTGTGCAATGTATAAAATTATATCAGTTGGGGGATGAGGGGCAGAGAGGGCAAAAGATGGGAGTGCAGGATACTGAAACAAAAGCCCACGTGAGCTTCTTTGGGTATGCCATGTGCAGGTTCTCCCTGGCCTCTGTTCCCTGAGAGATTTTGTTGGAGAGTTCTTCTCGGTGGAATTAACCACACAGTATTTGTACAGTGGCTACACGTGAGCATAGTTACCTGCTTGCTAGCATCTCGTATGCAGCTGTTAGCATTTATATTACCAGTGCCAGTTTATCTACAGTAATATTATTCCTGAGTGGGATGTAGGCAAGGGAATGTATTGTATGAAATGTGGCGTTGCTCAGCAATAACACATCTCCAAGTGCTGTGGTGTCAGCACTGGAGAGAAACCCATCACCTCGTATGGGACTTGACCTGAAGAGACTGCTGTCAACAGATAACAAGAGGAGCCAAAGCAGCTTACGCGATGCATCACCAAGCTGCCACGAGCTGTTTGTAGCAGCAGCCTACGGAGCGGGTGTGCTTGTAATCACCGTATAGTAAAATTGAGGAAGAATGTTTAAAAGATAACCAAGGCTGGGACACAAAGTGTCTGCCAAGTAGTTTTGATCACTTTCCTCTTATACCACTTCCAGTATTTGGTCTTTAAACTTTACCAAAAACCTAGAGAAATTGTAAAACAAATATAAGAAATCGATTAAAATGTCAAATTTCATTCTATTTTCCTTCTGCTTGCCTTTAGTAATGTTTTTGAATGAAAAGATAGGACTTCTTCATTAAACTTTTTGATCAATTTACTTTTTCTTAATAGTGCTTTATGGAATAATCCGAGAGGATATAGAATATTTCTGAGGGTTTGAAGGTAGACAATTTCCATTGTGAATCAGATACTTCTTTCTTATGAGGACTTCAGAAAAGCAGTTTCTAGTAAGTTGGTATACAAGTACTCCCTGTTACTAGTCTGTCATAGTAGGTATTAAATTGCATTCATACCATTTCATTGCCAATAGTTGTATGCGACTGGTTGAGAATAGAAATGGCAGTTTCCAAGTGGCCGAGGTTGTTCTTTCTTTTCCCAGACACTTGTTCAGGAGTTAAGCCAGAATTATAGGAAGGTGGGACATCTCAGCTTGAGGTAGATGAAGTTTGGGATGTTCTGGAGAACAGAAGACACGATGTGGGTACTGGAGAGCACCCTGTGGTCCTGGTGCAGAGGTGCCTGACTACATGGAGACCTACCTGTCCTGCCGGTGCTGTGCTGGTTCCCACAGAGGTGCAGGAGATGGATGTGCCTGAATCCCAGCCTCACATACCCCGAAGCAACCCCTTGGTCTCACTCTAGAAATAACACCCAACATTAAGAGGTGGCACTATGCTGGAAGAGCCTGTACTGTACAAAGCTCTTTACCCCATCCTTCTGCCCCAAGATTTGGGTCCAGTTCTGATGCTTGCCCTGTGGTTTCTCCCTTCCCTGTGCCTTGTATACTGAATGAAGTCAACTCCAGCGTATCCTGGGGTTCTGGGACACCTCCATCTCTTTTTCAGTTCCATGTATCTCGTCATGCTTTTTACCCAGTAGGAGTCTTGTCAGTTCTGCTAACCCTGTAGTTGCCCTTTCAACAAGGAAGGGGATTTGAAAGTCCCTGGCGCTAGGAATTTCATGCAATTTCTCTTCTAGTTTAAGAGAATATAGCTTGTGCAGTGTTTGTCGTCAGCTGCAGAGTATCACTGGAGATGCTTTTTTTCCAAAAACAGCACGATGAACTGCCTACAGTATTTATGTCGTTCAGGGAAGTATAGACTAGTCCATATGTCCTCTGAGTCAGAACAGGGAAACCAAGGCACGTTGCCCTGGTACGTATGTGTTGTGTATTCATGCACTCCTTTCTCATGAACAAATGTGTCCTTGAAAAACAACCGAAAGGGAAAGATCCTCGTAACTGTTTACAAAATCTGTCCAGCACTCACAAGTAGAAGAATGCTTAGGTTGCCTATCCATGGTTTATTTTCATCTTACATTTAGTTAAGTCTTTAATGCTGTTTAGTGCATAGAATGAATGTTATTTATGTAACAAACAGCTATGCCGTAACAAGTATCCTGCATATTGCTCATTATGCTTTCCTGTGCTTTGAATAGTTTGCGTGGATAGAATCCCCTATTTCTTCCTGGCATCAGCATGATATCACTATCCTGATATGCTTCACAGTCGCAAATGAATTCATTTTTTCAGGATCCGGTGAGCAGAGAGTCATACTTATCCCCAATTCACAAATGGGCAGCTAGGGATCAGAGATTAAGGATGCAAGTATCTATTATAAATTCTGGGAATTATGATTACACAGCTTCAGCCATTCCATCTTCCATTTCTCCCCTCACTTTGATACCCAGCACTCTTCCTGCAGCTGTATGAGCCGAGCAGCTGCCTTTGCAATCAGTGCCAGTATTAGATACTGGCCTCTGCCTCCAGCACTTTTCCTTCAGCTGCATGGGCAGGCAGGCAGCTGCTTTTATGTATGAATATGTAGAGTTGGCATTGGTTGTTAAGGCAGCTGCTCGACTGTCCTTACAGCTGGAGGAAGGGTGTTTCCTACCAGCAGCAGCTAATAAGAGCAGGGAGACTTCAAAACAAGGAGGGTATGGCCTGCTTTTTCATCTCTAAGCTATATTGCTTAGGGCTGCGAAACTGTTTGATTTCATTAGGAAGTATAAACAATTAATGGAAGTAATTGAGTACATTGAAGTTCCCTACCATTTTTTCTTCCGTATTAAGTAGGTTTGTGCTGGTGACAAAGTCACTGAGTGACTTGTTGTTTTTTTCTTTCTAGGCAGAAATGTTTTTATTGCTTCATTTTAGCCAACTGAAGTTTTGTAGTGAATTCAAAATCTTGTAACACCATCTTTTAATTTGACAATTAGTGTTAGGGTTTATTCACAAAATATATATATGTTTCTTGCCATACACGTAGAGGTGAAATGGAAAGTAGTTCCTTGCCACCCTTGCTTGTAACACTTGGCTGTTTGTTAAGTGCACATCTGCAGGGTGTGAAGGCCCAAATGGGTTTGAACCTGGAGCTTTCACTTCTGCCCTTACTTCCAGAAAAAGAATGAAAGCTTGCGCTACAGTGTGAGCAGCCTGTGACAGATGAAAGCTCCATTCTGCTGTGTTTGATCTGGTCATCAGCAGCAGACTGTTTTTGGAAGGCCATGTCTGTATGAAACTTCCTCCTGTCAAATTCTCAAGTAACATAAGTCTTAGAAGAAAAGAAGAAGAGGGATTAGTGAAAAGCCTGGAAGTGCTGTGCGTGACCAAACCGTGCCATCGTTGGTAAATGACAAAGCCCACCACTAAGCTACCTCAGACTTTGTGGCCAGCGCTGAGTGAAGTAGCAAAACTCTGCAGAGAAACACCAACGCTGTTCTTGAAAGAGGAAAGCAGCAGAGAGAAAGCAAGCAAGAAGATATTTAATATCATGTTGCGAGTGGGCAAATTGGACTTCAGTGGCACAGCAGTGTGCACT
Source organism: Stictonetta naevosa (assembly GCA_011074415.1). Classification (NCBI taxonomy): domain Eukaryota; kingdom Metazoa; phylum Chordata; class Aves; order Anseriformes; family Anatidae; genus Stictonetta; species Stictonetta naevosa. Next base: position 126,173,649 of record CM021698.1, on the reverse strand, counting down.
TCTTGAGTCTATTGCAAGCTTCAACATAGGGCTAGTGGAATAAAGGTGTTCGAAAGGTAAATAGGAAAGCCTAAGAGGATCTTGGTGTTGATGGAAGTGTATTCCTCCTTGTGCCCAGGAGGCCTACGCACCATGAGCTGCTCTAGGAACATAAACAAACACCTCTTGGAGAAACGTGGCCTGCTTTCCTTTGATGTTGCTGAGGGGTTTTGGAGTACGTGTAAGAAGTAGTCTTCCTCTTTTTCACGCCCTCACATGGTATAGTTGAAAATAGTTTCCCTTCTTTCCAGTGATATTTGTAATATGCAGAGTGAAAGTGTTCTTTCATTTCTTCGGCTGCAGTGAAGATTTCTCCTTTCAAAAGTCTTCAGGCCAAAAATTAAGTTTGTCCTATGTTGTTTTCTAGGTGGCAATACAAAGAGACAATATTTGGCATTATGATTGAGCATAATTTCTACTTTGATGTACAAATGAGGTACTTTTGATGTGGGGCAGTTGTTCCCATAGCAAAGCAATTCTTCAGAGAAATTCAATATTAGCAAGCAATTGCTAAATGAATACATCTGTTTATACTACGTAGGCAAAACCGGTGGTGATGCTACCTAAGTGAGCCTGCCTCATACGCTTTCTTTTGTATCTCCTGTTTCTGGTTGTTCAAAATTCTGTCAGGTTTTGAATGCTTGGAATTGGATTCTCCATTGTCATTTTTCCTTGAGTCTGCTATTTATTTTATGTTCTGTGTTGTAGAAATGTTTCAAACTTTTCCAGAAATATGTTGCTTTGTGTTTTTTTTTTTTTATGAAGTTGTTATCCTGCCCTGCTTCAGGGCAAAACCTTGCAATTTGACAAGGGTTGCCTTCATCGGGGAGGTGCCCGGTGCTATTTGCTTGATAAGACAGGCTAAGATGGTAAGTGTTTGGACGTGCACAGAGATTTGAGAGGTACTTCTGGTGAGGACCTTTGAATACATCAGGTTTTCTGAGCCATGGTCATCCTCAGAGAGCACTCAGTATTTTCAGTACCCTTTAGTCCCTGCTGACTTTTCTCCCAGACCTGAGCTGTGACAGCAGAAACTCATTTCCTTCTGCCCAGGGAGGAAGGATGGATAGTAAGTCAGGAAGAAATGGTGATTTCTAGACTTCTTTTTTGTTTATTTCTTCTGGATAAGAATTAATAAGAATGTTTTGCATTTCACAGTCCCTTTATTTACATGCCAGTCATCGGTTCCGTGCTGAGGGAATCAAATACCATTTCTGTGTCAGATAACAGAGTTTGCACAGGGTGATTTCTGCTACAGCCAGGAGTAACAGCTAGTGATATTGCTGATTTTCTCAGGGGAAGAAGGGAATTAGAAAACTGAGCTGGGATTTAGAAAAGTTAGCCTCTATTTTCTGCTCTATGCTATGCTTCCTATAGCAGTAGAACCGCTGATGTTGAATCAAACTTTAATGTATATTGAAGGGATGGAAGTGGTAATATTGGAGAACCGTAGTTTTCATCTTCAGCTTTTGAAAGTTTGTCTTTCCCACTTTAACTTCCTTACAGCTTTCCTTCCTGTCAAAAATACCAGAATTAACGAAGTATTAAAGGAACTGTTAATATGTAAATATCTAAGGTATTTGTATTTAATTCTATTTATTTTTTTAACATTTCAGCATGAAAATATTTCATGCACGTACTTGAAACATTTCCAGTATATGAAATGATTGTCATTATCTGTTGATCTTTGCTGGAGGAAGAAGAAAAAAAGTTGTCTTGGTTTAGACAATTAGCTTAGACGATTATCTTAGATATTAGGTAAACACATTCAGCTGTTAGGATGGTGAAACTGAGAGGGCTTACCTAGGGGCTGCTTAAAAAACCCTTTCCTTCACAGAAGTTTCTTAAAAACACAGGTTAGGTAAATATTTGTCAGGGGTGACCTCCTCTAGTGCAAAAGGTAGGACTGGAGGTCTCCTCCAAGCTTTGGTTCTTCTGATTTGGGTCAAACATTTAAAAAGTAACCGTTCAGTAAAGAGGCTTGATTTTGAGACACTTTAAGGAAAGTAGAAAATCCTGCTTTCCAATGCGATAGGTGCCAGTCATCACTTCAAAATTCCCAAAATAAACAGTTCTGCATACAGCATATAAAATGCTGTCTTTTTTTCCAAGAATTTATGTTCCCTTATAAGTGACCCAGATGGGTGAGAAATACTCAGTAACTCAATCCCAAAATAGTCTGCTCAACTTCTTTTGTACACGACCGTGAAATAATTAGGAGCAAGACGGGAAGCATTTGGGTGAAATATTGATAAAGGAAGCACCCAGAAACTTGTTCTGCTCCCTCAGGTTCATTTTGCGCGTTTCCTTAGCTCTCATTCCTTTGCATTTGCCAGGTAATTGTTGGAAGAAGCTGAGGCAGTCAATCACCTTATCTCCAAGACAATTTAGTAGCAGGCTTTGCTAAACTGTAACTTGAGTAAATAGGCATTTTCTGGCTCACCATTCTCTTGCACTATTTAACAACAAATAACCTCATGATTTGTCTTCTCAGCTTCTCTCCCCTAATTTCCTGCTTCTCTCTTACATGCTCTGAGGAAAAGTGTCTGTTCACTGAAGAGCGAATATGCTACTTACAGCTTTGTGGGTTTTTTTTTTCTCATTTTCTGTTTAAGCTAGAAAATGTTAGAAAAAAATAAAAACATGAACGTGTGAACATTCAGTGTTGCCATTGCACAGCAGTATCTGCTGCAAGCCTACACACACATTATAATTTAATTTTATTCTGTTGTTGCTCTCCTGGTTGCAGGCGTGCATGTGCACACATGCACAAAACAGATTACTCCTGAAAGGGAACCTCTGTAGGAAAGTATTTTATTATCACTGAATGTATCAATTAGTCATTTCATAAAAAGTATTTAGATATTAAAGTCAGGTAATGTATTGAAATTGCAGAAAAAGCATTGACTTAGAGGCAACTTTTTTTCTGTCACTTACTGTGACAGACTCCAGCCACTGGAATTGGAGCAGCTTCACAACCCTGTGTTGGGGGATGGCATTTTTAAGACTATTGCACTGCTACTCAGAGAAATCTGATTGGTTTTGTGCTGTTGGGGATGCAGTTCAGTTACTTGTGTTTGAATTGCTACTACTCACCTGCATGTTACTGCACAACCTGCACAATTACTGCACAGAACAGCTTGGTGTAAAACATTTCTTTTGCAACATCCCAGGCACAAGATGATGAAAAGAAAATGAGAATTTGACTATTAAATTATTTAATTAATATAAATTATTTTTTACACTTTTCCACTAAAATATTAGTGTTATATGCCATTTTCAGATGAGTGTTACTTTAGCAGCTGTTTTATTTGAATATAAAAGAAAATGGAGGTTGTAGTCAGAGTGCTTATACCACAGTATGAAATGATGCAAATGTTACGAATTGTTCTTTTTGCATCAAGAAGCTGGCTGGTTCTCAGAAGGTTTGGAGGAGCGGGCCTTTGACTTTCCAGCTGTGATGATACATCCAGTGAACGCTGCCCTGGTGTCTTCTCCTGTAAAGCAAATTGGGTTTCCTAAGTAAGGGCAAAACACCGGCGTTACGCCTTAAAAAGATGGAAGAAAAACACCGAAATAATTATTTGGAGTGTAATCTGTTCTCTATATCATTATTACATGTCAAGAGCATGGGGAACTGAGTGTTCACGTAGCAAAGGGCAGCCCCTTGGATGTCCCATTTGCAGCATAAGGTTACAGTTGCTGCCGCCCCAGCTGTGCAGAGGTGAACCTGGCTGCTAATCCCCAGCACACAGTCACAAATCCTGCTGCTGCTTCTCTTCTCTGCAGAAACTGCTCTCGGGGCACAGCAAGCCCAGTGCACACACAAACCTAGGTCCCCTGCCAGGGATTTCCAAGTCCTATCTAACAGTAATTGCAGTGCTAGCTGAACTGTAAAAGTTCGGTGGCTTCTTTCTGTTTTTTACTGCAACTGATGAAGCAAGGCCATCATTCTTGGCATTTATTTGCTGTGTTAGTGACTGGGAGGTGTGGTATGTTGCTAAAACCCTGTACGTTAAATAAATCGCTTGACTTCTCATGTATCAAAATGATTCCTGAGCAAAAAGTTATATTTTAAGGATTTCATCCGGATTGACTTTCTTTGCATGTTAGTCGTACACATCCATCAGTGCTGGGGTTAGATAACTTCCCCTCCAGCAGCACGCTTTCTCCTGTGTTCCTTCTAGTCGTTCACGGAACTCATAAGCACATGGAGTTCAGCTGAAGGTGCTGATGCCGGTGCGCTGGTGTACGGTGGCGGTGGAGCAGAGCTGAACATAGGTCTCTGTGGAAGGAGGCAGGCTGTCCGTGGGTCCTGGTCTCAGGTTCAGCATCTGCAGGTGACAACCTGCCGTGCGGGTACTGCAGATCAGTCCTGTAACATCAACCTGTTCCTGCCCCGTGGTGCTGAATCGTGCTCTGGTCTGTGTGGGTGTTTTATCACCCAGGTAATTGGAGTTTATTCCCAGGTATAAGCGAAACTTAATTTGACCTCTTTGATTACGGCTGCCTGACTGAATGCCTATTTTTCTCTTTTTTCATCATTCCTTCTTGTTATAACACCATCAGCTTAAGTGTTTTACTATGGGCACGATCTTTTAACATGCATACATAAATTCTTTTTTTCAGAGTTAATAAAATATTGTAATGGGATTAACATGTTAATAGAAAAAAATCGCTTAGGGGTAGGGTTTTTTTCTTTTTCTCAGTGTGAGAAAATTTCTAGACCGATTCTTTCCACCCCAAGAGTATTACAGATTGCTGGTACTGTCAATACTTTCCTTAAATCTTTTGTTGAGCACAATAAGCCTCCCTGTCTTTTTTTATGGAGAGAGTGGTAGGATTTCACCCCCCATTTAAAATGTAGATAATACATTGTTTGGAGAAGGTTGTTTGAAAAAGTGGTTTAGGTTGGAATGAATTGTCACCTAGGCACTCTGTGTGTGTTTGCTTGTGTCGGGAACTCGATACTGTGGGAAAGCTGCAAGGCACCTTCTAAGATGATGGAAAAGAAATACTGTACTACAATTAGTTTTACTCACAAATGAGAACAGCATTTTGTTATCGTGATTAATTGTGTTCTACCGTGCTCCTGGAGAATGTAAGCAATAGTAAGAGCTGAAAGTCTTGAACGAGAGGGAGAAAGGAAAGATTAAGAAGTAAAAGGTGCGGAAGCAATCCTGAGACCTCTCCTGCTCTTGCTAACGAATATAAGCACAAGCTCTGAATTCAGAGATAGATGGAAGTGATAAGTAGCTCCCTTTTCAATGCCTGAGCTTATTTGAACATTGATTGAGACAAAACAATTCTTTGTTTTGTTAATATTACTGAATCTTGAGTAAAAAGTTGGCATTTAAACTGAAGGCTACCTTTACTGCGAGGCTAGTTTCTAACATTTCAGGTATCCTTTTTGTTCTTAGGAATTGTGAATTCTCCATTGGTTTTGATTTGCTTTAAAGAAAATCCTCTGATATGATAGACCTGCAAAGCCTGTTGTCCTTTGCCCTATTTTCCAGCTAAATGATTCCTCTTGATCTCATTCCATAGTGGACAGATGGGTCTAAAACATTTTTATGGCATTGTCTTCTGCTGTGCGCAGAAGCAGGTAGGATCCGTGTTGGCATTATCCTCAGCTGCGTGCACTGCCACCTCCCTGGTGCACGCTGCCTTTAGGGCTCTGTCAGGGAGCTGATACAGAAGAAAACTGACTTCTTTTTTCTTTTTTTGCTTTGATTAGTTTTCAGACAGATCCAGTTCCCTGGCCCGGTTGGCAGCCAGAGAGCGTCTGCCGTCACAAGGATGGCATCAGGAGCAGGTGGGGGTGAAGGGAGAAGGGTCGGATTTAGCAGCTTGGATTTATGCTGGGTTAGTGCGCCCAGGCGGTCCTAGCCTCACAGACTTCAAGATCCCTGCTATTTACAGGGCAGGACAAAAGTAAGGATTGCAAATGAATGCAGCCTTCTCCTTCAGTGCGGTTGCAGCGATTCACCGCTACAGAGCCACAGCGTGCACAGCCTCCACGGCAGCTCTCTGGAGAGCAGCTCCTAGGAGTGTGAGGGTGATAAGTTAAGCAGGTTTTCAGGGTAGCTAGGGAAAAGAAAGACTGAAAGATTAGAAATTGAAAACAAGGGGGTGCATGACCTAGAGAAGTGTATGGAAGCATGATGGGTGAATGTGCTTAAGACTCTTTGCAAATATTTTCAAAAATGTTCTGTTTTGCTGAGTGCTACCGCTCTGAGTCTGCAGTAATTCACTGGCAGGATGTATCTAGCTTACTATTCCTGAAAAACTTCAAAACTATTGAAATACAAAACTCATTCGTATTTGTCATAAACTAAATGTGAGTGTACTAAACTACACATTCCATTTCAGTTTGCTGCAGAATGTTTTCCTGCTTTTGTGGAAAAGCATATAGTGTATTTGTAGGTTAAATCTTTGGAGTCTTGAAATATCTTTTTGACGTTTCTGAGAACATCAGAGTAAACGTTTGGTGGAAAATCTTATAGAGAGAAGAAAAACATTGGAGTGGGCTTTAAGTCTGTTTCCGTGATTTCACAGATAATCTTTCAGAGCTGCAGTGAAAATAAATTTCTGATGGATCGAGTGCAGACCCCTGCAGAACTACTGCACACAGAGGAGGTGTGGACCTTCTGAAGTAGGAAGCAGTTTGGCAGTAGGGCTTAAAGGTCAGGACCTAGAGGGACTACAAAGGCACTGCAGTGATGAATTAAGGAGTTTGTGATATTTTTTGCATTATCAAGGACTGGTTGTAAAATGTACACCAGTGATGGGTGACAGAGAGAAAAGGGGCAGCATCTAACAGCGCTCCTTCTTCACTCCATTAGGGCAGGAAATAGTCTGGGGTGAGCAGTCTTCCAGGAGCTGCTATCAGCAGTAGCTAGGAGCAAATGTTCACAATGATTGCTCGTGTCCCATGACACCAAATGTAGAAACTTTTAGTGACTGTTCTTAAAAAACAAATACTGATAAGGAAAAGAAAGGGACAGTGAAGGAAGATAGATGATGAGTGTCAGATTAACTGCCTGAAGTTTAGAGGAAAATTAGTGGAAAAATGGTACATTCATAAAAGAGTTATTAACGTGAAAAAAATAGAGCAGATGAGAGGTATCACCTCCTTATTTTGTTCTATCTGTTCTTAATTTAAAAAGAAAAAGGTTTTAGCACCAATTCAGCAATCACTTGTGCATGCATATAGCACAACTATATGTGTAGGCCCACAGAAATCATAGAATCGTTCAGGTTGGAAAAGACCTCTAAGATCACCTAGTCCAACCTTTAACCCAGTACTGACAAATCCACCACTAAACAACGCTACTAAGTTCTACTTCTTCATGTCTCTTGAAGACCTCCAGGGACAGTGACTCAACCACTTCCCTGGGCAGCCTGATCCAATGCAGCACAACCCTTTCAGTAAAGAAATTTCTCCTAATATCCAACATAAACCTCCCCTGGTGCAACTTGAGACCATTTTCCCTCATCTTACCACTTTGTGCTTAGGAGAAGAGCCCAATCCACACCTCGCTACAATCCTCCCTTGAGGTAATTTTAAAGTATAATAAGGTCTCCCCATGCCTTCTTTTCTCCAAGCTAAACAACCCCAGCTCCCTCAGCCACACCTCATGACTTGTTCTCCAGACCCCTCAGCAGCTTCGTAGCCCTTCTCTGGACACACTCCAGCACCTCGATGTCCTTGTAGTGAGTGGCCCAAAGCTGAACACAGTACTCGAGGTGAGACCTCACCAGAGCTGCATACAGGGGGACAATCACTTCCCTAGTCCTGCTGACCACGCCATTTCTGATACAAGCCAGGATGCTCTTGGTCTTCCTGGCCACCTGAGCAGACCACTTGGCTCGTATTCAGCCGGCTATTAACCAAAACTCCCAGGTCCCTTTCCACCAGGCAGCTTTCCAGTCACTCTTTCTGCAGCCTGTAGCACTGCTTGGGGTTATTGCGCCCCAGGTGCAGGACCCGGCACTTGGCCTTGTTGAACTTCATGCAGTTGACCTCAGCCCATCGGTGCAGCCTATCCAGATCCTCCTGCAGAGCCTTCCTACCCTCAAGCAGATGAAAACTTGCACCCAACTTGGTGTCATCTGCAAACTTACTGAGAGTGCACTCATCCCCTCGTCCAAATCACTGATAAAGAAATTGCAGAGAAATGGCCCGGATTTGGTGTTTCTGCACATTTGCTCAAACCCACCACAGTCATACTCTCAAACTGGGTTGAGGATTTTGTAATACCAATGAGAAAAATGGGAAAATTCTCTAAAACATGTATGTATGTCTTTCTTACATCAGACTGACTTGAACTACCTTTACTTTGTTTTCATGACCATTTAAATGAATTAGTTTCACTCAAAACTGTAAGATGGGAATTAAAATCCATTGTCTGAATATGCATGGAGATTATTCTAAATTATTTATATTTTTCCCTGGTAATATGTATTCACACATAGAAGAGGTGAAGCTTTTTTTTTTTTCCCCAGTACTAAGCTGAAGTAAATGCTCTAACTTTATTCACTTATTTAGTTGTTTTTTATCTAAATGAGTCCTAGTTTTGACTGAAACCTTTCTTGTCCTTAGCAGGCACTTGCCATGCCCCTCAGAGCTCCTAATACTGAGAGTCAACTACTTGGCACCACAGAGGAGTGGATCTGCATGGCTTAGTAGTCAGGATCTGCACAATAAAGGTGCTGGGACGGCTTCCACAGCCTGGGCGCCCCACTAGACCTTAGTCTGTGTGGCCAAGTTCAGCACTCTCTGTATTGATTCTCCTAAAGCGGAGGTGCTGAGCTGGTGTCCAAATCCAGAGCAAAATGCCATGGAAGCCTCTCCCAGCTCATGGAGCTGGTTTCTCCCTTTGCCCCCAGACAGAAGTTGTAGGAGCTCCTGTAACTCAATTTCACCTCTGGAGAAAGTGGACGGAGGGAACCCTGCACACCATGAGTAGCAAACGTATTTTTTGTCTGATGTGCCACAGTGATGTCAAAGGCGCCTGCTCTGCTTGAACACATTCCCAGCCAGGTGAGCGTTTTGGAGGCAGATTGGAAGGCTGAGCACCACTCCTGATGTACACCTCCTGTGTCCATTTTCACCATAGGGAGGGGGTTGTAATTTCTGAGTGCTCGTTAAAGAGTTACAGATATTTAGGGAAACAGGTAAGTCACTGCTAATTGATTCCCTGGGCCACTTGCTTCCAGTTTAGGAGGCAATGCGGGCATTAAAGTTGAGGCATGAAAGAGGCAGAGTTACTAATACACGTCAGACTCAGAGACTGCACCACACCGGTTGAACAGGCAGGAGGAAGAGAAGGAGTTATAGCATTAGTAACCATAGCTCCAGAAAAACTTCTGGTTTCTTCTGATTTTAGCTTGGAACTTGGAACTTGAACATGTTTAAATGTCCTCAGCAGCAGTGGGGGAACAACTTCTAAAGTGAAGAAGAAAACAGCGTATTTCAGTCTGTCAGCAGATATTTGTTGAATTATTTAAATAGCTGATGAAACATCTATTTATTGAAACAAAATATGCTCACCTCTAAGGTGGAGGATCATTCTACAATCACTTGCTTATGCTGGGCTTTCCATTGCTTTGTAACTCTAATTTCATTGCAGTGCAGGTTCCTGGCTCACATTCTCTTGTGGTGCTCTCCAAATGATCGACCCCCCATTCAGAAAGGCAGTGCTATTTGTACTTTCTGTTGTCTTTGATTTTTTCATCTTTCTAAATGTCACTGTTTATGTGAATGCATCCATATAGTAGGAGGCATTTTACTATGTGTACTTCAGCATTTAATGATTGAGATCTGGATTACAGCCATAATAATTTGTGCTAGGTGGAAAAGTGGACCTGGAATCCTCAGATTACTTAGTAAAAAATAGATATATATGCTTAGGAGTTAACGAAATCCCTTATGGGGAAAATAAGTCTAGGCTAAGACCAGCAATGTGGGAAAAACTTAACCCTTTTCCCTGGGCTTGGAGAAGTAGTTGATAGCTGCTGTGGTTGTTTGACTCCCTTGTTCAGATTAAAAAATAAATTAAAGGAAGGAGGAAGGGAATGAAAGAGCATTTCCTTACCAGGCAGTCACACGAGCTATTGTCTGCAGGCTCCCCACCCCCAGCTCTTTCACACGGGCACACACACATACGCACACACACACACGCACACAAAAAGCCAGTTTTGTGTAGTTTGAGCACACAGATGTTCCTCTTGGCATCCCTACAGTATGGATAGGGTTTTTTTGCAGACACAGAATGTGAGGCTTCTTTGTTGGAGACAAAGTGTTGCCTGTGGTGGGAACTGCTGCAGTGATGGGAAAGTATCGTAATGTATTGTTGGATTACTGTGTGTGTGTGTGTTTTTTTTTTTTTTTTTCTAGTAGAGACAGTACATTAAAGTAGCTTTGTGGGCAGTGAATTGTTTGAGCCAAGCCTGGCTAATAACACTCTCTCCTTGGCAAGCAGTCTCACAAGGTATGGTTGGCATGGTTTGGGTGGTCACGAGGTTTGTCCCAGGCATGTACAGCAGTTCTGGTGCATCGACTGGTAGTCTTAGCAGCCTAATTTGATGATCCAACAAAAGTGGTCAGACTCTACAGGTAGAGCTGTAGTACTTTCGGCTCTTAATTTCAATTGTATGAAGAGCTAAAACTACGCATGTCTTCTCTTTGTCATTTTTAGGACTGCTACTCTGGATCTTCTATGTAATGGTTCTAAGAAAATGGCTTGAAATATGAAACTAATAGCATTAAGTGTTTGCTTGAGCTTTCATACTGAAAAGGAAATAGCCTTTTCAAATTGTTGCTTGTACTACAGCCCGTCAGAGAACCTCATGCTCTGTCAGGAGCAGTTGATGCCATTGCCAACCTAAAGTTCCTCTGTTGTTGGTGATACTGAGCAAGAGGAGCATGGACCTGTCAGATAGGGTATAGATTTAAGTTCCTTCTGTCCCCATCGCGTCATTTTTTATCTCCATTCCTGGAATACACACAGATTTTGTCATGGCTTTAACCGTTCTGGTTGACAGCACTAAACCCACCCAATAAGTACACTGTGGTTTGAAAGGCCTGCTCACGCAGATCCAGTTGAAAGATCACACAAATGAGGTAGATGGCGAAAATGATGTATGGCTCCATTTCAAAATGGCTCAAGAAAGCGGGATTATAGATGAAAAGTTCCTTGAGGAAGCTGCTTCTAGGAAGAGTTTGGAGGCACTACTATGGATGATAAGGTTATCTGACTCTGTATGATAACCATTAATAATTTTGCTTCTCAATGTGTTCTTCTAATGACAGAATCTCTATTTCTTCCTTTTTGCCCAGGTATTTTAAACCATCTCTAGTTTGCTCACTAGGAGAAAAAAAAGAAAGATGAAATGATTTAATTTTCTGTGGAGCTTTTATCTTTCCACAGCTATTAAAAACAATAAATCTGTTTTCTCAGTTTGAGTTCATGTTTGTATTTTGCATTTAATGAGAATTTATCAGTGTTTCTCTTTTGACCAATAAGTGACATTAGACTCGTGAGCGGTTATTAAAGAAGGCCTAAGCCAAGCAAGTAGATTGGGAAGATGGTTCTCCTCATACCGTTGTTAGTTGTTACAAGTTCATTTCAAGGTGGTCTCCACACACTGGTTGCAGCTCTACTGCCCTGACTACACCCACTTTTTACTGTTTTTAAAGCCCTGAGGCTTATTTCTCATCTGTTTCTCAGATTTCACTGAGTAGTTTAGATTATGCTTACTGTTAGTTTTGCCCTCTTCTTTCACTTCCTCTTTCTGCCTAACCCTCCTTTTAAAACTCTAAATATGCTACTATTTCTCTGTCAGTGTCCCTTGAACTGAATTCCCTTTGGAAATCTTTCCTACCCTGCTCCCTTGTGTTTCAAGAACGCCAGACGCATCCTGCTGCTGGACCCAGTGACATGGTTTCTTTCCTGGCTTCCCCTTGTAGTACCTCCTTGCCTACTTCCAACTTGCAACTTCCAGTTTTGCCTGCATGTCCCTTTTGATACATCCAGCTGTTCTTCTCTTATTCCCTCCAAAACCTAATTTCCTGATGTACCTTCTAAGTTCCTCTTGGTAGTTACGTTCAGTGACACCGTCTGCATTTCTGTAACCTCGAGCATCACAGCACTAGGATAATAATTGTTATTTCTAAAATCTTATTCATGTCAGGTAATACCTTGTTTCCTGCTGTTTCTTACCGCTTTTGCTCCTTTTAGTATTTCTGAAAGCTGCCCGTAGCAGTCTGTGCTCACTCCTGACATCCCCATACACAGCCAGTCAGTGGCTTGCTGCCTCACCCTCAGCTCCTTGCCTAGACCCACAGGGTCCTGCCCAGATATTCTTTGTATGTTTTCCCATTCACACGTGTGAAACACGTTTGGTTTTTTGTTTGTTTTGTTTTGTTTTTTAAATCTGAAACATAATCTGAAACATACCTTTTACAAAACTGTCCATCTCCAGCTAATACCTCTCATATTAGTTACTTTTAGCAGAAAGTGAATCAAATACAGGGTTTGCATAAAGACAGCTGCATGGCATTCTGCAGAGAAGCCAGCCTTGTGAGTAATTCTGCCCCATGCTTCACACTCTTTCTTGTGAGTTCTTGAAAATTGAACTGACAGTGTCAAACCATTTGTATTTTTAAGGTGCAGCTCCCCAGCAAGATTTTCATGTTGTCTCTGAATAGGCTTTTATGAACTTTGAAAGCCATTTGAATGAATAATGCAAGTGTTAGCATGCAAAGAAATGTTACTGATGGAATCTGAAAATGTCCCTTTTGCAGGAGCACCATGACCTCTTTTTCATCAAAAAGTCTGTTCTGTGTTAGTCTGTATTGTTTATTCATAACATAGGCAGCTGAGATTGTTCTTCACACATTCAGATTCAAGGGACACTAACAAGTAATGGAAAAAGTGTTGACTGACATACCTTTAAATGTGGATACTGTTCTCTGGTATTTAAATGCAGGTATATATTCAAGATTTACACACTCAGTGATGCTTCAAGATGATCTGTGTGCCCTGAAAATAGTAAGGCTTATAATCTGTCGTTAGAGTGGTGCTTTTTCCCTATTTTATCTGCTTTTAACGTTGTCAGACTTTGACTGTGATGTTGATACTGCCAGATATTCATAGCTAAAATCTTTGATTCCTTCTCTGAGTGTCTTGCAGTTGCCTGGGCGATCTGCATACGCTGCCTTTTACAGACCAGCTTTCGTGTCGGACTTGATCTTCGCTGTAGGGCAAGCCAGAGGGCAGTTGTTATGGGTAGGGGCATTATGCAGGTACCAACAGCCAAAAGGAGAGTTGGGGAAAGGCATGGGACTGGGGAGGCTGAGGGGAGAGACTGGTACTTTCCAGCAGTCCTTTGGCATGGAGCAGTCCTCAGCGTGTGGCTGAAGTTGATTGATAAATGGGAACCATATGGTAACTCCATCCAGTTCTTCCACAGCGATTGTTACCAACCCACGATTCTCCAAAATCCTCACCCAAGTTCTCCAGAGCTGTATCCCTAAAACTGCACCTCCTCCAGACCCCACTCCTTCCTCCCAGTGTATTATTTTCCCTTCCTAGAGACCCCAAAGCCATTTGTGTCTGACCTTCCCCCTTCTTTAGCCTCTTCCTCATCTCTTGCTTGGATTCACGTGCAGCTGGAAATTCAGCTATCTCCGTCAGCTGTTCAGTAACTCCATTTTCGGTCTGTCTGGCTATGCCAGCACTCACTGCCATCAGGTAAGCCATTGTAGCCTCCCCACCCTCCTCCTGCATCCAGCCTCTCTTAAGAAAAGAATAAATCTAGATTATAGCTATGATGGGATTTAAAGACAAAGGAAGGACATGGAAGTACTTACTATCAGCCCAAATGGGAGCATCAGGGCAGACTTAAAAGACGTGCCTGCAAAAACCGGCTGACAGTATGTGAATCATCCTGTCCTGCTGATGCTTTTCCTGCATGACAGCTTCTCCAAGCTGTACAAGGCTTGAGGGTTGAGCACCAAGGTTCAGCAAGCTTTTAAATGCATTGTCATTGTTCCCATGCAGTAATGACATACTCAGAGAGTAAGGGGGAGAAACGGCTGGATTTGAATTTTCATAAAAGCTGTGTCTGGATTATCAAAACCTACTATTTTTAATCTCCTGGGAGAGACCTGTCAGGATTGCTGGTGCAAGGGGACTGGCATTGGCTGAGTGAGAGGTTTGAGAAATTGCAAGACAGAAAAAAGAAAGAGGATTGAAGTTAGTTGGTAGTGGTGAAATAAAAGGCTGAGATTGGGTAAGAAACCAAGAGGAGGGTGAGATTTACTGGATAAATGGGCTGGAACAAGTACGTGATGGACAGAAAAGTATCTGCTAGAGCAGGTTTTGCATGAGTATCTTTTTTTTATTCTTTCATCTTCTGAGCAGTTTGCCAAGCTTCTGGTGCTCCATAAGCATGAAGAGCTATGCTTTTTGAAATGTTTTGTAGTATAACTAGGTAACTTTATTAGAAGTTGGAGTATATCATAATCTTTATTTTTTAGCATTTTGTAAGTTATGAAGCAATATTTTTATCAGAGTAGTTCATTACCTAGTTTAAACGGGAGGAAAAAAATACAACAGTCTGGGCTAAAGACTTGGATTTCCTTTGTTCACTTCCTTTGGAGTGACATTTGCTCTCCAGTTAAAGGATATGTTTTATGGTGTAGACTGACAAAGTAACTGGCATAAATTACTGGTTGTGATGCCATAACCATATCTGATACACATTCTGAGAAATGGCAGGAGGCACATTTTGCAAGTTTCATTTGTCAAAGCTTACCTCACCGTGCCATAGAGAAAAGGTTATAGCATTCATCTTTGGTGTGATATGAAGTGCATTTGAAAATATAGATTAGTATTTGGACTCTTTCTCTAAAAAGGGAATCATCCTGTCCCAAAAGTTTTAGTTAATACAAACTCATTTTTGCAGTCTGTAAGAAAAAATACAGAGGAAAAAAAAATGTCAGTTCTTGTAAACATTGTGTGCTTTGGTTCTTGTCTGAATCAAAGGCATGCGTGTTACTTTTTGGAAGTTTGTCACTGCTAAGAAAGTCTACTTAGAGTCAAAATGTCCATACTGAGTGAATATTTGGCATTTTTTACTGGTTTTGCTATCTTAAAAACATTGATGTTTGATACCATTGCAATAGCAGAGCGTGACAGTGTCTTCACTGTGGTTTGCTCGGGTTTTGTGTTAGGTGCTGTTGTTCAAAACCACAAGGTGACAGTGACTTGTTTGAGCTGATGCTTTCATACCGGCTTACAGCATTCCAAGAACATGAGATCCTTTTATCTAGCAGAGTGTATATATGTATATATACATCAGAGTATAGCTTTTTCCCTTGTAAAAGGATGTTTTTGACACATTTATCCTGACACGTGAAGCAAAAATATTCTGAAAAAACACTAATCAGGTGTCACTAAAAGTAAACGTTCAGAAGAAATGAGGGCATGCTTTCTCGCTTAGTTCAAGGAAAGATGAAAACAAAGAGTGGGAAACAAATACACCTGAAGTGGCAATGGGCGGATGAATCACAGGAAGAAAGATTGTATTTTCTGATGGAATATCAGCAGCAACCTCGGAACATTTTGGTGAAATGTTAATTTGAAGAAAACAGGGATGCTTTGAAAATCCTATTTTGAGAGTCCATCCTTCTTTTGAATGACTGGCTGTTGTGATAATGAATCATACGTGAATGGAATTTAAGCCAAAAGAGACCTTCAGGTTATCTCTCTGGACATCGCTGTATCATGAGACATTACATTTCAGCAGGTTGCCCTGAACTGAAGTAAGGCGTTTGTTTTGGCATCTCGTTGGCTGAAGCCATCAGGGGCTGAAGAGTTTCCTTGTGGTTTTTGCTTGTTTTTGGTTTTGTTTTCCCCATGTGTTTAGTCAATATTATTGATAAAATAGTGATTCTGGTTTGCATTTGTTTGACCTCAGTTTCCTGCAGTTATATGTTTTTTCCCAGATAGATTTAAGCACGTTTTAATACCAGTATTTTCTTTCAGTAAAGGTACAGACAGCTCAATCTTCAATCTTTTTAATAACTTAACAGATCAAGATCTGTAAGAGGTTATTTAGTTTTCTACATGTACTTTGTCCTGTCTTTAGTAGCCCTTAAAGAAAAGTAGGCAGCAAGATACTATACAATGGTATTATCTCTTGTACCTTCCCATGCTCTGGTCAGGGCAGATCTCATACTACCTCTCTACAGCCACTTTCTGCAACTTTGTGCATACATATGAAGCTAATTTTTGGTCTTCTTGCCCCAACATTGCCTAGGAGCTCTTACTGTGTGTGTGTTACGACTGCTGTATCAAGATGCTGGGAGAAGGATCGTGTTTCCCCCATAACTAGCTGTGGAGCATGCTCCTTGCTGGAAAAAGCCACTGTACCAAGCTGTAAATTGCTCTGTAAAACTGTGCCGCCTTTGCCTTGCAACCAGTTTGCTATTTTTTGTCTCATTCGTATTTCTAAACAAGAATTTTGTTTTCCAGGGAGGAGGGTGGTGGTTTGTTTTCTCAGGTGACAAGTGATAGGATGCAAGAAAGTGGCCTCAACTTGTACCAGGGAGTTTTAATTTGGATATCAGGAAAAAATTCTTGAGAGAAGGGGTGGTTTTTGCATTGGAACAGGCTGTCCAGGGGAGTGGTGGAGTCCCCATCCCTGGAGGTATTTAAGAGATGTGGCATTGAGAGACATGGTCATGGTTTAGTGGTGGGCTTGGTAGTGTTAGGTGATAGTTGGACTTGATGAACTTGAAGGTCACAGAACTTCTTCACTAATAGATCTGGAAACACATTTTGAAGTTCTGATAATACAAAAATGAGAGATTGAAAAGCTTCTTATAGCATTCTCTGGAAGCACTGTGGTTCAACTCTAACTCTGTCTTGGAGTGCTTTATATTGGTATATTTTGCATAGAAGATAACCCAGAGATGCCTTTGATTTCATTTCGGGAAAGCCGTCATTAGAGTGTGGTGGGAGATGTTAAAAAAAAGATGCAAAAAGGTAAAAAAATCAAATTAAATTCTCTAATTCATGCCCTCAGTATAGGAATGCAAAACCCGGTTTTATAGCTGCCTTCCTTCGGAGGGGCAGGCTTATGAGGGGTGGGACGGATGGTATGGGGGAATGAATGGTGGGTGAGAATGGTTGTAGCATGCCCTAGATTTATCTTTGAATTTCACCACTTACTGTTCCAAAAAAAAAGCAATTGCAATTGAAAAACAGTAACAAAATAGAAGGAATACAAGCTAACATACTCCTTTTGCCTTTCAAAACTGCAGCCCTATATTTTTATGATATGAAGTAGAGGATATGTGTGAGTGAATTTTTAAAAGGAGTGAGAAATACTGGGCAAGACCTGGTGAGGCTCAAAAATTTCTGTAATTTTATCGTTTTTGAAGCACTGTTCCCCAAAATGAAAGGTTTATTGCTTTGAACTTTAAAATAATAACCTGTGTAGTTTTAATAGAAAAAGCGCTGCTTGCTAATTTGTGATCACATGCAGCTTTAAACATTGGATAGTTTGACAAAGCACTTTAATGTTTGCACCTGTAATTTAGAGTTTGAATAAAATTCTTCATGCCATTTAGTAATGAGGATGCTTCCTTGACATGTGAATTGCACACTTGCAAAGCTAGTGTCCCATTTTCATGGTAGCAAATGGTATAATGAGGATCAAAAAATGTTTTTAGTTACAGCCTCCTTATTTTTACATGCTCATTGCTTTCCAAGTTAACTCCTTTGGTAAACCTTTTACTGTAGCCTGAAATGACTTATAATTTTAAAAATGAACATCTCCCCCCCAGCCTTCTTGAAAGTTAGCAAGAGCTGAAATATGCCATTCCATATTCTCCCTTTCTTATCTCATTATGCTAAAATGCATCTTCACTCGCTGTTGTTGTTTATACATGTATTTTAAGGGGACATATTAAAATGGCTTACTCTGTAAAAAACACAAGTTGAAAATCTTGACTGAATAGTTTTGTGGGTTTGGTGATGTTTCCTTTAATTTATTGTTAAGATTTTACGAGATGTAAAGCTTCAGTGCAGAAGTGAAAGGCTTAGGGTAAGGACCAAATGGCAATAAAAGGGATGTAGTCAATCAGAAGAAAGCTTCCATGTTGCTTAGGTTTGGAAGTGTACACTGTATTTATTGTATGTTCAGGAGAAGAAAAAAAAAGGCAAAGATAAAAGGCCCTACATTTAATGGAATTTTAATGGAACTTTATTCTTTTATTTGCTTTTAAAGTTTCTTTAAGCAGTGTTCACAAAGCTGTCTTGTGTGTTTTCTCTGTGCTCCTACGTACTGTAATACGTTGGTGATGTGTGGTTGTAGAGATGTGTTGATCAAAGAAGAAAACGGATTTTTGTTCTGCGTCTTCTCAAATTCTTCTCCATGACAGTCCAAATGATGCGAAGAGCACTGAAACAATTATCTGGGTTGCCTCCAACGTAACTGTTAGTCCTCTTGTGGAAATGGACACTAGAGTAGAGGTGTGCCTTTGTCCCCTGCATTTTCCCACTCTAGGACAGGTGGTCAGAAGCCTGTGAGTGCTTGTTCTTATGACAGAAAGCTTTTTGGAGCCCATTGATCTTTGGCTTAAATTCAGTGAAAGGTTTCTGGCAGGTGCTCTAATGGGTGCCCACATCACTACTGGCCCTGTATGGGGTCATGGCTCGGCAGCAGCAGTGGTGGGTTCCCACCTCCGAGGCTGGGTCCCTCCAGCCACAACTGGCATTCCCAAAGAGTTAGAAGTGATAGCTCTTGTTAGGAAATGATGAATTAGTGAAAAGAATAAATTGGCTGCAAGGTCCCAGTGTCTGTTTATATTTTCAAGGATGTCTGTGCAATAAAATTGGGCTACTGCTCCTAGGTGGTTAGGATGTTGATAAAGCATAATTGATAGCAAGGGGATTCAGAGACCACCTGTGCTCTGGGATATTGCCAGTTAGGAGGAAAGAGAGAAGAGAAATGCTTTCTCACAAGGATGTGTGTTTCATGTAGAAATGTTGTATTCTATCAAGGTTGAATGAAATATCTATCCCAGGTGCTTTACCTCCATGAATTCAATTCTGTTGCTCCCTTCTGATGACTGTTTTATAAATAAGTTGTGTAGAAGTGGAGAAAGATTTGACTCTACCTGTAAAATATTTTTAAAAGTAGTGAAATAAAAGTTTTTATAATATTCCTATGCCTTGTCATATATATATGCAACCAAACTATCTTTGTTAGCTTCAAAGTGAATTTAGTGCCTACCTGCCAGTAGGAAGTGGTAGAAGAAATACGTGTGCACCCTTGACAAACACCATGCTTGGGGGTTGAGGGAAGGTTAATGGTTCCTGCTGATGGTCATGAGATAGGATGATGTTGAATACCAGCATTGTTACTTAAAAATAAAGCAAGTCCTTTTGCAAAATGGAGTAGATACTTTCTTTCCTTTCTCACTGATGTTCTGTGTCTCCTAGGACACTGAAAATAATAAAATGCCTGCTTTGTTTCTGGGTCCTGCTTAAAGCTCTGCGTTAGCATAGGATAGTTTTGTCTGTTTTAAGGATAAATACCTTTGTGGACAGAATGTGATTACTATGTGTAAAGCAACCTATCATTTCATATTGCTCTAAATGTGGTGGACAGACCACCACTGCAAGTTGTATTCGTGTTTCTACTTTTCCTGCATCTTCCACTTCTCGTTTATTCTAAAGTGTTTTAGCTCTAGGGAACATCTCTCACAAACCCAAATGTTTATATTCACACAAATTGGCAGTTGTGTCAGCTCCTTAAAGTGATGTTCTTCAGGATCTCTGTAAGCAGATGTGCTGTGACTGGAAAACTTTCTTGAATAATTGAGTTACGCGTGATTAAAGTTATCTGGAATAATTTTGAGTTACTGAAGCAACATTTAAGATTGTGGTGCTTCTTACGAAAATACCATTCCTTGGATTTTGCATTACAAATATATGCTAATGTCTGGAAACTTGAGTAAAGTCCCCTGCAAACAACAACAAAGAAAGTCTTCATAACGCTCACATGGGGGCGTCATGCTTGAGATTAATAATTTATTATTAAATCTAATTTATTTATTAATTGTGAGAAGAACAGTTTTTGCACAGATTTCTCTCATTGGCTTTCTTCATTCTGACTAGCACGTTCAGAGGTTTGATAAGAAAAAAATAGTTTCATCTATTCACATGGAAAACACTTACCCCTGTAGTCAAGCAATCAGCCCCCAAAAGGAGCTGTTGTGTGATGAAAGTAATATTTTGTATTTCAGTTGCAAATAGCTCAATATCTTCCCCACTCTGTACTGTCAAATATAGACAGGACGTCTAATTCCATTTAAACCTCATTGAGTTCAATATTGCGTAGAAGAGTGTTGGACTCTGAAGTGAGATTTCACAACAGTATTCTGCTTTACATTGTTGGAGAGCTGTTTTTCCTGTAGAAGATGGGGGGGAGAAAGAGAGAGACGACTGGTCTTTAATGTTTATCACAAGCCCACTAGTTCTAGTATTAAGTTTTATTAGGTTGAACACATCCTTCATCTTTTGAAAACACCACAGAATGTTGTAGGTTACAGCTCTAAAATCAGCGTTATTCAAGGATTATAACACTGTCTTTATTTTTCATTGATTTTTTCTCTTCTACAGCTCTCCTCTGTATACAGTTTCCTTCATTTCTGGTCTATTTTCTTACACTCTTTTCAATACTTTCTTGTCACCTGCTTTACCATTTATCCCCTCTCTTGTATCTTCCTAAGCCTCCTTTTTCTCTCATTACAAGCTGTCTACTCCCTCTCATTTCTGTTTCCATAGCCCATTTCTCCCTCTCAGATTTTCTTCTCTGCCTCTTCTTTCGACTTCTCAAAAAAAATACATATATATATTTAATTGGTCTTCTCTCATGCCCCATCCACTCCTCACACTCGTAGATAAAGGCAGAAAAGTCTGGTAATCTATGTCAACGATACTCAAAGTTATGTCAAAGATCATGCAAAGGCAACCCAGCTAGCCAGCAGCTGTCAAAGAAGGTGAAGTTTGGATTTACATCAGAGAATTTTCTATATATTTCTCCCGTTTGCCCAAATGGGTAAAAGTCACTAGCCAGTAGGTGAGGCCGCTCCTCAAGTACTGTGTTCAGTTTTGGGCCCCTCGCTACAAGGAGGACACTGAGGTGCTCGAGCGAGTCCAGAGGGGCAACGAAGCTGGTGAGGGGTCTGGAGAACAAGTCTTACGAGGAGCGGCTGACGGAGCTGGGACTATTTAGCCTGGAGAAGAGGAGGCTCAGGGGCGACCTTATCACACTCTACAGGTACCTTAAAGGAGGCTGTAGCGAGGTGGGGGTTGGTCTGTTCTCCCACGTGCCTGGTGACAGGACGAGGGGGAATGGGCTAAAGTTGTGCCAGGGGAGGTTTAGGTTGGATATTAGGAAGAACTTCTTTACTGAAAGGGTTGTTAGTAACTGGAACGGGCTGCCCGGGGAAGTGGTGGAGTCACCATCCCTGGAGGTCTTTAAAAGACATCTAGATGTAGAGCTTAGGGATATGGTTTAGTGGGGACTGTTAGTGTTAGGTCAGAGGTTGGACTCGGTGATCTTGGAGGTCTCTTCCAACCTAGATGATCCTGTGTTTCTGTGATTTAAGGTTCTTCAGCTATTGGCTGCTGGAAGTAATGAGTAGCTTTTCTCTTCATTCACCTTACGTCTAAACATCCTGACTTCTTTGGGGAACTTTCTCTTTTAAATAATACTAACAAATCCCAGCAGCTGCCTTCCATATTTAATGTCTTGCATATTGTCTTTTAATTTTGTTTTGCCTTTGTATTATTATTCTTAAAAGTCACGTGTTAGCTTTCATGAATTATTATCGTCAGTTGTGTAACTGTGCTGTTTGAAATGCAAATACAGAAAAGGAGCAGAACCGATTGTTTCCAACTATTCAGCTAGCAAGCCCCCATAAGCTGTTCTCTGGTTTTAGTACCTGTGACATACTCTTCACTGCAACATTTTGCTTTATATTTTGGGCAGATAAATGTTGTCAATTTTATGTTTTTAAGAAAGTGTTTGGTATTTCCACTGTGTTGATTCATGAAGACCATCACAGAATTAATTGGGACTGGGTTTCAGAAACTCCCTCTCACTGAAGTATCCTGTGTAGCTACTTGTTTAGAGTTATCAAATGATCTTCCTTTGCTGTTTATAACGTAACTGAGTATTATACAGAGGATTAAGCAAAATAATGTAAGATAGACTAGTCAGAAAATGAAAAAAAAAACACACTAAAAACATAATCAGTCTAACATCTTGGTCCCTTGGTTTGTTCAGCCCAGAGCAGAGCAGGCTGAGGGGAGGCCTCATGGCGGCCTGCAGCTCCCTCAGGAGGGGAGCGGAGGGGCAGGCGCTGAGCTCTGCTCTCTGGGGACAGCGACAGGACCCGAGGGAACGGCATGGAGCTGGGACAGGGGAGGGTCAGGCTGGGGGTTAGGGAAAGGTTCTGCACCCAGAGGGTGGTCGGGCACTGGGACAGGCTCCCCAGGGAAGTGGGCACAGCACTGGGCCTGCGAGAGTTCAAGAAGAATGTGGACGACACTGTCAGACATCTGGTCTGATTTTTGGGTTGTCCTGTGTGGAGCCAGGAGTTGGACTTGATGATCCTTGTGGATCCCTTCCAACTCAAGATATTCTATGACTTAAAGGGCAAAAGAAAATAGAAAGAAAGGAAGAGAGAGAGAGAGAGAGACAGAGAAAGAGAGAGAGAGAGGAAGAAAATGAGAAAGAGAGAAAGAGAGAAAGCAGAACAATAAAACCCAAACCTGTAGGAAGGATGTTTCATTACAATAGGCTTGTACAGCAATTCTGGGGTTTCTTTTTAATAATATGTAGTAAAAAATTTGCAGATACTACCTCATTTTGGAGGAGGTCGTAAGACAAGGAAAGTTATCGTGCCTGAGGCCCAGAGTTGGGAATATAAACCAGTCAGCTGGCGTTATACTTCTTTGATAGTAGCAATGTCACCAGTGATCCAATAATGGCTTGTCCTTCTCTTTAATGACGTGTTGCCAAGCAGATAATTGTGTGCATGATACCAGATGACACAGTAAAACATCCTTACAGAAGACACAAACAGTTTCCTATATAATAACTACCCTTCATTGGGATCTGGTGTTATCTGCTCTTCCCTGGATGGGATTGCATCAACAAAGATTGGCTCCACAGTATTACAGAGTATGTCCCAGCAGATCCCTGCACATGGTTATTAACATATATCAATTTAGTTTCTTGATCAACTGAGTGTGTAAAGCTTTTCTGTCTAGTATTTGTCTTTCCTTTTGGTGGAAGCTGTTCCAATGGTAAGTAAGGTTTGAAGAATACTATATGCATGACCATAAATGGTTTTAAAAAGATGTAAAACTAAACACTAAAGTTTTGGGGAAACTCAGAATTTAGTATGTTTTTGTATCCAAAGTTCACTCTTTTAGTGCTGATGTGTTATGTTTCAGTCTTCAGTTCCATTACAACATGTTTTTTATGGGGCTGCTACTTCAGTCCACAGACAGGAGAGCAGCCATAGAAGATGCAAGACTGTTGCTTAACAAAACTTTCCCCTTCTCCCCTTTTCTTCACAGCAAATACCAGAAAGGAACTCGAGTGCGCCTGAGACTGCTGGATCTTGAACTCACATCTAGGTTCTTGGGCGCAACAACTGATACAACTTTGCTGGAAGCTGATGCTGTGCTTTTAGGGCTTCTGGACAGCAAGCAAACAAAGCAAAAGGAGTGAATTTCATGTAAATAAATACATTTTGTGCTCTAGGACAAATTAAACAAATGAAATGTTCCCTCAGGAAGTAAATGAAAAGTTGGTTTTTTTTTTTTTTTTTTTTTTTCTGGTTGGTTATGTAAATAGTGAGATCAATAAAAGACAATAAGCACATCATATTTGCTTCTTCCTTTTTTTTTATTCACTCATCTTTCTAGCCATTTGCCTTTGTAATTAAATGTGGAAGATTAACTAAGCTTCTTCAGGTAATATTAGTTGATTGTTTCCAAATTCTGGCTTAAAGAATTCCGGAGTTAGTCTTCCCATCCCCAAGGCATGTTGATCTAAGGCAGTTCACTTCCATGGAGGAAGTCCAAAGCTTTTTGTTGCAGTGTTCCTTCCAGTACAGTGCTTCATGCAGAAAGGCAGTAAGGGTTTCTGATTTCCAAGTTACAGTGCAGACTGTTTAATGCAGATATTGGTCTAGAATCTCTGTTCTAATACTTCATGCTTTTATCTCCATCTGCATTAAGTAATAGAGATTATTCATTCCTTTAATTTGAGCTCTTATTTCCAATGCATGTTAGTAAATTTTCTCTGTTTATTAATTTAATTAAAATAAAAAAAGCTTACGATGTGTTTCAATGTAGTAGGGCAAGTGTAGGCCTTAGACTTCTGTAATTATAATTAAGGTAAATATACCTAGTATTTGAATGCACAAGCCAAGAACCATGCTATGGTGTATCTGATATCAGAGAGCACTTTTTAATTTCTGGTGTATCCAAGTCTGAATTCTGCACAGTCATTTGTGATCTGTATAGTGTCTCGTAGATGTGTTGAGGGAAGGTGAAATTTGCTATTTATCCCACTGAATGACAAAAGGAAACCTGTTTAGCCTTAATATATTTTCCCAAAATGTAGGAATAAAATGAAAATTATTAAGGTGGTACACTTTGTTTTTCAGCGTAAGTCCAGCGATAATGCCTTTCTAGCTATATCTAACAATTTAGCAAAATGCACACTGGCTTTACCATATATTACTCAAATCCACAGGCACTCTATCTTTCTGCTGGAGCTTGCCACATGAACAGATGGAGGCACTAAAGGATGGTGTAGCTCCTTCTGTGTCTCATGGCTGGGTATATTGGTATTTCAGTCACGTGAGGGAAGAGGAGAGAACAGGTCCCTAAACAAGCAGGGTGCCAGAGAGACAGCTCCAGGCTGCCACAACTCATGCACCCCCTTCCTTGTCTGGATCTGAGGGATACTTGGATGAGATGGCATCAGAAAGCAGGAACTGTGAGCTATTCTGTTAAACTGTAGCTGGCCTGTGGGTCAGATTTGCCCCCCAAACTCTACAAGTCTTATGGTCCAACAAACTTCAGGATGCAAAAGCTTTAGTCTGTTTGGAGATCTTTTTCAAAATCTTTGTCATATCTCTTTCTATAAAGGTTGTCTTTTTCATGTGAAAGCATACAGAAGGAAAAGCAAAGCTTTATTACATAGGACCACAGCCCCTGTCACGCAACAGTTTGAATTTTCCTTATTCCCCTACCCAAAAGAAAAACTTGACAAAAGAAAACCACAGAACTCCTTCCTTTGCCTGTTGGTAATACCAAGAAATAGTTGTAGTGCAGGCATCTGCTGCTACAGTCTCCCAAACACATCTCATGCATGATCTGTCAAGAAGAATGTTTTAATATAAGGTATTTATTTGCCCAAAATACTAGGAGGAATCACATGGAAAATGTGTAATCATTCTGAAGGGAATGGACATGTTTTCACAGGTTGTTTTTATAGTTTTGCAAACTGAAGTCATATTTCTGAAATAAGTAGGGATCCAAGCAAGAGAGGAAGTAGGCAATGTGAGCTGATTTTGTTGCTTTATTGCTCGTTCATCGCAGTGATCTTACTTAGGGGAGTTTGAACACGAATTTCATTAATTGGGATTTTACCTCCAGGTAAAGAGTTATAGTGCTACTGAAGTAGGGAAAGAAGGCCTTTTAGAGGAGCCAGAAGGGATTTAAAATTTCAGAGAGAAATCCTGTAAAGTGACCCACCTTATATGCTTGATCAACCTTAAACAAGAACAATTTAGGAGGAAATAAATGTGTTAATTTGGGGGGTAGCATGCTATGATGTTAAGATTTATTTCACAATAGTGTATCAAATACTGAATTTATCAGGCTTTAAAGTCCTGTAGCTGTAGGTATAAAAACATAATTCTGCTGAGAATTCTTAGACTAGTAGAAGCAAAGTTCACGTGACTGCCAAAATCAGGAATTTTTCTACAGCGCGTGCCGTGTTTTCTTCTAAAGTTGTAATTTTGATTTACTCTGAAGGACTGATCAGCCGATCAAAGATAACTACTAAAATTCTTTTTTGGATTATGCAGCTGAGAAGACATTTGGTGTTAGCAGATCTCAGTCTTTTCTCCTTGATCTGTTTTTCAGAGGCTTCTTTCCTGTAAGAGTCTTGATTTTTGGAAGTTTTTAAGTTATTTTTTTTTCCTCTGAAAATTCTTGGGTCACAGCACAGACCCTGCTTCATTAAAGCGATTCAATTCTCCATTCTATCAGATAACTGCGTTGTATCTTGCCTGCATCTCCAAAATGACAAATTTGGATACCCGTGGCAAATTGCAACAGTAGTAATTCACCCTTGGTGTAGTGTAAAATTGACACTCAGGGACGTGATGTGCTATGCTGAGAGAAGAGCATGAAATCCATCCTCAGCAGGGTGGGGCTGGCTGCCTCCTCAGCCTCCACATCTCCGCGCAGGCCGCAGTGTGCTGTGTGATTTAGCAGCAAGCAGCAACGTTCTTCTGGTGTTCAGAGGGAGCCTCCAGTGCTCCAGTTTGTGCCCATTGCCTCTTGTCCTGTCAGGTAAAGAGGCTGTAACCGTTTGCAGTGTGCCAAGGAGGTGCATTTTGGGCCAGCGTCCAACTGACGTGTGTATCACAGGACAGTCCCTGGCAAAAATCTCTCGTTCGTGTCAGGGAGAGAAAGACGCTGAGAAATGACACTGAGATGTCCCCACGGCTGTCTTTAATACCAAAGGTATGAAATATTACCTGCAGCCAATCGGACAAGCGTTTTTCTTCCAGAACTTAGCCTTCAAGCCCACAATTCCCAGCAACAGGCAACAGCCTGAGTCTTTAAAATTGGGAAGTGGACAGGACCTGCCGCTTTTAATTCTCCTTTAACCTTTCCTGAGCTGCTGTTCTTGAAACTGCTGCTACAGCTACTTAATTCCCCTCCCCAGCATTATCAGTTGACTATTATTATTACTATTTTATTATGTGATTATTTTCCTCTTGTCTGAATGGTGGAAGGTGACAGCCGTGTCTCAGTGCTACAGCAGCCCTGGTGATGTGGTGGCCACGTCACAGCAGGCAGCCACCAGCTCCTGGCACCTCCCTGCTGATGTGGTGGCCGTGTCACAGTGGCAGAACATAGGTGGTGGCCCATGTCACAGCGGGGTGGGTGGCATGGCTGGCCCAGGAGGGGTGTCTCCTGGCCGTCAGGGACACGTGAAACAGACGGACCCGGAGAGGGGACGTGACCAGACCAGGACCTCCGTCGCTCAACCAGGGTGGTGCAGCTTTCTACAAGGACATTGCTGGGCTGTGCACGTCCCATTCGTGCTACTCTGTGAGTTGCTTACGCAGCTTTTTGCAGATAGCTTTACTTTTTACTAATGTAAGTAGCATTGTGAGCAAACGTTGTAACCTCTTTATTCATTTGGGGGGGAGACTGTATACAAACAGCAGTATTAGTATTGGCAGTGCTAGGTTAGTGGTTGGACCTGATGATCTTATAGGTCTTTTCCAACTTAAGTGGTTCTGTGATAAGATTCTGTGGTAAGCTGTGGACAGGTACGAGTGTTCGCTTATACATAACTCCAAATGTTTCCACACGTTTGGCTAACTGGACACTTTCTAGACCTGTAACTGAAGTGCCCGTGAACTTCACTCTACCCAGACATGATACCTGAATGGAATACTTTTTATTTTCATAGATGTACGTATAAACAAAGTTAGCTTCCATACAAACTGAATTAGAGCCAGTTTGAGTTTTAGATGAAGCACTATGGCTTCTGTGTTATTTGGGCTTTGTTATGAAGGCCTTAATTTTTTTCCCCAAAAGTTCTACTTTAATTTTTATTTTAGGAGTTGGACATCAAAACATCTTATATGCGCCTGGAAAACAAAATGGCTTTATTACAATGTAGATTTGAAAGAAAAATGAAAATAGTTACACGTTCTTTTGGTGACTGATGTGGTGTGACAGGACCTGGTAAATCCCCTGGGCTTGTCTGCCCTTTCATATTCCAGGCCTTCAGGTGATGAGATGGGGAAAAAAGAAGATGCTGAAGAAATCAGGCCTGCCTGTCGAGAGCAAATTAACATCTTGCCACCAAAGCTTTGGCACTGAACTCATATCTAAAGAAAAGAAGACTAATACTTTACTTTTGTTTAGGGCTTTCTGGAAAGTTTGGGTTCCTCTTCTTTTCCTAACACTGTCACATTTATAAATGAGTCAGTTTAGTATTTAAGTTTTTCTCTGACATCATTATTCCCTTATGCTGTGAAAGCTTTTCACGTCTTCTGTTCTGCCTTTTAGAGCGTTTCTGCTAGGTGCAAGCATGCACTCTACATGTGTTTTTTAGTAAATTATGCATTCCGGGGAAGTGTTTATCATATATGAAGGGTCTAGACTGCTCAAATGAGGCCATTACGTTGTCATCTGGCCGTGACCCAAAACAAATATTATCCCTCCTGTGACTGCATTAGGCTAACAGCAGTAGGTTCTTAAATACTCCTAAGTGTTCTTGTTTCCTCCTGGGCTGTGTCCTGTTCGATCAGAAGGCAGCTGAAGCACTCTGCGCTGGGCTCTGAGGAGGAAAAGGGCCATTTGTTAGCGTGTCAGCCTGTCTGTCTGCCACGCGCTGCGCCAGACGCACCGCCGAGAGCCACGCTGCCAGGGGATGGAGGGATCCAGGGCAAACGCAGCCCTTCAGGTCAACGCTGTCGTGGCTTGGGTAAACTTCTGGAGCTGGCACTGTATTTAAATTACATCTTTTCTATCTTGCCGGTGGAATACAGTGATAAGGTGTTAATATAGGCCCAATGCCAAGTGAGAAACATACAAGTTTGGCTTACCAAGCAAATTTCTTACGGCTTATTTTAAAAGGGTAAGAAAGAAATCAATTTTGCATTATACAGTTTAGCTGTATAACATTAAAAATCTAATTTGGTCCTAACTAGGCATATTTGTGCTCAGTGTCATCTTTGGAAATGTTACAGGAAAATGCTGATTTTTTTTCTCTCCCATCTTTAATGAGAAATACTGGAGCTATGGAAACAATCTGCTTGGTTAGATAGCAGTTCCCCTTTAACTGCCTCTTTGTCACACAATAGCAGCTCGGGCAGTTTGCATCTTTGCTTTTCTTCTCAGCCTCAGACTTGGTTTGCATTTAAGATGTGACACACACGGGAACTTACGTGTTATTTCATGGTCTCAGTGCAGTAGCACAGAGAAGAGAATTAAGGGCTTAATACTTCTATCATCAGGCAGAGGAGCTGTCATCTTCTCTTTAAATGACTAAACTGAATACAAATAAAACACAATACTAACCAAAGCTGAAGGCCAAAATCTGATGTGCCGATTACCAAAACATGCAACCGGAGACATCAGAGAATAGAGTTCTGGATACGCCCTGACCTGCCTCATGGATGAGTGTATGAGCATCATGTTGAACATCTTTGAATGATCACGGCAACTGGAAGAACTCCCTGAGGACTGCAGGAAAGCAAATGTCACTCCTGTCTTCCAAAAGGCCCAAAGGAGGAACCTATGGATCTGCACATGCTGTGGGCCAACTGTCTAGAAAGCAGCTTTGCAGCAAAGGCCCTAGGGGTCCTGGTGGACACCAAGTTGAACACAAGTCAGCAATGTGCTCTTGACTCTAAGAAGGCTAGTGGTGTCCTGGCTGCATCAAGAAAGCATTGACATCAGGCTGAGGGAGGAGATCCTTCCACTCTGCTCAGCACTGGTGAGGCCACACCTGAAGTGCAGGGTCCAGCTCTGGGCTCCCCAGTACAGGAGACACGTGGACATACTGGGGAGAGCCCAGCGAAGGGCCTTGAAGATGATGAAGGCATGGAGCACCGCTGATATGAGGAAAGGCTGAGAGAGCTGGGACTGTTCAGTCTGGAGAAGAGAAGGCTAGAGGGGATCTCACTGATGTCTTTAAATACCTGAAAGGAGGGGCCAAAGCGGACAGAGCCAGGCTCTGTTCAGTGGTGCCCAGTGCCAGGACAGGAGGCAATGGGCACAAACAGGAATACAGGAGGCTCCCTCTGAACACCACAAAGCACTTTACTGTGAGGATAACAGGGCACTGGCACAGGTTGCCCAGAGAGGTTGTGGAGTCTCCTCTTTGGAGATCTTCAAAAGCCACCTGGACATGGTCCTGAGCAACCTGCTCCAGATGTCCATGCTTGAGCAGGGAACCTAGACCAGCTGACCTCCACAGGTCCCTTCCAACCTCCATCATCCTGTGATATGCTGGCACTTTATTTCTGATGCTGCTCTGTCTGAACAATGCTGCTTTTCATATCTCCAAGTTTTTGAACACTTAGAACTTCTTCTAAACGCCCTGACATGCTCCTGAGCAAGGCAGGTACAGTCTTCCCTTTAGGGTCCAGTCACTAAATGGCTGCAGGGAATCAAGGTATTCCAGAGGTGGTGAAGGTAGAAATTGGTACCTTCTGCATACCCTTGAGGCTGGCTTGCTGTTTGTTCAGCATGGCCTTCACTTGTCCTGCAGTGGAAGTGCAGCTGTGGATACTGTGTGTGGCTACTGATATCTTCCACTTCCACTACGGCTATTGTTCCTCTTGGTTTATTCCTACTGCATATATGGGCAAGCTGGGAATAGGTTCAGCCATACTTAGATATCCTTCATTCGGACTCCCACGTGATGTGGTAGGGGTGTGCATCAACATGGCGCTTGGCTTCAGCCACACCAAGAAAAAAGGCAGTTTTGTCAATGTGGCTGCTCCCAGCTTCTTGCAGCTGGCACATCTGTCCTCCAAGACTGTTGTGTTAGTGGTGGTGGCCCAGGGACTCATATGTTCAGATGCCCTCCCCTGCTGATCAGTGCTAACTCCTGCCTTCACCACCTCCCTCCCTGCATCTCCCCATCCACCAAAGCCTATGCATGAGCTCCCATGGCTTGGTGCAAGTTAGTGTGGATCCAGCTCTTAGATTGCTTTAAGTGACACAGAAAAAGATGTTTAAACAGGCCTGGTGTGGTTTGCTGAGAGAAAGGCACTGGCATGTGGTTGCGTTCTGTGCTGCAGGGAGGGTTAGGTGTCACTGCCTGTGACTGAGGGGCTCACTGGTGACTTAGACTCATGTTCGTCCCCAGAAATCCCACCACTGCCTTCGTCCTGGCGTTTGGGAGACAGCCAGGAAGGACGTGCCACCCTGAGGCCTGCTGTGAGGGCATGGCAAGAGCTGGGTGAGCAGCCGGGAGGCAAACACCGAAGCTGTGAAAGAGCAGCGCCGGCTTGAAAACCTCCCTCCTTGCCCTTTGCACCTCAGGCCGCAGCCCCTCTGCGTGCTGCACCCCCGGGGAGCCGGCGTTTCATTCACCGGCCGCAAGGCTCTGAAAAAGGTCCCTGTTCCCAATTAGCCCCACCGGTCACCCGGCAAACCGGCGGGTTAAACCGAGCTCGAGCAGCAGGCGCGGGGAGGCCGGGGAGGCCGGGGAGGCCGAGCGTGCGCGCCGGGGAGCCCAGGGAGCCCCTCTCTTTCAAGGGCGCTGGCCTCTTTCAAGCGAGCGGCGGCGCGCTGGGTTCTTGTGTGAAAAACAGCCGCCACAATGCTGGAGTCGTAACCTCCTCACCCCTGACGGCATGGGAAAGTGCACTCCTCAGCTGTTGGTTATAGAAAGGCTGCTGTAGTCATGAGAAATGTTCATAAAAATGCGGTTCAGGGCCTGCCCTGCTACTCTGCGCTTGTCATCTTGCCTATCAAGCTGCCTAATTGGAAAATTGGGCTGGCCTTAATTTAGAGCCCTGAAAGTTCATGCCAATAATTTCCCAGAGACTTTTTTTTTTTAAAAAAAAAGTATCGTTATAAATGGTTTCAGCACATTGGAAATCTTTATTTAAGGAAAAAAAAAAAAAAAAGGAAAGGAAAGCTCAGATCTTCCATGTCAGATAGATCCTTTGATTTCTGTATGTGAAGTTGTATCATTGTGTACCATGTGCACGATCACTCACACACCCATGTGAGCCCCCACTGTTCTCCTTGCACTGTTCCTCATTTGACTGCGCATGTTATCACTTCGACGTGTAAGTGTTAGCATGTTGTAAGCCCCTCTCAGAGCCTGATGCCCTGCCTGCTTTCTCCCCTGCTGAGGCTGGGCCACTCTGGAAGCAGCAGCAGGGAGAAGCTGCCTTGAGGGTGTAAGCAGTCCCACACCTGCGCCTTAACGGTGGAGTAACGCTGACCCCGAGTCCTGCCAGGAGGCCCAAGATGGCTCCCATGGGAAAGGACAGCAGGATCTGCCCAGTGGGTTGGATCCTCCCTAGCAGGGTTCGGCCTTGCAGTTAACCACTTCCATCTTGCTGCAGTCAGCATCTTTGAGGTTTCCTTTTCAAACTCTATTCAAATCACACAGTGAAGTGCTGTGGATCTTCACTCTGTGCCCAGACACTGTCCGTCTGAGACCTCCAATGGGTTGTAGGCCACACACCAAGACCCTCAGACTGTCTTGTTCATCCTCAGCTCTTGGGACAAGGAAGAGAGGTTTAAGCTGATTCCTGTTTTGCCTGTGTCGACAGGCGCTGTGTGCTACGAGCAGCTGGGTGAGGACACGCAGAGATGGCAAGGCAGGGTGTTCGCACTGCTCCTGAAGTGTGCTCCAGCCGTGGGCCGTGCTGGGAGCTGGGTGGCTGACGAACCCTCTCGCCGTGCCTCTCCGCAGCAGTAGGAGTGGCCAACGCTCACAGCGGGGACTTATGCACGACTTGATAAACCTGTCAGCCCTCCGGATTTGTGTCTGCTGCTGAACACTGCACACACAAAGCACGTGAGGGTTATAGCTAAGATGATTTTTGAGGTCAACGTCTGATGCCTTAAGACAGATGCAGCATGCTAAGGCTGTGGCACAACCTCCCTGAGCTCTGCTGAGCCATCTGAAGAGGCTGCTGCTCTTGTAAAACTTCTCTGCTACTTCCCCACTCCAGAAACTCACTCCTGGGGGAGTTTCCAACCAGCCTTGACCCAGATGGACCTTGCAGTTTGTAATGTTTAAGGCTGGTTGTTCTGGATGCTGGTTTTGGCAGAGGTACTTACAGGGTGGAGGGAGCATCTGGCATGACTTTGGAGCAGTTGCCCCTTCATCTGCAGAACAGCGCTGCTGAGCGCTGGGGCTGACGATGCCCATGTGTGAGACTACCAGGAACAGCCAGAAGCAGGTTGCAACTCCAAGGTCAGGATTTGGCAGGTTCAGACCTTCTTTTCTTTTGGTGAAGTAAGGTGTATGTGTGAGTGGGATCCTAAGTCTTCAGTTTCCCCTAAAATCATTGCCATGCAGAGGTTGGGGCTGAGATCTAACACTGGCATAGAAAGAAGGGTTCTCCTAATTAATTGACACCAGTAATTACAAGAATGATTTTCCTTGAGCAATCCTATCCATCCAAGCTGTGACAGCTCAGAAAGCCTTGGCTTAGGCTCTGGCAAGGCCGTGAAACTTAATTTTCTGTGAGTTACCTTAATGTCAATACAGCTGTGCACATTTCTGTGAGTGACCAACAAATCAGAAGGGAAGCAAAGACTGGACTTTTAGAGGTGAAACTCAAAACTTTAGGGTAAAGGAAAATACAGATGACAAAGTGGAAACATAAGAAATAAACCTCCTGTTCATCTTGGCTTTATCCTCCCTCCCTGTAGGTGTGCAGTGTTGATCTGAGCATGGTCCCTTGAGCAACCCAGGTGTATAGCACACAAATGTGCGCAGACATAGTACCAATGGGCATGGTTACTGGGTGCAGAAAATAGGATGTAAAAGACATATTGCTTCAATTTACACAGAAAGAGAAAAGTGTGCGGCTGGCTGTGGCACAGCAGCTCCTCTGGCAGCACCTCGCTGTGTCTCCTTTCAATGCTGTGGTAAGATGCAGAGCTTGGCCGCATCCCTCTTGTAAGAGGGCCAGTTGCAAAGTCCATGACCTTAGTTTGGATGCCTGGCATGGTGGCAGCAGTGGGACACCAAGCTGGAAGAAGATACAACCAAGCACCACGATGCTCTGCTGGTGGAAACCCTGTGAGCTCTGCAGAGCAGCAGCTGGGGAGGACCTTTCCCAGTTGTTAGCCCCAGCTGCTGCTACCTGCTATTCATTGAAAAGCACAGATGTACATACAAACCGCTGCAATCACCCTCCTTGAGACAGGACTTTGGTCCCAGCAAGGATGTGCCCCCTCTATTGCTTGTCCTCGGGGCAGCCCCGCGCTGCACTAGCTGATGAAAGGCAGTTATCCTCCCTGCCTTCCGCAGCTTACAATGGAAATTAGTTCAACAGGATGAAAGGTTGATGGTGGGAAAGCATGTCAGAAAACACAATGCAGAGAACACAACTCTTGGGAGAGAGCAGTTTGTTTTGTTATTTGAAAGGGCTCAGGATTTAGCCAAGGGGGCATAGTTGTAATTTACTTTAAGGGATGCTGACAATTGCATTTGTCAGGTTAGATTATGGTCATACTGTCATAAAGGATCACTCTGTTGTTTTACTGCTAGTGTATATATGCATAAGTACTTTGGGCCTCAATGAGGATAAAAATATGGCTCTGATGTGTGAAAGCCCATACCGCTGTATAAATTTCCACGCTGCTACATGGCCCTTTGGTCGCGATGGGACTATTCAGTGCATGCATTTGAGAACTTGAATGGATTTTAAGTCTTTGTGGATCTGAAATAGCTTGACCTGCTGGCAATCACACTCTCTTAATTGCTTGTCCTAAATACAGGCAGACTGAATGGGATATGCCCAGACCTTTTCAAATAGGTGTGAGCTCAGTGCTGAAGAGACTGGACTGATGCAGGCACCTTGATCTGCCATAAGTTCAGAGACAGGTACTTCTTTAGCAAAGTGACCGACTGCCCTTAAACTTAAATTTTGCTGTTCATTATCATGACGTTTGTACCAGTTTGCTTGATTGTGCTTACACAGAGTATTATCATTTGCCGTTTCCCTTTTATTTCACTTCATTTTTAATGTCAAACTCTTCACATCTGAGGATTGAGCTACGTTTGTCACTATTTTATACGCCTGTCACTATTTATACTTCTTGATGAAATGTTTCCTTTCTATTAACCCCCCTGCATATTTGGAAAAGCCAAGTACTCCCAAGGAAGCTGCTGATACTGCAGTCCAGCATGTTTGTTGGGAGGGGGGAGGGAGGCATGGTTAGCAAGGGAAAGGGGACTTATGGGGTCCTGAGCCACATGAGACAACTCTGAACCATTTCACGCTCCTGACATGAAATATATTTGCCCTCAGGCCGCGTACCAGTGAATACATGTAGGCTTCAGTGTAAGGCAAGTCTCGTTTGAATGTAAATGAACAGGCTTTGCTGCAGTTGTCCACACTGAGGTGCTAGTGAAGAAACAGCTTGGTCACTCTGAGACCAGAAA
Source organism: Stictonetta naevosa (assembly GCA_011074415.1). NCBI lineage: Eukaryota > Metazoa > Chordata > Aves > Anseriformes > Anatidae > Stictonetta > Stictonetta naevosa. The sequence goes on along the minus strand of CM021698.1, from coordinate 126,138,087 downwards.
AAAATGCTGGGTTTTGTGCTTGTGTCAGATCCCTCACTCTCCCTTCTCTTCCTGGGAAAACAGGAATGAGCTGGAGATGTGCGAGCAGACCACAGCCCGTGCCATATTTTCCTCGTCACTTTCCAAATTGCTCTCCCTTCTGCCCCACGTTTGCTATTCTTCGTGCTGTGCTCCTGAAACACGGTAGTTTAGGCTGGGAGAGCTCACAGTCCCCTCCCTACTCCCTTCTCTCCAGCCTGAAAGGTTATTCTGAAAGACTTGTCTTTTGCGTGTGGGTGGGTACATTAAAATGCATCTCTCACAGGCGGATAGGCAGATGAGATGTTTGCAGCACACATCGGATTTACCCAGACAGGTCTGTGACTGCTCACACCAGGTACCCGCTGTGTGCTCACCTTTGGAGAGCCTGTAGTGTCCTTTGCATTGTCAAATGTTCTTCAGGACTGATTTTGTGCCTGCTGGAGCTGCTGGGTTGGTATGCATAAGTATTGCTACTTTATTGCCTCTGTGGCAAGGGGCAGTGTGAAGCAGCTCCTGCCAAGAAACCATGAGCTGGTTCGTGCACTGCTGGTGCCCATCAGAGCCACCTTCGCCAAGTCCCCAAGCGATGTCCTCTGCACGTTGCAAGACTAGAGGTACACAAAACTGCCCTAAATGTTTATTCCAATCCATCTGCTCTCTGGAGAACGACACAAAACTGAGTGGAGGCCCTTTTTGAGCACAGCATTTGGCTCTTTAAAATTCAGGTCTAGCTGACAACCACTGAGTTCATGATGTGACGCCGCATCTTTAGAATAGGAATACTTTGATTTTCAGTCTGTGTGTAAATTTGCCTGCTGAGAAGCACCTGGCCACGACTGCATGTGCAGGTAAGAGTAGTCACGTGCAGCAGGAACTCGATTTTGCTCACCAGCATCTAGCTTTCCCCTTCCATCAACTATGCAGCCTCTTGAAATTTTAACTAAACGAGACACTAGTGGGCTCTGAGGGGTCTCCCGGTGTTTTTTGTTCAATGAGCAGCGCACGCTGGCTGTGAGCACGCTGGGCACCCTCCCCTCTCACGGAGGTACAGCTGTGACCGGCCACCCCTGGCACTGGTGCGGGTGCTGGGGCGGGTGGGCACTCCTCACGTTAGCCATGTGGTGAGCGTTTAACCGCAGCATCCCCCGTGCACGCCTGAGCAGCTGACAGCCTGAATAATTTACTGCATGCAAATGGCGGGACCGGCCGTCTCTGCTAGCGCCAGGGTCGGATTGCCACAGCCCATTAATTGCAATTGCTGGTTTGTGCTGACAGGAGCGGGGCTGTCACCCTCAGGGTGATTAGGCAGCTACCGGAGGCTGCCCTCCTCCCCGCCTCCCTGCACGGGGGCTAGTGTGTGTGGTTCTGTTTTTGGTTTTGTTTTTTAATTGAACTGCAAGGCCAAGCGGAGTGACTCCCATATGCTGTTTCCCTCAGAAAACCCAGCAGAGGCCCCAGGACCAGGTGAGCGCCGTTACTTCGGGACATAACTGGGGCACGAGGGGTTTGTGCCAGCAGGACCCGAAGGTCAACACCACTTGTTTGCAGAGGAAGAGGTTCTCCAGTGCAGGTCACATTGCTGGGGATTGGGGCCACCAGAGCTGGCTGTCCTCCAGGGCCTCCCTGTGTCTCTGCGGTGCAACATCTCTCTTTGGTCCAGTTTTAAACAACTGCAGCAAAGTAACATCCTGTCATCTCATAGATCTATTTGCCAAGAGGCTAGGCAAGGCAGCCCAGTTCTTCCATTTTCTTTGTCATTTCCAACTTGTCATCAAAGAATCACAGAATCACAAGATGGTTTGGATTGGAAGGGATCTTAAAGATCCTCTACTTCCAACCTCCTGCCACGTGCAGGGACACCTCCCACCAGACCAGGTTGCTCAAAGCCCCATCCAGCCTGGCCTTGAACGCTTCCCTACATAACACATCATCCCTACCCTTAGCTGTGTCATCCTGCACAATTGCTCAGGTACCCTCTAGTAAACCCTTCAGATTTTTCTGCCTAACAAAACTGGTCTTTGGAAGAAGGAGGAAGAGGAGGAGGAAGAGAGCTGGGCACAGAGGGGAGTCTGCAGAGGGGGGCTGCTTATTTTGTCTTGCAGTGACAAATGATGGTTTTCATTAAAATCATCTTCTTAAGTGGTGTCTGCTGCAGATTGCAAGCCGAAATGAGCAACTGTGCTTGGAATGGCTGAGCAATGTGGAGAGCAAGAAAAAAAAAAAAAAAAAGAAAAAAGAAAAACACCTCTGGAAATGGTGTAATGAGCCTGTTTGGCATCTCTAAGTATGTGAACTATTTCGGGTATGTTTGCTAAACTTCTCCGTTACTTGCCAGCACATGATACAGCTATCCTGTGTGTGCATGCATGCTGCTTGTAAGGGGACATGGATCCTGGTGCAATGATACATGTTTTCTTTAATTCTGTAATGTCAAGATACATGAGGATGTATATCAGAGGAAAATGAGATGTGCTGGCTGTTTTTTGATCCTGTTGATGCAAACTGTATTTAGACTTGATCAGCTCTTGGGCATCTGAGAAGTGAGAATCATTTTCCTTGTTCCTTCTCTCTATTTACTCTCTAGCACAAATCACAAGTAGTGCAAATCCCCCCTTATCTACCTCCCCTGTCAATCCACATGCTTGGAATATGCAGTTGAATCTAGGTGCAAATTTTGGAAAGTTCGATGCTGAGGGGGAGACACATCATCTGGCACCTTCCAATATGCTTGATTTGTCTATCTTGAAATGTGAATAATGTTTGTATGGTAAGGCAATCCTTACCGAAGGCTAATGTGAACTCTGCACAAACATATGCAGCTCTCCTGCCCGCTCACTTCTCCCAGCAGTATGAGCAGGGTGAGGTGCAGCAGATGTGTGTTCTGCTGGTGCTGAGAAAAGGAGACGGGCAAGGGCAGGTGTGACAGAGGTCTGCAGCATCTCTGTGGGGTAAGGGTCGGTTGGCCTTCCACTGCAAGAAGCAGGGGCATTCAGTGCTGCCAGCAAGGGGCAAGTTCAGAGCAAATGGAAGAAAAAGGCCTCTCTGGACAATGTGCAGTTAGCTCCTTTCTGTGGGACATGGGGGAGGCTGAAACTGTCGGTGGGTAGACGGGGAGACCAATGCGAAAGGAATGAAAGCTGTCAAGGGTTACTAAATGCACAGAAGCCACTGCTGGCTGAGGAAAATCTGAGCTGCAAATGGCTGGAAGCTGGACAAGGCCGGCCCGCCCCGGTACAGCTGTTCTCGCCTCAGCCATCCACCCCAAACAGGGGATCCGCTCGCGGATGAGGTGTCTGGGCCACATCCGACGTATGTGCTGCGTCAACCAGCTGCGGGTGGCTAAAACTGAGCTTAATCCTTGACATCCATCTAACCCCACCGTCCCTCTGGATCCTCTTCAAGGGTGCTGTGTGCTCCGGGGTGCTGATCAGTGCCCACCTGTGTTTAACCTAGGGGCAGTGGTTTGCCTAAAAAATCACTTTGCTTGTCCTGGCTTGTGAAGGAGAATCCACATCTTCCTTTAAAAAAAAAAAAAAAAAAAAAAAAGTCATACTGAATTTGTTTGTCCTGTTTACCTGGACTTCCCACCTTTCTGAGGCCTTGCCTACACCTCTCCCGAGCAATTTTCCCTGAGATTTGCTCTGAGGTCTCCTGGTATTTCCTTGGCTGAGGTGGTTACTTTGCCCTCACGTGGTTTGGGAGGGTGTCCCTAAAGCCCTGCTGCTCAGGAGGGCTGTGGGATTTCTGTAGGCCACAGGAGCTGCATGGGAAGACTGGCCATGGAGATCCAAACTGTAGCTGCCACCTCGCAGCATAAATATCTACTCAGAAAGTTCCTTCAGAATTGCACTAAAACATGTATGAAAACCTGAGGAAAAAAAAAAAAAAAAGAGAAACAAAACAACAACAACAACAAACACAACACCCCAAAACCAAGCAGCTTTCTGAATTCAGGTACAAAACATCATGCTTTTTCACTGCTTTGATCTGACACAGCCTATTTGAGAATGATGGAGGTGGTGTAGATCTCTAGAAACCTCATTTGAGAGGCTGGAGCAGTTCACTTCGAGCCTGTTCCCCTTTTGCCTCCTGCTTATGTGCAGGGCTGGGGCCAGCTGAGGCGCTGGAAGGTCCCCAGCAGCTCCGTGGGTGCTCTGCGTGAAGGAGCAAATTCTCTGAGGGAGTTTAAATGGGATGTTTTGCTCTCTCCATTAGCTGGCCTTGCAGTACAGCCTCTGAAACGTGGCTTGGCGAAGGCCTGGTGCTGATCTCTGCCCTGTGCCCACCAGCTCTGTATGGTGCCTGTTCCTACCTTTCGGCACCTCACTCCCAGCCTTCCCCTTCGTGCCTGGCTTTTATAAGGAACTGCACAACATAACAGCCTGGGGGCTGGGCAGGAAGGAGTGACACTTCCATTGGCCATTTTACATAATCTTTAACAATAGCAGGGTTTTAGTGACTTGGTACAGCCTGTACTCAACCTAAAACTGAGCCTGTTATCTAAAAGTGCTTCGATGGCAAGATAAGCTGCTAATGCTGGTCAAGGAACATTACTGAATAATACAATGATGATATATATATATATTTTCACTTCCACTCTTTTTTCCTTGTTTAAAATGTTCCCTTGAGCATTACCTGATAGACTTGGGTCTTGCATCAGGTCATTGTTTGGGTTGGACACGCTGAGATCTTTTCCGTGTTTTAGCTGATGAAATGGTCACATTTTTTCCTTCTTTTTTAAGCAACCCAAGATATAAGCTAACCAAGGCACACAGGCGTTCCAATCTGATAGAGAGAGGCTTTTACATCCTAAGAAGTAAACCCTTGCTCTAAATTACAGGGTTGTGTATTATCTAGGGATATTAATACTGAAGTAAGACAAAACTTTATATAATGCAATCCCCCCCCCCCTTTTTTTTTGCCCTGAAATTCTTCCTGAGCTAGCAGACATACCAGGATGTATGTTGATGGGCATCTAAAGAAAATTTACATTGTGTAAATAGAAAATAAGAATTACAGTAGGACCGTCTACTACCAGAACCACCACCTTTTGGGGCTTGTGGTGGAAGAACTTGGAAGAAACTCACCTGCAGTTGCCCCTGAGGTGCCTGCATGTGCTGACTGAGTGTTGAGAGAGCAGGGAGTGGGGCTGTCAGCTTCCTTGTACTCAAAGGTGAGGAGAACTCAATCAGGCTCCAGCATCTGTCCTTTCCATGTTTGCCTCAGTTCTCAAATCTGCTGGTTGGGCCATGGGCCTTAGCCCTGCAGAAGGAAGACATTATCCAGCACTGAGCTCCTGTCCTTCCATCAGTGGAGGAACCCTGCCCTGGTCTCAGAAAGCTGTCTCTTCCCAAAGAGCCCCTCCATGGGGTCAGAGATGCTTGTCCCCATGCAATAATGAAACCATCACACCATACATCCATACTCTCCACGTCAGCTCTATCAGGCCCATGCAATGTGGGGGGCACCAGGGTGACTTCAGTGGTGGGCCTGGGTGGGAATTTAATTTCTGTGGGATAGAATCCTGCCTAAATCCTAAGTGCTACACAGGTTAGATGGGGAAGCATCTGGTCCCAGCAGATTTCCTACCCTGTGAGCTGATGAAGTACAGATACAAGAGCAATGACAGTTCTGCAAGAAAAGCATGACAATGGGTAACAATTCAGCATTGTCATGTAGTGGCAGAAAAAGTGAGTGTTGTACAGGGACAAATAAAAAGGAGAATAGCTGGGAAGGATCTGTGATCTCAACCTCCCTTCCTGCTCACACTGGTGTCGCCTCAGCTGAAGCACCATTTCCAGTTGTAGGTTCAGTGCTTCCAAAAATAAGGAGGTGGACCAGGCCAGAATGCAGGACAAAACAGTGCTCAGGGGCCTGGAATACATTTCTAAGGAACCATTGACAAATCAGGTTGTTTAGACTAATGAGAATAGGAAGAGCTTCAGATACCTACATGTCAGCTGCTGGGAACAGCGTTCTCCATGTCTGTGGAAGACAGAAAAACAGTAATGGCTTGAATTCAGTAAGGAGGCATTACAACAGACTTCATAAAATAATTTGTATCAGTAAGGACACTGAAGGAGTAGGATAAATTGCCTGAGGGAATTTGTGAAGCTTCCATTACTGGAAATCAAACATCTACCCCACGGCTCTCCTGCCCTGAGAAGGGGAGCATGCAATATGACTTATTGAACTCTTGCCTGCTCTGGGACCTCCTCAATGGAGGGCGTTAAACGTGCGCTCAAATCAGGCTGAAGTCATTGGCTTTGTCTTGGCTGGGATACAAGTGTTATAAAAAGTGTTGAAGTTGATCCATATTCAGGAAAGCATTAAAACATACGAATCATTTCAGACATGTTTATAACCTGGTGGGTTTTGTCCTGCATAGGAAGGAAAGGGCTGGTAACAGAATGTCTTAATTAACGCATTTCAAAACTCCAGTGTGGCTGCAGTAATGCAGCTTTCAACATCTCTTCACTGGCCAAGCTGAAACCAACACTGCCAAAAACTTTCCAACACATCTCTAAATCCCAGCCGAGGAACAGCGCAGAGGGGTTTAAGCACATATTTAAAACGAAGCATTTGTTTAGTGTGAATGCTCCCTACGAGGAGGGGATTTTCATGTCCGGGGTGGGAGGACATGCTCTGATGGTCAGCGTTCCCTGGGACACCTCAGAGCAAGTGATGGGTCTCAGCACAGGGGGCCTGGCAAAGCATCACCTCTTATGCTGATGAAGGTTTCGTCCATCAGCCATCCTTCTGGGGACCACCAGGACGTGCAGGCTTCAGGTGTGCTTGGCCACCAGCTCTGCAGGGAGCTGGAGGACGTGTGGCTGCAGCTCTGGGGGCAGCTCCTCCTGCCACCAGCACCCAGCCCCAGCAAGTCGTGCACCCCAGGAGCACCTCCGCTTCATCTGCTCCTCTTCATTGCTCTGAGCAAGCTGCACTGTGCTTTTAATTCACCTCCAAGTTTTAATTCCTCAAAATTATTAAACATGCCACTGCGGAGGATAACATTTCATAGTGAAAGCAGTGCACAGACGCTGTTATTCAGACAAAGCCTAATGAATGATAAAATAAATTGTTTTCTTTGAAAGTTTTTTTTTTTTTTTTTTTTTTTTGTGCAAAACTCCTTCGCTAGATCCTGAATAGTTGGATTAAAATCTTTGCAGCACGAAGTTAGTGGAGGAAACCACATATTTTTGTATTTTAAAACACAGTATTTAGAGGACGGGGACTTTGTGAAACCTTTGACCAGCTTCTTTTAAAAAGGAGATACGGTTGATATACATGGAAAATGCTTTACTCCACCTGTGGAATGAATAGGAGCAATTGCTTCATACAGATTGTGCTGGTACTTTTCATTTCCCTGTCAAAATATGATTTGTATGAAACAGTTGTTATATTTGTGTCCGAGCTGATTTACTACTTTTCATACTTGCCTTCCATACTGGAGACTGTCATCTCTCTTGCATTTAAAACCAAAAGAATTTTTTCTTTCTGCAGCTTGTGTGCCAGATTTCTGTGTGTGCCACCAGTATCTTTCCCCACCTCCTGGACTCTGTAGGATGTATTCATTTCCTCTGAGCAGTTGCAAAACTTACCGCTTTTAGTGGGGCTTTAATGCAACATGAAATCCGCATGTCCAAGCAGAACAAATGTGCTTCTGTTTAAGTACCTGGTGGGTTTGCTTCTTTAAGCTTCCAGTTGCAACATGCACCCTGTGTTCAGCCTAGTGATTGCACATCAGCCTCGGAAGACTTTTAGATAAGGATTTTGGCAGCAGCTGAACCCATTTTGCAGTAGATCAATGCCAGCCAATTTCACCATCCTGTGCGGGGTTTCCTGTGTGCGTGAGGCTTCTCACTCTGCCACCTGATCCCGGGATCAGGACCCAAATGAGCTTGTCCTTTTGTCTCTGCAAAATCACCGGTGAAATCCCAGCTCTGTTGTAAGGAGTGGCAAAACCTGTGTTAAAATCACTAGAACCAGTATTTTTCCCTGCACGTTATCTATGATGCATGCAGCGAGGGAAAGCGTAGGTAGTACTGTAAATACTGACGTGACCCTCTATAAAGAACGACTTTGGGGATGAGTCAAAACTTAATTCATTTTTAATTCCAGGCCTGGCGGGCAGTTGCTATTCTGTTATCAACCTCTCTTCACCCCTCAATATTTTGATTCCAAAAAAAAAGAGACTAAAAACAATAACTGCTTGGTTAGCAGCAGTTTCTTTATAAACAATATGAATAGATGAGTACTGCACTGCACTACACTGCGGGTTTAAAAAGGGTATTTAGAAGGCTCCTTAAGTTAAATGAAGTATAAGATCTTTATTGGTTTGTGGGCTGTAAGCGCCTGTGGCAATTCTCCCTGCTCTGAACCAAGACAAACAGAAAAAAAGTACCCTTTGATAAATAACCTTTCCATATTAAATACACATCAATCTGACATAAACAATTAGCTGTCAGGTGCTTGGCTTTGCTCGCAAAGGCCAATTTTCAGATTAGCGCTAATTGCAGGGCGGGCTGACACATCAGCTCAGAGCCCCGGTAGCTAACGGCGCTGGTAGGAGCGGGCTTCAATGGTGGGAGCAGGGGAGGGCTGCGGCTGCCTGTCTCCAGATTGCTGGCAGTTTGACTGTAGGCTAAAGTAATGGAGCTGGCAGGGTGGAATCAATTACTGGCCAATGAAGATTTTCCCACAGGTCGAGGCTTGGGAAAAAAAGGACGTTCCTGCTGCCGAGACAGCTGGCATGGACTGTCCACTGGGAAAGGAGCCTGTAGAATGAGAAAAAGAGGGACAGCTCTCTGTGATAAACTGGTGACAGACTATAAATTATGAAAAGGGGATTTGGCAGAGGATTTAGAGCTTGCTACCTCTGCTTTTCCCTCCCCCAAGATTTTAATGCCAGCCATGTTCACTGAGTCATTCAATTATCTTAGTTAGAAAATAAGAAGTGTTAAGGAAAAGGACTCGGAATATATTTTGCGTAGCAGGGTATGCACACATGTGATCTGAACTTTTAAAATCTTTAAAGCAGCACTTTTTCCTCCAAATGAATCTTTGGACCAATTCACTTGATGCAGAGCTTGTTAATGATGCTGTATCTACAGGCTTACGAGACGGGTGCATTTCTGCGGTGTTATTTCAAAGGTCACAAAATATTTTGGCCTTCTGATCAATTCAGAATTCCTGTTTCTACTCCTTTTCTGTAGCAGCTCGCTTCAGCCCAGAAGAAAACAGTAGCAGTGCGTGAATGCAGCACCTACCTCTGCATTTCACTGCATCTGGGCAACAAAGTCAGCTATGTGCTTGCTCTGAAAACACTGTCCTTCACTGGCATCACCCAAGTATTTGTGGCTGGGAACAACCAGTTCTTTCGATACTGAAAATAAGATATTTGTGTTTTCAAAATTAAAATATAACAGTTTAAACATGCACTGAAGTGAAATCTGTATATAAAATATGATGGCAATACTGAGCTAAAGCTGTAGTCCCTATTCTTTCTGCTCCTTTTGCATGTGTTTCCACATTAAAATAAGGATTAAATTCTTTCTATCTCATTTTTTTTGTACTTGGAAGAGTTTAGTGTTTATAAAAGTCAGGAAGCAATGTGTAAGCACTTGTCTTTTTTTTTTTTCTTTTTTTCTTTTTTTCTTTTTTTTTTTCTTTTTTTTTTTTTTTTTTCCTGCACAACATTCCTTCCCATTATTGTGATCAGAAAGCTAAAAATCTTCAGATCTTGTTTTTGTAGCCTCATTGCAACTGAACAGTATCTGTAGTGGGGCTCTCGTGTGGCTGACAAATTTGTCTCAGTTTTACATCGGTGTAACTGAAATGACGATTGTGTGCACACCAGCAAGCCTGATATTTGGCCTGGATATGTGTCTGTGTGCCTGTGCACGTGCCTGCAGAATTACAGAATGGTTTAGGTTGGAAAGGACCTCTGGGGGTCACCTGATCTACTCTGATGTATGTGTTTCAACCTTTATGCACCCCAAAATACAATAACATAAAGGCAACCAACAACTACCAAGCAATAATTTATACATTTTTATTTTGCAGTTCTGGCTGGCACAAGGTGGTTCATCCAAGAAACAGAGTCATAGCCCCATGGGGACCATGCTGATGGCCCCAGCTATCCAGAACCAGGAACGGTGCTGAGCCATGGGCACAGTAGTTACCACGAGCTTCTTTCTGTTCATCTTCTGTTTTCTAAGCCAATATGACTTGCTTCATTCACAGTTTTGAGCTTTCTTTCATGACCCTGTGGGAGATAAATTTTCTTTATAATGAAAGCTGAAATTCTCACGTAATGATTTCCATTCAGGAGCTGGGGCTTTAGGAAAAACACCTATTATCATCAGACATCGAGAAAATTTCAGGAGAGTTAGCAACAGTAAGTTTAGGTTAGGTTTGAAAGGCTTTGTGGGAGGTTTGTAGAAAACACAGCACTGCGGTTTACAGCCAGTTTAACTAGGTCTTTCTGAAATTTCTTTTCAATTGCGTGTGTTAACAGATGGATAAAAAGGAGCTCGATTGGTACATCATCTTGCAGAATCTGGAGGGAGATTGCTCTAGGTTGTACCTAGGAATTAGGAGAAAGAAGAGACGCATCCAGCAGCCCTCTGGGCTCAGCCAGAGCCCCTTTATCCTTCCCAGCTCTTTGTGTGGCCGATCCGCCTCTCACCTCTTTTTCTCTTTTCCCATCTACGGACACCAAAACAACTCCCAGTCTCACCCCTTAACATGACAGGGGAGACTTGTGCTCCCAGGGCTTGGATGGTTGTTTTACTATTTCTTGTCACCCTTCTTGACTTCAACTTTGGCATTTGTGCCAGTCCTGCTCTTCCCACCAGAGCACCCTGGATCCCATGGCAGCTAACGCTCAGAAAACCTTATACCACAGCCACCACCAATGCCACCAATACCACCATGGACAACAACAGCCCAGCAGGAGCTAAAGCTCACCCACAGCCTTTTATCCTGAGCCTGCAGAACTAGGGGGATTTCTTTCACTGCAGGATTGTTTCCTGGCCTTCGGGTCATGACCAGAAACCTTCAAGGGACAGGACAAGCCTGTTGTGCCAGGTGAGGGCAGATGTGGGGAGCAAGCTACGATCTGATAGGACATGTTTATCACCTTTCTGCTTTGAATGAAACACTGTGCTATGGGCTGCTACTTGACAGCCCATGATACTCTCCCGAGGCTCTGAAATGCTCTCGTACCGCGTCCTTTTCCCAGCCTCAAGCACTGCTCCAGCTCTGACTGATGATCTCTTCCCTAATTCACAGTGGGTGCGTAGGGGCGGAGAGTGAGGTATCGCTGCTCAGGCAGGTAAGGCAAGTGACTTTAGTGTCAGGTAAGGTGTCTGCAGGAGGACGAGTCCTTGCGGTGCTGCCCTACCTTCCCTCCTGGCTCTCCCTTTCCCTCCCTGGCTCCCTCACAGCTGTACCCACATGCGGACCGAGGCCAATACAAACGCGTTAGTGTGAAGTACACATAGTTCTTGGAAAAAGGTCATGAAGTATCTACTGTTGTTTTCTCTGTGAAGGATGATACGTATCCTTGACTCTTCTTGGAAGGAAACTTGGATCTGGTCATTGGGATTAAATAAAAGGCACAATGGTGCTCCTGTTTAGGAAACCAGCATGCTGGTTTCATTGCAGGGTTGTTCTTGAGATAAAAAACAAGGACTACGGTTTGTAGAGGTACCAGCTGAGACTGGTTCAAACTGTTAAATTTCCAGAGCGGAGCTGATCCAGCTGCATTGATATCTGTTTTGAAATTTTCTTTAACAGAGGAAAAAAATCAAAGAAGTTATAAGGATAGATTCTGCTTTGAGCCCAGCCCTGTCTGAGCCTTATTTGTGGCAAGGTGAGACAAGCTGGGGGATATTCTGGCAACACAGTCCCTCCACAGGACTATAGCAAGGGCCCAAGGTGCAAGGAAGGGCATTTGTGGCCAAAGGTTGTGGCTTACATAGGCATTTCCATGTGTCTTCAAGAAAAAGGCACTTGGGAGGCAAAGCAGGGAGCATGGCTGACCCCTGAGGGAGTTAAGGTGGAAGCTACCAGCACTGCTCTGGATTCACTGCTTGTCTGCGGCATGCTGGGCTCTGGTAAGACTGGTGGTGTCCTAGCCTCACTACTGCTTTTTGTCTTAGATTTCTGGAAAATCTGATCTCCAAGTTATATTAGACATTTTGGGGCTTTTAAAAAATAATTTAGAGACTTGCCTGACCCTTCCGACAGGTCTGGAGGCTGAACAGTTTCTTTGCCACGAGAGGCAGATTTGGCAGTGCTCCTGGTATCCAGCTACGGAAAGCCCCAGTCTGAACAGCAGCATGTTCAGACTTCTCCTGGTTGGTGCCCGGAGGGATGAGGAGCCCTGGTACTCCTCAGGTTAGCCTGATGGAAGTGCTGGCTGTGGGACGGGTCCACCTACCACACGGGGTGCTGGCAACCAAGTGACAACACGGCTGGGCCATGTCGTGTCTTTATAAATTCAGGAATTGTCCTCGTAGGGCATGCAGATTGAAGGGGTTTGAGTGTGTCACACAGACCCTGGGCTGGCAGTGCATTGGTTTGACCGAATGGACCTAAAATGGAGCCTCACAGGGTGCCCTCCTGGCTGCCCTGAGGCTGTGCAGGCCCGACAGCCATGCGAGAATTGGGGCCTTACATCAGATGATGCCATGGGCGCAGAGCAATGGGTTGAGACAAAAGGAGAGAAATTCAGATTTGGCTTGTGTCTTGGCTATGATTTTTCATTATAATTGCTGAAGGCTGTCTTCTGTTGGCTGCATCTTGAGGCCATTGCTTGTTAAGGGAATCTCTATGTCTTCTGCTTGGTCTTGGCTGTTTCATGACTCACATTACAACAGAGTCACCTTCCTCATGTGACAAGTAACATTTGGAATAGGAAAGAGGCTCATTAGTGTATGTGAATATGTGGTAGACGTGGGACCAAGATGTCAAGAACAAATCAAGCCATATGCTGGTGGCTACAATGGGAGAAATGTGTCTGAAGGGCAGGACAGCCTCTTCTGAGCGTTTCTGTGTTGGAAATATGTCATTAGTCATATTCAAAGTGCACTGGAAGGTGAATGGGTGGGACAAAGCTGATTTTAGTATAAAATGTGCAAAGCGGGGCTATTGTACTGACTGTATCATTAATTTTTATATGCATTTCAATAAAATCCTCAGGGATAGCCTTGCTTCCACATCAGGCCTGGACTGTAGCAAACTGTCAGGAGTTTTACTGACTCTTATTCAGACTTGGCAGAGGCCAAGCAGGCGAAAGAAGAGGTGCAAAGCTCTCCAAAGCATCCAAAATACTGTCTCCAAAGTCTCTAGTTGAAAATTCCCCCCTTCTCCCCAGAACAGCACAGCGTGACCCTGATAGTGTAAGGAAAGCAGTCAGAGCAGGTTTTCTATGGGGGCTTCTCCATTTCTCAGGCATGGCTCCTAGTGATAAGAGGGAAACAAGTGAAGTGATCCAGAAACCCTGTAACAAGAGCTGTGGCAGATACCAGTGTTCCTTGAGGCTTTTCCCATGTCTTTCCCCCAGCCCTGTCAGGGAACAGATGAGGAAGTGTTTTTGGTTGGTAGAAAGTCAGCTAAGAGGGATACAAAACCTCCCATTGCTTCTGCTCTCTTCCATGCCCCCAAATCCCACAGGCTACAGTTGTCCATGAACACCCGTGACAGACTTAGCAGCTCTGGGAAGGCCTGCGGGGTGTCCTAGCAGACACGGAGGGAACAGGACAACAATACCGTGGCCCAGAGGATATCTCCACCCAGAGACGTAAGCTGATTCTGATCTGGAAATGTTGAGGAAACAATTGAAAGCTTTCAGGCTTAGGTAAAAGGACTGAAAAAGGCTCTGAAAATGTGGAATGGTCTGAATTAAGTGTGAGCATCCTGAACAGATCCTGTTTAAATGCTGGCACAAAATACTTCCCCGAAAGGAGCCACCCTCTCCATCCCTAGGGATGTATTCTAGACAAAACCACAACATAATGAAAGAAAACCACCCAAACACCCCAAAACCTGCTGCTAGCACCAGTTAATCTCCACCTCCCCAGATGGGCTCTTGTGTCCTTGCTCACATCTGAAAGCTGTGTCACTTTGGTGTGATGCAAGCAAGGGCTACACGCCAATGTTAAAACTCCGGTGGTGGCAATGGCTGTGGTGTCCCCAGTGCTGCTACAGCCATCTGTGACAGTGCTGCTACGGCTGGGACGGGGTCTGCGGCAGTGGAAGAAGCTCTGAGTTTCCCTAGCTCGTGCACGTTCTCGGAGTGATTCTAAGAAACCTGACTTCTGACAGAGGCTTTCCATGCCCTGAGCCAAAACGCGAGGCGTTTAGAAGGACTTACTCAAACCAGCTATGACTCATATGAAAATAAAGCATTTCTGGATATGAAAAGACCATTTATCCCCTCTGCACACAAAGCCACTTTTTTTCCCCTTCTCCACATTGTAAGTTCTTTGGGAAAGGGGACTTGTTATCTCTCTCAGTTCAGGTCTTTATGGCCAGATGGTATCTGATCTTTTTCCAAAAGAAAATAATGAAAAATCATCTTTCTCCCTCTTTTTTTTTTTTTTTTTTTTTTTTTTTCAACAATTCCAGCTAGAAGAAGATTAAAATTATCATAGGATTTTCTACTTCATGTTTTCTTATGTAAATGCATAAAATATCTTGACTAGGAGGGCTGAAAAGTTGTCTATGAAACACCGGTGGCTGACAGATTAAAGCTTCATACCCTAGCTTGTCTTCCGTTAACCTGCTCATCTGCTCAGTCTAAATACCATTTCAAAATATTAATAAAATAGAGAATATATATATATTTTTTTTAATATATATATGTATATATTCCACTATGGGTCTTCCATTTGGGTGAAATCAAAACCTGAGTGCTTAGGAAAGCCCCGTCTCTTGTCACATGCCTCTTTAGCCAAATGTTTCCAGAATTTATTCCTTGGCAGCTCCAGCATGTGCAGCACGGAGCCCCAAACCTCAGCCTGGCCTACAGGGATGCCGACCCATGTCTCGCTCAGCAGCCAGCACTGGCAAGGCACTGGGAGCCTGTGCTGGGGCAGCGTGTCCTTCCCTGAGCGCCTGGTGCCACGTTATGGTGCTGCTGAAAAGCACTCTCTGTCGGACTGCGCTCAAGGTTTATTTTTGCTCCTCCAAATATCTTTTTAAGTCCCTTCTGCTTATTTGTACAGCTTTCCCAGCGCCCTCTTTTCCCAGCTTGTTTATAGCTGGGAGGCCTTCTGCTTATTGCTCATCCTAATCTCTTACATCTTTACTTAGCAACACTGAACCTACTGCCCTCATCCTTGTCTCCATTTTACTACAATTAATTTCTTTTTCTTTATGTATCCCCTCTGTCTTTGTGTATTTAGCTTTTCTGACTATTCACAATGTGTTTTCAGTTTCCAGGAGGGTCACAAACATGCTCCCACTGTTAACTCCTACCTTTCAGGAGGATCCTTTTTCCCAAGACTGGCTCCAAAGCTATCTCCGGCTATGCCTCCTGGGCTGCCCAATCTGGCTTAGGTCTCATAGAATCATAAAACCACAGAATATCCCGGGTTGGAAGGGACCCACAAGGATCACCAAGTCCAGCTCCTGGCTCCACACAGGACCACCCAAAAATCAAACCATATGTCTGAAGCACACATCCTCCTGTTTGCAGCATTTTTTTCTCTCTTTTTTTTTTTTTTTTTTTTTTCCGTCTCTGAAGATACCACAATGAAGTTTGTCTCTAGGAATCAAGTCTCCATGCCTAGTCCTCCCATGACCTAAGGGCTTCAAAAGCTGTGGCACTGGTTTTCTTGCTGAAGCCTTCCTTCTCGCTTCCTCCCTCTTCCCCTCCAGCCAAGGCAGTTTCAGCTAAAGCTCCCAGAGGCTGCACGACCGTGCCTATGCCCCACCACTCTGCAGCCCCCAGGGTGTGAGGCTGGGGCAGGGCTAGGAAATGGGTGTCTGAAATAAAACTCCAGGGACAACCACGCTAGGACAGAACAAGAGGCCATACATCCCAGTCCTGTTGATAGTATGAGATGTACAGGGACAGAAGATAAACAGAGAAGGAAAAGATAGAAACTCTTTATTGTATCAACACTTATTTTACCACATCTGATTCCAAAAATCATCAGCTCAGGAAAAACCCAGACCTTCTATTGAAGAGTTTAGGAACTGCCCAAATCCTTTTTGAACATTTATTTTTTTCTAGATGTCCTTTTGAGACCCTGTTACATGTTCTCAATCTTCCTTTCCATGGACCAAAAGGCCGTTGGTGTAAAAACCGACTCCTAAACTTCTCTCTTCAGCATCTTTGCAGGTCTATATAGCATCCATCCTTACATTTCTTGACCACAACATTTCCCTAATGTCTAGGCTTCTTTGGTTTAGCTGAAGTATTTGCTTCTAGTTTCAACCTTAACGCAAAGTTATTGCTCCCACATTTGTTCAGTTTTATACAAGAGGCAAGCACAAGCTCTCTAGCTCCTCATATTTAAAATACCTCAGTAAATTTCCTGCTTCATCCATTGATGTCACCTGCACAGATACAGGCATTTTAATGAAGACAATAATGCTAGCTCAGCGTTTATTTTATATATTCAGGTAACGTGCAGTAAATCATGTTGCTAGTCTTCATTCTCCATTACAACACATTTTCTTCTCTGCCAACCGCTAATTGGGTAGCACTTTCCCTATCATTATTTTTTTTTAATTCCTTACAAATATCTAAGGTGCCAACCAGGTTGCTTTTCTGTAGTAGCAGGTAATTTATTTGTCTCCATGGAGATAAACGGTCGGAACTTTTATTCATGCTGTTTCATCATTAAAAATACTAATTATCTCAGAAATCCTTAGAATCTTGCCTGGCTCCTCAATCTGCCCAAGATCTTTATGAATTCTATTAAACATAAAAATAAATAGATTTTTTTTTTTTAAATAAAAAGATAGCTCTCTGATTAGGGTTACTTACTAATAATATCTTGCAGAATAAAAATATGTAGTATGTATTTATATCGTTTCTTTCCTTATAAAGTGCTTTTGAAACTTAAATGGCCATAATAAGTCAAGAGAGGATGCCACATATCATTGAACTGTATAGCCCCCCAGACATAAAAACATTGTAATTTTTAATATTTTATCTTCACAGGTTTCCTCTTGGATGGAGAAGGAAAATGAGCACATAAAATTAACCTCCTGTCTGATAATCCCCACCTTCATCCAGGCTTAGCCTTTGTGAATAGCCATCACCATACCCCAAAGAAGCTGCAGTGACCAAAGTGTCAGCAAAAAGGTAACCACCCCAGATCTAGTCCAAATAGCCAGGGTGAAAGAGCTACTTCTGCAGGCATGACAATGTCATGTCTCGAGTTTAGTGCAGGAGCAGCAGACAGCAGCAGGAGGATGCCCAGCGTGCTACCAGAGCACCTGTAGGGCAAATCCATCCTGTATGGCCAGTGAATGGGAAGTGCCCTGCTAGACTGATGAGGTAGCTGCAGGTTCCTGATCCACTTGGACCAGTTCTGGCATCATTTTAGTTAGATTTGCAAATAGGTTAGTCCTTCTAGAAATGGGACCGAAGTAGCTGTAAACTTTGACCTTCAGTCAACCCAGAGAAACTCCGGCAACGCCATTTACCGGTTGGTTTTCAGCTGTTCCTTTGGAAGCCAGTATCTAACCAGTTTTCAAAGGTGATGTGAGCTCCAGATCTACCCTTTTCTACAATTCCAGCATTGTCTTCATGGGTATATTTCTGTGTGGTCATGTTTCTTTATATAAATAAGAGTCAGTGCTGGGTTGAATGGCTTAAATGTCTCCCGGAAGGTAGTAGAGTTAGCAGGAAAGCATTCTTTGCCTTGGGCTCCCACAGGCAATCCCCTATCATGGAAGAACTGGGGATTTGGGCTGAATAAAGGCATCCCAGGCGGGAAAGGTGCATTGCCATAGGTTTTTATGGATGACTCACTAACTACCTTGAATCATTCCTCCAAGTTAAAAAAGCAGTGAGTTGTGATTTCTTCAGCTCAGTAATGTCATACATCCCTCCAGCTGCCGTTTGCCTTCTCCACTGGCCAGATGAATGGTCTTTGCATGGTGAGTCCCACAATCTCTTCTCATAATCAAGGCCACACCATGATACCATCTTTGCTTACCTGGACAATTCAGAATTACTTGAATCCCACAACTCAAGTGGTGTCTTTGCAAATAGGAAAAAACATCTATAAAAAGAAGGAATGAAAAAAAAAGATGATTCCATAAATCCCACCGTATTATTCAGTAGGTTAAGTCTTGACCATGCTCTGAGATGGAGCTGTGTCTCAGCCTTATCAAGGGAAAATTTGTGTACTCTGTTTTGCAGCCTTGGTTATTTTCTATTCATTAACCTCCTCATTTATGCCCCTCCTGCCAGCAGAGCTTTCTGACATCCTGCTATCCTTGATTCAAGCCTGTCTTGGCACCCCCTGAAACCAGGCAGAGTCTCCAATGACCTCCAGGGATGTTGGTTACATCCTGGATTCCTCACCCTCACCACAGATGCTTTCAGAGAAATGCTACAGAGCACTGTGATTCTATTTTTATTTTTATTTTTCTAGAATTAACCTTTTTTGTTGTTGCTGTTTTCTTCCCTGTGGCTGAAGGAAGCCCCAGTTCAAAGTGGCTTAAGGACAACATTAAAGGGAACATGCTGTATTTTCATTTTTCTCTTCTTTGGAAAAACATATTCTTGGGGGCTTTTGGATGACCTTCCTTTTCACTCCCATCCCTGAATGGGGCTGGTGGGCACAGGCAGCTCAGCCCTGTTGGGCTCTGCTCCATGGTCCCACGAGTAGCCAGTGAAGTGACTGGTACCACAGCCTCTCCTTATGTGCACAGACCCTTTGAAATCACTTCAAAGGGGTTGTTTGCAAAGGGGCTGCAGGTACAACACAGTTAAATATGGCCAGTACCGTATCTACTGTTTAATGATTCAAACATTATTTCTTATGAGCAAACAGAGGCATTTTTTTATATTGTTGACACTGATCCTCTAGCTTAGCAAAGGGCACTCGTGCAACATTTTCTGACTCAATTTATCATCTGCCCTAGGCATTCGTTGCACTTTTCTCATCATTAGGGAAGAAATAAAAGCCATTCACTAATCCCCAAACCACTTTGTTCCTCTATGGCCCTTCAAAGAGCAGGGCCCCTAAATGGTGATTAAGGACTCTGGAGACCTTTCTCAAGAGAGATTCCTTTCCTTCCCCATATCATGCAGAAGGAATCAAATTCTCAAGCTGGGTAATGTTTTTTTAATTAATACCACGGGACTTAAAATAAAATAAAATAAGATAATTATACGGGGCTTTTAACCTTTTTTATAGGCTTTTTATGTTGCCTTTAAATAAAAACAACTCTCTCTGCTTAGCCTGTGGATTTAGGTGGTGGTGTTAATGTGCAGGCTGGGGCAGAGATGACTGGAGTGGGGGGTTAGGCTAAGCTCTACTAGCCTCCTGCTGAAGAAGCAAGATCTCCTTGTGTCCTCCTGCACTTCTCCCTGCGATGCTGTCTGCACAAAGCCCGAGGGGCCTCCATGCCCCAGCAACACAGGGACAGGAATGGGATGAGCTCTGGCTCGGCAGCAGCTGCCAAATGTGGGGTTTCATGGTGGGGTATGCTGCCCTCCGGGGAGCAGCTGCCCTCTTCTACCGTGCTGATGGACACGAACCCGCAGCACTGGCAGCTGTGGCAAACACTTGGTTTCCTGCCCCCTCGGTTCAAGACAAAATCTTGTATCTATGTGCAGAACACAGGGAAAAATACTGGCACCTGTGGTCATTTGCATGGGTATGAGTCAAGTGCTAGGCAGATGACGTTCAGCAGAGGTGTTCCCAGAAGCTGGAAAATCTAGGGGCCTCTATTTCTATTTTATGGTGCTTCTTTTTTTATTTATGTGCATGTTCCTCTCTGGAGTTCTTTCCCGTAGCCCGGGCCCTGTTAGCACTGATTTAAGACATGACCCGTAGTTATAATTTTTCTCTGTCCCTCCCAGGCTGGATGGTCACATTTCCTATTCTTCCTTGAGCACAGCTAAGTTTTTTTTTAACCTCTGATGCTGCTCTTGGAGGCTTCAGGACACAGGTGCACGTGTGGGAGAGTGGAGGCGCAGCCACAAGCTGACCAGCCTTTGTTTCACTGCGGGAGGACTTTCCTCTTTTACCTCTGTCCCCAGCCATCTGCAACCAGAGAAAACCCGGGGGTTCAGAAAAAGCCCTGCGTGACAGAAATAAAACGTGTTTCACCTCTTAGAGTTGGCTTCAAAAGCTCAGTGCGCTAGAAAAATGTAATGAGTCAGTAATAGCCATGAAAGAAAATAAATGCCATGGTCTGTTCTTCTCATGACAGTGTTTCTAGGTCTGGTTTGTTTTGAGCCTCTGTTTTAGGAGAACGGCAGGAAAAGCACTTTTTAAAAAGCTCCTTCTTGTTACCAGCAACACCGTGACCTTTGTTTAAAAAAGTCATTAAGCCACTTCACAGGTAAGTAAGGCAAAGCCACTGGAAGTGCAAGCGGGCCGCGGGGCCGTGCTGCTGCTTCCACTCGGGCAGTGCAGGGGCTGGGGGCTCCGGCAGCGGGCCCAGCCCAGCAGCGCTGGATGGAGGCTCCCAAAACGCAGCCCCAGGATCCGCCACGAAGCGTGGGGCTCCAGGCATGGCACAGCCCTCCAGAAACGGCCCCGGGGTCCTCTAGGAATTGGTGCAGCCGGTGAGGAGGGCAGATCTGCAGCAGTGAGCGAGCTGGAAAGCTTCGTGCTCTCTGCAGGGGACATCGCGGCGCTTTGCCAAGCTCCTGGGAGCGGGGCTGGGTTGTGCCTTTTGCTCAAAGCACTGGCCCAAGCTACCGGGCTATATTCTCCTCTCAGGCCCAGCCCTGTGGTGTCAGTCAGTAACGTGGTGCGGGTCCTCGGAGTCTCGGCGGCGCTAACCGAGCAGAATTTGTCACCTTGATTTTTCTCATCCCCCCCCCCCCCCCCCCCCCCAGCAGATTTGTCTGTCAGTGGGAAGGGGCAGAAACTTATAATTAACGGAGAAGCAGGAAGTGAAAAGCGGAGTTCAAAGCCGTCTGCCAAAAGAAAACGATCCCGACCAAGTCTCCCAGGATTGTGTCTGGGATGACAATGACAGCCCGGCACTTCCAAGGACGGCTCATTGTTGTGCCGAGCTCCCTGTCCTCAGCCTCCGCTATTGTCCGGCCGCCTGGCCTCACTCATTGCGCTGCAAGTTGCCAGCCCCAAATTAGGACTCCTCGGGGGCTAAAGGTCAGGCGGCAGCTTGGCGATATTTTGGAGGATGTGAGTTATAATGAGATCAGAGAGAAGCACTCAGACGGCAGGCAGCACGGCAGCGGCCGAACGGGTCGGCTTGGCAGTAGGGAGCGGAACAAAACAGAGGGGGTCTATCCAGCCCTCTGGGTAAAGTCCTATACAAGCGCCAGCCTCGTTTCATCCTATTTTTAGTTTAACCTATTTAAAATGGGGTTAAAAGGGGTCATAAATCTTTACGGGAGCCGAGCATCCACGGAAACCCCAGGTCTGATCTCTTTTACATCTGTTCCAGGTTCTCAGCCTTATCTGCTTCAGCTGCCTTCACCCTTTGTGGCTGCACACAAACGCCATTCAGCAGAGGTCCTTTGGCAGGGGCTGAGTGGCAGGTATAGGGTAACTGCGCTGCTCCGGGGAGGGGGCGGCGGGATTTCTGGCTGCAGACAGCCCCCGAAGCCCGGCTGATTGACACGGTAAACCTATACAGAGGGGTTGTTTGAGGGGAGCCTGCCAGATTGACAGTGTAAATGTGTAACACACACACAGCCTGTGAGAGAGGAGCCTGCCGGCGGGTGGGAGAGCGCTGGCGGAGCGTTGGTCACACGGAGATTGAATTACAGCTGAATTAGATCAGAGCTGTGGGAAACGGCACCTCCTAAACACACACGCAGCCTCCCCGGGGGCCGGGCGGCGGGCAGCAGCGCGCCAGGCCGGGGGAGCATCCCGCACGGGCTCCGAGCCCCAGAGCCTGGTGGCTGCAGCGAGCGGCTGGAAAGGAGGGCAAAAACAAAGGGGAAAATTAAAAAAAAAAAAAAAAAAAAAAAAAAAAAACTGGATGGGAAAGGCTGGCATGGCAGGATTTTCGCCCCGCAGCTGCAGGGGTCGGACTCCAAAGGGGATTTTGCTGGCTTTAACCGATGCCTTTTAAGATTTGTGGTTTTATGGCGTTTCGCTAGCGCTGTGGGGAGGAATCTTAATACCCCAACGGCCCCCTCAGATACCAATCGCCCTCCTAATCCTCTTGATTTGCCATATACTCTGATGGCATTTCACAAACCTGCAGTATCAATGCCTCTGAGCCGAGGGTCGGGGCAGGGTGGGGGGGTCGCTTGAAAACAGGCCCATTTTAAGCTCTATTAGAAAGGGCAAAAAGTCAGCTGGCTTGGAAATGTGCTCCCCAGCAGGCGCAGGGAAGCACTTCTTCCAGCAGGCAGCGGGAGGAAGGCACTGGGTGCCCTGCTGGCCCCGCCGTGCCCTCCTCGCCCTCACCCTCCTCTCCTCCGCCTGCCTCTCTTCTCCCTGAGGGCTGGCTGAGCAGGGGCCAGAAAACGACCACGAAGGCTCCCAAGCAGTATTTTTTATTTTATTTTTTATTTTTTAATTATCATTATGCAACTCGCTTTTCAGGACAGTTATTTTTCTTTAATTTGATTTTCCAGTGTCTCCTGCTTTGCATAATCCCCTCTCCAGTGAACTCTGCTAACAAACATTGGCCAGCCCGCCTGTAATTTCTCAACCTCCGGGCTAATTCTCATAAATAAAGTGCAAGCCAGAGAGAGACACAATGCCTGACAGTGGAGCCGGGGCTCCGCAGACTCTGCAGACGCAGAGGGCAGCTTGCTCCCAGCCACAGGGCAGGATCAGACCGACGCTTTGCAGCTCTTGCAGTCTCAGCACCTTACTGTGGAGCCGATGCGTGCAGTTTGCAGTGAGTGGCCGTGCAATGCCTAAACCAGAGGCGTTTTCCTCCTGCTCTTCCCCGTGATGTGCAGCCTGGATTGGAGCCGTACCCCCTCCACTGCCAGGATGCTCCCGGTGAAGGCAGACCGCCGGCACCTTCGTGGTCGGTCATGCTGAGCTGCAGATTGGGTTTGGCCACTCAGTCATCCAAGCTGTCTGGTTGCTCACCAGCAGGGCTTTCATCCAGTCCCCATCACGCAGAAAGGATGGAGCCACCCTCTTTTGAAGGGGACGGAAGCTCAGCGGTATGGATTTAATCTGTGTTGTGGCACTTGGCCTCATGAGCCCTGACCTGTTTATTTACTAGCACAGACATAGTCCAGGGACAAGTAAGTCCAGAGCTGGATGCTGCGCAGCAGGGGGTTGCTACTCCACATTCACATTCACAGGCAACCTGCCTCATGACAGCCCCTGTGACATTGCTCTGGGTCACAGGAGATTAAATCTCAAGACAGAGCCTGGTAGACTCTGCAAGGAAAGCGTCTCCCGCAGTGCATCCTCTGCTCAGACCCCTTGCTCATAGGCCAGCCAAGGTCAGGGAAAGGTGCACGGGGAGAGACAGGACTTTCTGTCTCCTTCTGTGAGAGGGGAGCTTTGACCCACAGCTGCTGCAAGCCTCATCCACACGGGGCGTCTTTCTCTTCATCCAGAGCTCCTTAGAGTGTTGTCTGCTACACCATCTGGGGATGGGGATACTTTTAATTCCATGGCTGTTTATAGTTTGTTTACTTTCAAAAAGAGTGTGAGAACTGTGCCAGAAGTTGTTACTGAACAGAAATCCCTGAATTTATGGTTTGGCTTTGCTATTCATGCAGTGTTATGCTTACAAAATGAGAACTCATAAGGTGCATGGGGCAGCAACACCCAGTCCTCTGCCGGCAAGCTCCAGTAGCTGCCATAGGTAGAGCTGTGCTCTCACAGATAAATCACTGCCTGATCTTGTCATTTTGCAGGGCCTGATCTTGCTGGAGCAGATCAATGCCACTTTCTGGTGAAGCTGTTGCAGCCTTGTGGGAGAACAGCAGTCTTGACACCCAGGTCTTCGGCCAGGCCTCCTCCAGCTGGTGCTAACCACCAGAAGATATTTCTTCTTACATATGAACAGTTAGCCTTTGTTGAAAGCTCTCACATCAGCTGAGGATTCCTAGGAGCTCTTACTCCTTCAGGTTAGCCTGGACCTTCCAGGACTCCCTGGAACTATTAGTTCTTCAGGTTGATCCCCTTCATAGGACTAGAAAACCTTGGTCAGTACTACATTACTCAAAATCTGCTCCACCACCAGAGAGGACATGGGAAAAAAGGAGTGTTTACTACGAAAAAAGTTTATGTAGAAAAAGGGATGTGCCATAATGGAGCTAAGGAATACGATGATAAAACAAACAATCTTTTTAGTAAGATAAAAACAAACTGTAAGAGTCCTCCTTGGTGGTTCCAGCAGCTCAGGTTGTGGTGGTAGGGGTGGTAGTGAGCATCTTCAGTGGAGATGATCAACCCTGAGCAGTGAAGACATGGATCAGGAGACCCATGGACCATGGCTGGAGAAGGGATGTAGGGGTACCCTGATGTCTGGGTGAAGTGAAATCTCCACGGAGGGGAGGGCAGCTGGCCCAGCCCCAATGCCCACGGGTACCACAGGACCATGGACCTCCACCAGAGGTGTGCCTGCCTCTCCTCTCATGTCTTGGCTATCTGAAGGTCTGGTAGAAGGTTTATAGGGCCAGGGAACTGCTGAAGACTTACTTCCATAAGACCTATAGACTTTTATAAGGTCTAAATATTGTCTGAGCGCAAGGAGGAGAGGAGGTGCCTTCTCCAGCTTGCTGACTGACGTGGGGTTTGCCACAGCTTGCTTGCGGAGTAACTCACTGGCTGTGCACCCTGCTGCTGTCACTCGGAGGTAACCTGTGCTCGGGCAATCCCACCGCTGCGAGAGGGCTGCAGGGTGAAGCAGGGTTGCTTCCACCTCCTCACAGATGTAGCTGAGCAGTTTGCTGTTGGGAAAAGGCAGAAGATAATTCTTTTGAAGAACCTGGTGGTTGTAAGCAGCTTGTTATGGAAGAGATTTTCTTGTACAAAACAACAAAGACCATGAAAAAATACCCTATTTTTACTTCTTTACTGTGTAAGTTTTACAGTCAGAAAACTTCGTGCCGTTATGAGCCTTCTTCATGGCCACTACGAGAAGTGGGAGGTGGGAGGCAAGAAGGCAAGGTGGGAGGTTGGAGCTGCAGATGCATTTAAGCCTCAGACATTTTGACAGGTTTTGGCCTTCAGGAGAGAACGTGCCAGCACTGTGTGGCAGGGCAGGAGTCAGCGCGGGGCCCATGCTCGTCTCTGTGGAGGATGGCCGAGGCGTGCAGCACAAATAACTCACCTTCTTCGATTTTCCAGTGTTGTCAGTGCTGAACCGGTGTAAATCCACAGAGACTGGCTGTCAGGGCCATTCTGTGGAGGGTTTTGCACCAGCAAGCAAAAATTCCTCAAAGCAGAACTCTTCCCAGAACAGGATTTTGGAGAGAGAAGTGCTTCAGCTTATTCAAAGCCTGAAATTAAGATGCCATGAGCCAACATAATTTAGTTTCGATATTTTAGTTAATTTACTCTAGAACATAATTTAAATGAAATTGCTGTTAAATAAATTGCTGTGGATCTTTCCTATGTTATCAACTTGCCTACATTTCTGAGAATTGGTTTGGAGTCTGAATGCTCAGAATGGGGTCCTCTAAAAGATTACCCCGAGACTTCAAAGAAGACCCACCAAATAAGAATAGCACAGAACAGGATGATGTGGTCCTTCAGGCAACTTGACTTTTTCATGGGTTGTTGGGATTTTGGCTACTCATTTACCTGGAACAGGTAACTTTTCTCCTCGTTTGCTGCGTGGTTGCAATATGATTTTTCTTTTCATTCTGATACATTAGGGATTGGTAAATATGTTTTGTGTTGGGGGCTTCTCTGGTTTTCATGACAGATGCAGCAGTTCAGCTAGGGAACAGCCCTGTCCTTTGGCTTCCCTGCAGGACTCTCCCATCTCACATAACCATTGATCCCTTTTGCAGCTGAAAGCAAACCTCCGTGTGAAACGCTTTGATTCAGTCACCTCAGCACACCCCTTTCTTTTCTTTTATTATTTTTTTGGACCTGAATTCCTGCAGGCTCTCGATGCAAATTGCTTCAGCCCCGGTTCACAATGAAGCAGGAAAGCCTTCCACTGGAAAAGCACTTGGTTTTGAAAGCGCTCACGGCACTGGGGAAGCTCATGGGTTGCAGCCAACCAGGGCAAGATCATGCTTCCAGGAAAGTATGACTAACCTAATTTCCACATTTACTTAGCACACAGGATGCCCCAGTACATGCAGCACTTCAGAGGTCATAAGGATGGGGTGCCGGGGGTAGAGTTCAGTGAATTTATGGCTGAGCGGCTCAAATCAGACATGGAATTCCGCCCTTTGATGTCAACCATGTTATCAGGCCAGCCGGGTGTGTGAGATTAGCTGCAGAGCAGGATGCCGTTTCCTCGGTGGGTAAGAAGGTGCTGCAGAAGTGGCCTGGTGTGCATGGAGCACAAGGGGCAGAGGCTGGTGCTGGTGGGCTCTGCCCATCACAGCCCGTGGAGGATAGGTGGGTAGGAGGCCACCAGTGAGGCAGTTTATGAAGGTGGGCATCTGCAAACGCATGCTCCATGAGCTGTTTAACCTACCTGGGTCTTTGGAAGCTGTCTGCAGGCAAGCTGCAAGCATGGGCCTGCCAGCATCTCTGCTGTAGGCAACAGCAGCTCCAGCCTGTGCTCCTCAACACTAGTTCCTCCAGGGGTTGTTCAGGAAGTTGTCTGGAGACACAGGAAGGAGGTAAGTGCTCTTCTGTCTGCACAGGCCACCCAGACGAGAGGTCTTGTGAAGAGGTGTGGACACAGGAACTGGAAGGACCTGAAGGAGCAGCCAAGTACCGCTGCTGTCACCTCCACAAAACTCCTCTGAGCATCCTCACACAGCCATTTCCTCTTTTATTGTCCCTTCCCTCCTAACAACCCAGCTGGAAAGGCCTTCCTTCAAAGACAACTCTTTTTACAAGAGCTAGTAATGAAACATCTCAGTACGCTCAGATAAACCCAAACTTGTTTCCTTTAAAATACATGGAGTGCGCAGAGTTGGGTGGCATCAGGCTGGGGACTACTTGCTCCTTTTTGCACCTACCCGACACCTCCATAGCATCTACACCTGCAATGAACATGGGCACCTCTGCCACGTACTAAAAGCCTTCTGATGCACCCCCTGGCACCCGTGGGACGTCTCCTTCAGGGATTATTGCTTGTAATGTGGGAGCTACCACATCCCTGTCATGTACACTCTCCTGCGAGGTTAATTAAAAAAAATGAAAGATTTACGTGAGCATGGAAAGCAGTGTAAGAAAAGTTTCCAAACTTCAGAATTTTGATTTAGCTCAAAGAAAAGACTCCAGGGATTTGTGTCTGAAAGTGTTCACGTACACCTAAAAGAAACAAACAGTGTCCCTGTTATTTACAATGCCTGAAACTCACTGGAAACAGAAGAATGTCCCACTGAAAATACCAAATAAAGAAGAAATCTTGTGTGAAGCAAAGGAAGTGCAATCTAGTGATTAAGGCAGGAACAGGATTGCCAGGAGGTCCTTCTGGCAGAAGGGCTATGCCTGGCGTTACAGCAGACTTCCTGTGTGACTGGGCACGAGCTGAAGGGCCTGACAGTGGAAGCATGTCCCAGCGCACACCGGGAGCCATGCCCCGGGACCATGGCCAGGGGGTTTGCAGGGTCAGGGCTTTGCTTTGTGAAGCTTATAAACTGCTGTTGAAATCCAAGCCCAGGAGTGTGAGGCCATCACAGCCTGGACTGGGGCAGGACCTGGGGAAGAACCTGCAGGGAGAGGTCCTACCCTTCTGGAGGGGAGATGGACATCACCTTGGCTGTGGTCGCAACGCCGGCAGGAGGTTTGGCTGGTCCTGCTGGGTGGGAGCCCATGGCACGGCTCCTGCAGCTGGAACAAAGCAGGGCTTTGAATTACGACTCTCTTAGCCCAAATCTGTGCTGCTCAAGGGCAGCCCAGCAGCGTGCAGCCTCCTCCTCTGCACACTCAGTCCCTCCTTGTGCGGACACGGTGGAGACTATTGGACTTAGGAGACCTCATAAAGCTGCCCGTACTGAAGCATACATTTTTAAGTGAAAAAAAAAAAAAAAAAAAAAAAGGATTGAAATGCAGAGGGTCATTTGTGGTCTAATCAAAAGGGCTATGTCTTCTGCTCTCATTACACTTTTGATAAGCTTCTCCTCTGCGGGCAGGACAAGTGAGGTGGGCGAGAGAAGGAGATGGATTTGGAGGCACTGGCTGCCCCATTTATACCTGCCACACATTAAAGGTGACCCTGACGGGGGGTCCTTGTCCCCCCCCCACCGGCCAGCTCCCAGGGCTCACATAACAAACACAGCCCTGGCTGCACAACCGATCTGTCGCGGGGATTATCTGCTCGTTTGAAGTGAAATTTAGCTGGTCTTAATCAGAAATCTAGCTGCATCAGGTTCACATTAGCTTGCGTGGAGGTAGTAGTTTCACACAACGACATGGTAGCAATTAAGCTAGTTGCTACTGGTTCTTACCCTAGGGTACAACTTTGTTTTGTTCCTTGCAGATTAGTGGGACCGCGCTAGTTTCCACATAGTTTTCTTTCCTGTAGACCCTGGCTATTCCACGTCAAACCCTCTGGGACTGGTTATTAGACCACACAAACTGTAATTATTTCCCAAAGAGGCGGTCAGCGTTCCAGATCTCGAGCACGGCCAGTTATAAAAAAATGTTATGAATCTGAGAGAGGGAAGGGATTTCACTGAAGCCAAAGGAGCCTTAAAACTACACAAACACCGAGAATTAAATGTTTTCAAACGGCAGGACCTGAAGACGCATATTCATTTCAAAAAGCGTAATTATGCCTTTCTTGGCACTGGAGGTGAGAGTGAGGGAAAGTCCCTTCTGGGTCCCACTTCATTTCCTCCCTCAGCGCCTTGGCATGGGTGAAGCCACAAACCTCCTCTCTACTTCATATAAAACCATCCCGGAAGACCCAATTATAGCCCAGTTACCCCTCACGTGAGCCCATTTTTTTCCACTGGGAAAACCCTTGTTTATTTTAAGACTCAAGCCGAAGCCCTGATGTGTGGGAATGGTTTGGATGTGTCCCATCCCTGGAAACAACACTTTGCATGAAAGGTAAAAGTTCACGTTGAAAAAAAGTGAGATACGTACATTACAGCTGATTGAGAACATGTACACAATCAATTATCAGAAATTAGGCAGAAATGGAGCCTCTTACTTCTAGAAGAGCTATTTTTTTATTTTTATTTTTTTAACCTAGGTCAAGCTGCTCTCATGTGGATTTTTGGCATGTGGCAATTTCTTATTTTGAAGCCCACAACCCTTTGTGTGGCAACCATCTTTTCTTGAACAAACCTACGTATCGTAGATGCTGCAATGAAAAGACGTCTGTCTGTTACTTCCTACAGTCCCCTCCTACCATATTCTGAGGCAGTCACGAAGTAGAGGATCTTATTGCAAACCCATGTGGTTCTCTTGGCATTTGCATCAGTCAGGAGTGAGTTATTTTCATGTGAATTGAGGGACAAAATTAACATCTATTACCTCAAAAATGTGATGGGGGATACAATAGTGAAATTTCTTGGCCAGAATTTCTTCCACTTTCCAAACCAAAGCATAAAAGCACAGGAAGAAGTAACAACAATAAAATAGAAAATTGCTGCCTGGTCAAAGGCTATAGATGACCGCATTGCCCCGATGTTATCTTATTAACGTAAAGTAACTTAATCCCATGACATCATTTTATAACAGGCCAACGTTTATTGATCCCCAATATATAGTCACCTATTGGAAGAGAGAATGGACCTAAGCTAACACTGGTGCTGAATAACTTGGGCAACCCCTCTGTGGTTGTGAGTGAAAGCTGTTTTAGGGGCCATCATTGCTCACACACACAACTGGAGCCAGCAAGATCCAGCCCTGCCACAGCTCAATATTTAGTGCACCCACGAGCTTAGCGAAGCAAGGAGAGGGCAGATGCAGGGAGGCCGCAGGTTTTAGTTCTCTCGGCTCTGACTGCCTGAATTTCGGAGGGGCTGCAATACACAAATACAAGTAGCGCATGAAGCGAGGAGGCCTGCATTTCTAGGAAGCTCAGCTAGGCTCTTCCCAGCAATTGCGGCAACAGCTGTTAAGTGCGTAGAGCTTTTAAAAGGCAAACGTTAATGCAAAGATGATGGCAAATCCAGCTGTAAACCACCAGCTGACGATTTTCGTGAGATAGTGAGCGGCCTGCTGCGAGGCCTGAATTCTGTCACGTCTGTGTCCCCCACTGCCGCTCCTGCTTCCTGGTGTGGCCAGCTGGTGAGGGCGGCACGTCGCTCTCCTTGCCTGGCACGTGTCCTCCACAGGTTTCTCTGGCACCACTTGGATGAAGGGCCTGGGGTGAAGCTGGGTTTCCAGATCAGAGACCTGGTTCTGGCTCCATTAACACTCGTGTCGTCTAGAGGGGGTGAGCTACCCCTGGCTGGGAATCAGCTGGTGGGTTTGCTGTCTGGGAAGGCACACCTTACCTAGCCTGCACCGAGCTTGTCCTGCTGCCACCAGCAGTGGTGTAGCACGGATGAGGCCTCTGGGAAACCAGCCATGGTCTTTGGTAGACTTGTCCAGATGGTAGCTGGTTCTTCACAGCTGCGGTTACCTGAACAGTCTGGATCAGACGTGGTGAGCACCTCCTGCATGCCGCCCCACCCAGTCTCTGTCCTGGGGAACATGCCATTGCCTCTCCTAGCTCCATGGGATCCTGCAGGCTATTTGTCTGTCTCTGCAGTTAATAGGTCAATCTCTGACATTAGCGGGGTAACGCTTGGTTTTATTTTCTTACAGTATTTTAACTAGGCAAGTATTGTAGATTGCCCCAAGGAAGATGGTGTGTCTGTGTGCCAAGAGATTTTGTGGATAACGTCATAGTTATGGGTTTTATTGCCCTCCTCCAAGGTTTTACCAATAGTGAAAAGCAACACAGAGCGTTTTCCACGTTAGTGCCTGGAACTCCAAACAGACTCCCTGTCTTTCTCCTGACTTAAGTTTAGTTGCTGTGCCTCTTTACAGAAACACAAGTGACAAGGGCTCCAGTAAGCACAGTTTCAATGGTTTTCTAAACATATCCCATAACCAAGCAGGCATGTTGTATTTTGTCGGGTTTGCAGAGTGTTAAGACAAAATCAATGGACAGTTCAAAGGAGGCTGGGAACAGAATTTTTCATTCCATTCATTATACCATCCCTGATGGCAGCTACCCCTTACATTCTTGCTGTTTACTTTCCAAGAGGTCAACAACCAGTGTCTGCAGGGAGAGTTTGCCTTGGAGTTATAATAATCCATCTGTGTTGTTCCTTTCAGCGGCTCCCATCTTTTACCGGTCCAAACTTAATAACCTTCTTTCCATATTTTAATTTGTTGTTGTTGTTTCACTGCATCGGAACTGCTCTCTTAAATTATACATATATATATATAAATGTATATTTCTCATTAGCCAATATACTCCCCTCTCCAATATTTATGAAAATGTATAGCAATGAAGATATTGACTTCCAGTTCTGAGCTACAAGATTGATATTCCTCCAAAGTAAATACTGGCCTTGGCTGTGCCACAGTCAATATTTACCTCAGGCAAAATAGATCTTGATGACAACCTAAACCTGAAGTCAATATTGGCTTGCTGTAATCCAGCTGGTATAAAGTAATCAGTTTCCTTTATATTACCTGAATGCATGCAAATATTTCCAAGTTAAAGGTGGGCTCCACATTCTTACCACTGTAGATGTAGTATTGGGACCATCCCCCTTATTTTTAGTCATCACAAAACTGAGAGCTCTCCATAGTCACAAATGCCACCATGTACGCTATGAAAGCTCTCCTATCTCCGAAACAATCTGCGAGTGACTGATTAACTATCTAATCTGTGTACCTACTCTGAGGCACATTTCTGCAGAGTCTAAAAGCCTTCCAAAGCCTTAAGAGAGGCAAAGTTTGCAAAGAAAGGGAATATCCTTTACCTGGCCAGGCGAAATAGCTGTGAAAGTGGATAAACTGGGCACACAAGCCCTAGATCTGAAGATACTGACTCTTCCTAAGAAACCTGAGTCTCTCATTAGTTTAGACCATCAGGTCTACAGCAATATTGTTGCTGCTACTGCCTCTAAGGAGATAAATAATTTCTCCTTCCCAATCCATGGGGAAACATTTTAGCACTCAAGAGGCTCTTTTTAAATGTGTCTCCTTTGGTCCATCAGTCACTCCCCACCCAGTAAGCCTGCTGGCCAACACTCAGCACCTTTGGCAAATGGCAGACTCAAACTAATGATGATCCTGTGGGTTTCCTGAAAGAAAAATGTGAATAGGTAGAGGAAGAAGAGGGGCTTGGATTAGCCTTAGTTGGCTGTGCCAGTGGACAGTCAGCATGGCTGAGCCTTCGTGCCCACTGCAGCGCAGTCTGCCTCCTGCCTGTGTGCCAGCCATGGGTGTGGGCAGCAGCATGGAGTGAACTGGTGGGTGCAGATGTTGGGACACTCTCAGGAGGCAGAGCACCACTCCACAGGAAAAAAAGGTTTGATTATTCACTCTGCTGTCTGTGGAGAAGCTTCAGTTTATAAGTGGTCTGTAACTAAGTATGCTGCATGAGCACACTCAGTGGGAAAGTTGAAATGAGGCCATTCCCTTAATTTGTTGTTCCAGGAGTGGGCATCTTCCACAGAGCATTTTGCACTACCGTGACCAACGCACCCAAAAGCCTCCCTTTTAGCTGAAGATATGTCGTTCCATTGCAGTGGCTCCGGTAGGCAACTGTGGCCAAGAAGTCTGAGTTTAACTCCCTCGGGCAGCTAAACCAGTCTCAAATAGGATTTGCATATCAGGACAGAAATCATGAGCCTCTCTCCATATTCAGTGAGAAAACAGGAAAAAAACAAAACAAAACAAAAAAAAAAAAACAGAGCTTTGAAGTGACTCACTGATGGACTTTTGTTTTGTTTTGTTTTGTTTTCTTTTTTGTATTTTCTGGAGCTTTTTCAACTCTCTATATAAATAACAAGTTGAAAGAACTAAAAAATCATTAACTAGATTAAATCCTGGTGAAGTTTTGTGATCGTTACAAAGTCGGTAGTGCGCAGAGTTGGTTTGCTAGGTTATTTTTCCTTTGGTTCAGGTTACTTGTGCAAAGATGTTGGTGGTCCTAACAAATTCTTAGAAGATATCTGAACACAGCACTCACCACTCCCTGCAGTGCAATTTTGCCTGATTAGCAATCTCTCTGGGAGGCCAGTGGCTGGAACAGTTTGTGAATTGTATTATAAGAGAAATAAATAAGGATAAATGATAATGTTTAATGCCGGTGGAAGACCACAGGTGCAAAATAGTGCAGAGTGGATAGTGGTTATTTAGTGAAAAAAATAAGTTTAAAATGCACATGAGAATGCTGTCCATGTTTCTACAGGGTGCCTTCTTAACTGGATGGCTCTTTCCTGAGTAAAACAGGCTGTGATGTAGGATGCACTTGGTGGGACCTCGCCTCATTAAAGCCTCTCCACGTTTACAGCAGGTGACCCTGACCCCAAGGCAGACCGTGCTTGGTGACCCACTGATGCACCAGAAGTGCTTGGAGGTTTTCAGAGGGCTGGGTCACCAGCTACTTGGCCACATCTCTCCCGAAATTCTAGCCCCTTATCTCAACGAAAGCTACATTTCAAGTATTTCCCCAATTTACCTGCCAAAGCAACTGGAGCTACTGCAAGGATGTGAAGTGTTTGTGAATGCCAAAGGTGGTTACCACGGAGTCACTGAATGGTTGAGGTTGGAAGGGACCTCTGGAGATCATCTGGTCCAGCCCCCTGCGCAGGCAGGGCCACCTGGAGCAGGTAATGAACAGAAAGCAAGGTGTCCATGGTGGTCTGAGACCTGTGGGATTCCAGCTCTGTAGCCTTGCACGGTGACTCTTTAAACCTGCTCTTTCCACTGCAGGAAAATTACCCAGCCTTTTTCTGGAGCAGCTAGCCAGCCTATATCTTCTGTAACTCAGCATATTTTCTGGAGCTGAGGAACAAATCATGAGATGGGTAACCCAGAAAGGGGGGCCAGTCTCTAAAAAACAGCTAGCTTGGGAAAGGACATAAATGACAGCCTCCAAGTAATGTGACACTGGAAGAGATGCCCTTTAAAGCTGAGCTGACTCACAGGGAAGAGTTTCACTGTTTCCAAAACCTAGGACTTGTTTTCCCCACAGAAAGGACAGGAAAACCCCAAACCAAACAGACTTAATATACTTCAATTCTTCGTTACCCAAGCAAAAACAAAACAAAAGTGTAGAAATATTGAAGTTTCCCATAGGATGGAAATTTTGATTTTCACCTAGCTGCAGTCCCATGACAGGAGGGCAGCCTGACGGGCTCTACTTTGGGCTTTTCCTGGGGCATTCGGAGAGCTGCTTAGGAAGCACAGAGCACACTCACACTGAGCCTGACTACGGCTATGGCCATAGAAGAAGAGAAGAGCCCCAGCTATGATTTTCTCTAGATGGAGCCATGGACTGCGTGCATCCCCGTCCCTGCCTGGTTGTTGAAAATGGAGAGCACAGAGGGCTTCTGGGGACGGGTGGGATAAGGGGGTTAAAGCCAGAGGGGCCTTGCTTGAAGAAGGGTAGGTTCTGGGGAAGGCCAGCGGTGGCAGCAGGGGCAGTGGGACCCTGGCAGCTCCAAGCCAGAGGGGCTCCAGCCCGGTGCCCACGTGGGCTGCATGCAGCGTGCATGATCTGGGGAGGGTGGACATTTGAAGAGCACCAGGGTAATGGGTAGGGGGATTTAACTGGAGATCTACATTAAAAAACAAAACAAAGCAAAAAGCAACATCAAGTACTGAGTCTAAAATTGATACCTGCACAGGTACTTCGTTTTGCCATGTGATTTGGACTTGCTGCCCGATGCTTGCTTTAATAAGCAAATGCCATGACTCAGGTAATTCTCCCTCTCCGTCTCTCTCTCTGCCTCATTTTGTTCTGCAAGCCATGGCATGAGCTAGCTTCAGCCTTGCCATAAAAATCTGACTCACTTCCTAAGGGCAGTCTAAAATAACATGAGGATTTTTTTTTTTTTAAATGACGCTGTTTACCTCCTTAGACACAACAGAAATACATCGGGGATTTCTGAAAATGCAACACAATACAATACAATAAAATCAGGTCTGTTAAGCGCAGATGAGAGGTCCTTTTTATCCCAATTTTCTTTGACCCTCTCAGTTGCTCCTTTTAAGAAGAGAAAATCTGTGCCTCTCTCTCCGGTGGCTAGCAGTCGACAATCAGCACTTCTTCTCTCTTCCCTGAGTGGGCAAAACCGGGGGGAGGGAGAGGGCTGAAAGTAAAGCGGAGAATTGTTCAGATTGCCCGGATCCCTCCAGGAAGTGATCTTTCTGCTTTTACTCCAGACACACGCATCCCAGCTAGCCAGCAGCTCCAACTAATTAGCACACGTGATGGGAATAGGAAACAAAGTCACAAACAATAGTAGCGTGGGAACGCAGTGTAAACGGCAATTACACAGCCCCCCCCCCCCCCCCGGCCGCCCCTCGCTCTGGCCTTCCCCGAGTAAATAAATAAACGAATAAATAAATAAATGAGCGCATAAATAAGAAAGCGCCGCCGACAATGCAGCAGATAAGCGTGGGAGGCATCGCAGACCACGCTGGGCGAGAGGTGAGGCTCGGCGCTGGCTGGCCCGGCCGCAGCCAGCTATTATTTTCATTCCATACTTCAAGTATATCGAGGCTGCTTCTCTCCCTTTTGTTCAGCGTTGGGGCACAACAGAAAAATGTGTTTGGGGAATTTCAGCACTTGCCAGGTCATGGGGGAGGTCACGGCGCTTTTGTTGGGAGAGAGGCAGAAGAAGAAAGAGGGCAATCAAATATCCTCCTTGAGACAGCTTACAAGCACATGTCTCATGCTGTCAGGGGGCTCGGCTCCAGCGTGACACTTCCAGCTTCTTGTCTTCGTGCCAAGCTGAATATGCTTGGTATACGTTATATATGTGAGAAGTGGTCACCACTTCCCCCGCAGACCACAGCTTTAAGACGTATTATAACGGAGCTATTGTGTGGGATTAAACACATTTGCTGTGGTTTAAGCCTTAAGAGTGTGTGACTGTTTGCACTTGCTTCAGAGCACCCTTATTAGCACGGCTCTGGAGGTGTTCATGCGGAGGTCATCATCGCGGCGTCGCGGTGCTGGGGCTGTTACGCACCGAGAGCCATGTGCTGGTCATTTTGTTTTGTACCAAGTAAACACCAGGGAATTTTATCGCAGCTACATCGGCATGAATCAAAAGAAAGGCCTGGGTATGCATGGGAAATTACTGTCAGAGCTATTCAGCAATGCTGCTTTGATAGCTCCTGTTCCAACACAACTGAGCTTTTCTGGAATAAATCTTTCAGATGAGTGCTACTGTGGAATAAAAACTATTTCTCCCGGTATAATTTTTCTTCCTTAGGAGCAGACGAAATGAAGGTCACTCTGAGAACAGTGGATCTGCACAGGGCATTCATTCTGCACAGATAGGCTGGTCAGCTCTGCAGCATCCCCAAGTCCTGAATTCTCTGAAGCCCGTAGGAATGCTGCAGTTTCAAAGCACTGTGAGCAGGACTGAAAGAAGGCATCTCACAGGAAAATACCCTCAGTGCCTATGCAGGCCATTGCTATTTTGTTACTTCAAAACAGCACTTTCAAAATATGCTTAAATCTCAGAATTAACTGCTTTATGATCCCCAAGTTTGGATTAAAAAAACCTTAGGGTCAGATGCTGATACACATTTAGATCATTAAAAAAACAAATGTTTCCCTAGCAGAAAGTAGGTTCAGTGTCTAACCTTGTTCTGGCAGAACCAAGGCGGCACTATTCTTCTGTTGCTTATTTTTATCCTGGTATTCCATAATGCAATGGAAGAGACAACTGATGATGGGATTTGATTTTGATCTCCTCCCCAGAGGAGAGGGTTTAGTGGTCTAGGCAGCAACATTCAAGCATGCAGCCTATATGGAATAAGGTTTCACATCCAAACCAGTCAGGCTTAGTCTTTAACTTATCTAAAGTAGACAAATGAGGTTCCTTTGACAGGATCTCCTAGATAAAACCTCAGCCAAAGTCCTGACTGCTCTGTGGCAGTTAAAACTCCCTGGCATTTTCTCACTCTGCTCACACACGCTAAACATTCCCCCGCAGCTCATTACCCTGAGATCCAGGGGTGCCCTACGTGGTGGCAGCTTCCCCACGTCAAACTTGTGCTCAGGTGGCTGGTGGCTGCAGGACAGCAGGGAAATGCTGCGGCAGAAAGGTGTGAGGTGAATGCAAGGTATCCCCTGAGAGAAAATAAAGATGCATTTCCAGGAGCCAGTGCTCGCTACATCAGATAGGTAATGTGCAGCACTCATTTAACTTGTCTGTGCACTGGTCATCAAAGCTTTTAATAGCTGGTACCTTCAAAAGCAATAAATTGTTGCTTTGATTTGCTTTTTTCCAAACTGTATTTACTGACAGCTACGGGGCATGCTCAACTTCCGTTTTTCTTTTTGCATGATGAAATTCAGTTCCAGAAAAATTGTTAAGAAAAATGGTTGTTTCTATTTGCCAAAAAGTCACGTTTTCCCTTTTAAAGAGCGTGCTTTTACATAACAGTTTGCATGGTGGAACAGAAGGTCTGGGAGTTGTTTCCCATCATATGCTGCCTAGCAAGAACAAATAGCACACACATTTTTCTCAAAGCTGCATCTTACTGACAAAGGAAACTCATAGCAGGACTTAGACTCTCTCTTTGGAGCAGGGCCTCCCTCTCCAACCATCAGTGTACCACATGAAGCACGTTTTGGTCACGACTCTTAAAACACTGAAGTTGCAAAACTGCACAGGAAAACCTGGCTAGTCAGATTGTTCCTTGGTGGACTGCTAGGATTTTGACAGCAGGAAATATGAACAAGTTTCTGTATTATTATTATTTCTTGGTCCAATTACAAGAAAAGTACTGCAGAGGCAGAAGAAAACTGTTTTGGCAAACTACAGAAGACTTGGTTGAAAAAGGTCAGCAAAAAGAAAAACATGGTTTTACTGTATGATATCTGGTGGAAGCCATGCTGGGTGACTTTGAGGAATGAAGCCAGGGCTAAACAAACTGCCCAGCTATGGCAAATTTCCCCCCTGGTGGGAAGGTGTCTGTAGCTGCCACATATCTGTAGCCATTGACCCCCTTGCTATTTGGCAATGCTGATAGAAGCTGTCCTGCCAACAGCACATTATTGAGTTCCTTGTACTATTTTGCATCCAAGGTACACTCTTACAAACATGGACGCTATGGCATTTTCATGTAATTAAGAAGGTGGCTGCAAATCAAGCCAGCATTTTCTCCCCAAGACCAAAGTACTCAGCTCACTTCAGCATCTTCTGCAACCTGGTGTCGTTCCTCCTGGAGGATCTTGGCTTCCTGCAGCACACAGGGAGGCTGTGCTTTGGGAGGGGGAGAAGGGAGGTCTAGTGGAAGCAGCTGCTGCCTGTCAGCACCTTGACTCAGAAGGAGGCTTGCATGAAAAGAGAAAAGGGGTTGGACTGATTGGAAAGGAAACTGGGTGGTAAAATATCCAATCTGCCTGCCCCCACCTCAGTCAGAGGGCTGACTGAGTAAAAGGTAGCTCTGCCTGGGTGGCTTCAGTGTGTGCTCTCAGATCAGCCTTGCGTACAGCTACATCCCAGCTACATCTGGAGATGAGCTGAAGCCTCCTCAGGTGAAAGCAAAGACTACCTGCACTGTTCAGGGCTGTCCAGAAGATGAATGAAGTTCTGCTGCTGCCGAGATGCTGACAGTGCTAGTCTTGCTCATACATCACTATACACAGCTCCCCAAAAGTGGGAGCTGAGACCAGTGCTGCAGCACCAGCGGTGCAGCCGAGGCACTCAGCTTACAGTAGGGACTTTGGTGTGGAAGTTATCCCTGTCCTTGGCGAGCCTGAAGGCAGAAATGCATTCCCAGTGCTCAGCAGCGGCATGCCGCATGGGGCCAGCATGGCAAGAGCTCCCCAGCCAAGTCTCTGTGGAGTGCCCGGGTCTCAGAGATGTGCAGGTGTGAACGCCAGCAGCCAGCTCCCAAGAAAATACCTTCACACTGGGAGTGCTGCTCGCAGGCCACGCAAAAAGCCTGAAAAACTCTTCTGCTGTTTCCAACAACTTCGCAGGCACTTCCACGCAACCTG
Source organism: Stictonetta naevosa (assembly GCA_011074415.1). NCBI lineage: Eukaryota > Metazoa > Chordata > Aves > Anseriformes > Anatidae > Stictonetta > Stictonetta naevosa. The sequence goes on along the minus strand of CM021698.1, from coordinate 126,098,658 downwards.
TGACACAGCTCTGAGCCGTGTCAGTGGCACAGACAAGCCACACAAGTTCAGCAAGAAGCCTGTAAGGAAAATCACAGGAGCTGGAGCAGCAACTTCTTGCTTGCAGGGCTGACGCCGCAGCTCGGTACGTGCTGGGGGGCAGGGGGGCTGTCGATGTTTTCGCCAGGCCGCAATGTGAGGGCCAGAGCCACGGGTTGAATTGGGCACCGTAACCATAGAAACGGCGAGTTTCCGGGCGGGGATGACAGGGTGATGGGATTACTCTTCAAAGCACTTGCTGCCTTGGGAGAGCAGGCCGGGAGGGAGGGGACCGGAGTTAATTTAGTGCATGCAGCAGAGGGGGGGGGCCCCCCGCGGCGGCGGGTCCCTGCTGGAGGGAAGCCTGCAGCAGTGACAGGCAGCTCCTGTTCACCATGACTTGGGCAAGTCCTGACATCAACCTAGGAGGCACACAGCAATGAAGAATGGGGGGGGGGGGGGGCACACAAAAAAATAAGGCCACCCTCTTCCGAGGGACGGTGATGTCCAACAAGTGCTGTGTGCCGCACTGGTGAGGCCGCACCTCGAGTATCTTGGTCAGGTTGGGCCCCTCACTACAAGGATGTGGAGAGAAGGGCAACAAAGCTGGTGAAGGCACCAGAAAACAGGACTTACGAGGAGTGACTGGGGGAATGGGGTTGTTCAGTCTGGAGAAGAGGAGGCTGAGGGCAGACTTCATCACTGCCTACAACTACCCGAAGGGAGGCTGCAGTGCCTGGCCCTTGTGGGGGAGCGTGAGGGGAGCCGAGGGCCTCAGTGCATGTGAGAGGAAGGGTGTGGGGTACAGCTGTGAGGCACAGCGTCTGGGGAGGTGGCAGACAGACCGCGGCACGGCACGGCATGGCATGGTATGGCACGGTCTGGCATGGCACGGCACGGCACGGCACGGTGGGGAGCACTGCAAGGGAAGGCTGCTGCCTTCTGAGGCCCATCGCCCCAGTGCCGTGGAGGCATCGGTGAGGTGCGAGATGAGTCTCTTTCAGACGTGCCTTTCTCAGGCACAGTCTCCTTTTAATTCTCTCGGCCTTGGGCATGCAAAAGGCCGCTCTCCTGTCTGCCCTCCTGACCGCTTCAGGCAGAGGTGTGAGAGGCGCATGACGGCGCTGTCTCTACACGCTAGCAATTTCTGGCTAATAAAACTGCCCTTTGGGCCATGGTTAAAAATTAGACCAACTCTGAGCACTGGGCCCTGCCCAGTATCACAGAGGCACAAGGTAATTGAAAGCTGTTCGTGCGGCTGTTCCTCCTCGTGCCGGACGGAAAGGTCGAAACAAACAGACAGGCAAACATTTCTTATCTTCCCCCGGCAGCTGACAGCCAACTGCAGTTATTGCCTCCGAGACCCAGCCATGCTCTATCTGACGGCTTCTGCAGGTCGCCTGGGGAAGGCAGTCCCTGCAAAACCCACCCAGAGCATCCCTGGGGGGCCTGGCCCCCGTGCTTCGGGGAGCTACGGGTGGGCTGAGCTGCAGGAGGTGACTGCTGGGACCTGGAGGTCAGACCCCATGCACATGTGATGTGTGCTTGCTGCCAGGTAATTTCTCCTACCACTTTTTTTCCCCGTGTCAGGAAGGGGTTACATGCACCTGGATGGGAGACGTCAGGTGCACCGTCTGCAAGCCAAAGAGGCAGAAATGTCACGGCGCCTGCCAGGGACCTGCTTCTGGTCCTGTGAAAGCGAGCGAGTGGTGCAGACAGCTGTTTTCCAGCAAAAACACAGAGGCTGGAAAGGTGGATGCACTGTAAGTGCTGACACAAGCTTAATTACACAGCACCGCCAAACAGACAGACTTATGAAAAATGCAGTGTGGGAACAGAATATTTCTACCACCTCCTGTTAGCTGCTTACAGGCAGCTGCAGCACTGCTCCTGGCTCCTTAGCTGCAGCTCTTGCTGCCTGTAGCCCGGTCCTTGCTCCCTTCTCCCTTCCCAGAAGAGGTGCTTGGTGACAATACGGGCAGCTGGCTGAAATGTGCAGCAAGTGCGTGCTGACTTCTACCTCAACAGCCGGGAGGCTGAAGGATGCTGTTCCAGGGGCTCGCGGCTCTTTGCTGTGACACCGGGCACGTGCCTGTCACCCTCCTGCCCTTTGGCTGCGACACTCGAGAGGATCAGCTTTGACAGGGGACCCTGCTGGAAAGGCTTCGTGTGCGTGAAAACCAAATTGTGATGAAACTGCCTCAAACAGCACAGCTTTATTTCACCTGTGCTTGTTAGTAACATTATTACCTATTATTTTTTATTATTTAGTACTATTTTTATTTTTTGTTTTATTATTTATTATTTTTATTTTTTATTTTTATTGCTTATTTTTATTATTTAGTACTATGTTTTATCATTTTAATTATTTTATTATTTTTATTATTTTCCCTTCCTGCCCGCCCCTCAGCTTGACACAACAGGGGGCAGCGGCTGTGTGCGGGGAACACATCCAGGCCCGGTGGGCCTTCGCGTATGGACTCCGTGCACGCCCTGCCACCACGACACGACACCGCGACATGACACCACGACACCGCGACATGACACCGCGACATGACACCACGACACCGCGACATGACACCGCGACATGACACCACGACACCGCGACATGACACC
>CM021698.1:126055036-126095624 GCA_011074415.1 Stictonetta naevosa | reverse complement strand
AGGGGTGAGTGAGGGATGGAGGGAGGGAGGGAGGGAGGGAAGGAGGAGTGCCTGCCCCGCGGGACGGGCTGCCCCCTTCCCGCAGCCCCTCACCCCGCTCTCCCCCTCAGATCATCGAGAAGCGCCGCCGCGACCGCATCAACAACAGCCTGTCGGAGCTGAGGAGGCTGGTGCCCAGCGCCTTCGAGAAGCAGGTCGGTGGTTCCCGGCCCGGCCCCGGGTTGCCCTCCCCGAGCCGCTCCGGGAAGGGCTCGGGCGTCCCCGGCCCTGCCTGGAAAGTTTCCCGCTCCCCCTTCCCTCCTAGGGATCGGCCAAGCTGGAGAAGGCAGAGATCCTGCAGATGACCGTCGACCACCTGAAAATGCTGCACACGGCGGGAGGGAAAGGTACAGTGTCTGTGCTGACAGCCGGCTGCAGGAGGATTATGGCCCCGAGCGTGCGGGAGCTCCCGGGGAAAGTGGATGGAAAGTCTGTTGGGTTTTGCCAGGACTTTAGGGCTTTCTTCTTCTTGGGAAGATTTACCGCCCAAACGTTTCGCAGCACTAGCTTCAGCTTGTTCTAGGGGAGAGCAGTTATAAGTATAGCAATGTGTCAGCCCTGCAAGGCGAACTGGCTGTTGGCTACTCGGAAAACAGAGTTCTTGCAGTTGTCAAATGTTTGTTTCTCTAGTGCTCTGAAATTTCAGAGCAGAAGCTAGAAAAAATACAGCTTTCAATGAGTAGTGCAGAGAATGAGCAAAAATGATGAAATGTGCTTTGCTGCGAATAAATGAGTTGCCTGCAAAAATGCCCTCTTTAAGTCAGGACTTGTGTTTCTAACGAATTTCACTGTGCTGTGGTTTTGCTTGCACTGGGAGACATGAAAAGGACAAAACTACTTTCCTTCCAGCTGTAGCGTGCAATTTCAGTTTAAAAATGGCAGTCTGTGACCAGTCGTGGGACTTGCAGCATCACAGTATAGATATAAAATAAAAGCTTGTTAGCTCCCCCCTAAAAACAACAGCAACAACAAAAAGAAATAGAAAGGAGTTTGGCAGCTAATCTGTGGTTGGGAATACTAACCACATCCAAGTGAAGTATGCTTTATTGGGCAGGGTGGAGTGGGGAGGCAACGTGTAGACAAGGACTAGAAAACAGCATCTTAAGACTCTACTCTTTTCTCATAGGTTATTTTGATGCTCATGCTTTGGCTATGGACTACCGGAGTTTAGGATTTCGAGAGTGCCTGGCTGAAGTAGCTCGATACCTTAGTATTATAGAGGGTCTGGATGCCTCTGACCCTCTGCGGGTTCGACTCGTGTCTCATCTCAATAACTACGCCTCTCAGCGGGAAGCGGCGAGCAGCGCACACACTGGCATTGGACACATTCCTTGGGGCAGTGCCTTTGGACATCACCCTCATATATCTCACCCGTTGCTGCTGCCTCAAAACGGGCATGGTAACACCAGTACTACAGCGTCTTCCACAGAACCGCATCACCAGAGCAGAATCGCCGCCCCACACGCTGAAACTTCCTCACTCAGAGTGCCCCCAAATGGCAGCGTCGGACCAGTGCTCCCTGTGGTCACATCCACGACCAAACTGTCTCCTCCTCTTCTCTCCTCCATGGCATCTCTGTCTGCGTTCCCCTTTTCCTTTGGCTCGTTCCATCTGCTGTCTCCCAACATGCTGAGCCCGTCTGCACCAACGCAGTCAGCGAACCTCGGCAAACCGTACAGACCGTGGGGGACTGAGATCGGAGCCTTCTAAGGACTAACCCTTTAGTAAGGGTGGGGAAGCCTGCAAACCTAGCTGAGCTGGGTTGTGCCATGCTTAAAATTGAAGTTTTTAATAACCGGGACAAAGGTACAGCTTCAACTTAACTAAGTTTGTCTAAAAACTGTCTCTTTGGATTTTTTTTTGTTCGTTTGTTTCCTACATTTTTGTATTAGCTTTTTTTTTTTTTAAATAGTTGCTGAAGTTGTCCAAAAATAAAATTACAATAGTGGATGTTAACACTCGTGTTAGATCTGTTCTGAGCATTTAAATCACTTTTGTAAACAGCTTGTTTCCAATGTTCCATTTTTCCTGAGCACATCAGACTGCCTTTTTATGAAGAAATATCTCCTGTTATTGTTAGCAACAACTTAGTTTAGTTATTAATTTTTCCAAGACCACTCTTCTCAGCCTTAACAAGCTGTGTTTTTGTTAGTATTTTGACATTGAGATGTTCTGTAACAAATTACTCTTTTTGTAAACTATATTGGAGTCTTATATTTCTGAACAAAGCGTTGACAAATCAGATGGACCAGCTTGACCAGCTTTATCTAAGAGCCCGATTTCTGTTTCTTCTGCAGTGATTATTTGGTGGTCTTATTCTAGTCCCTAGTGGACATTTATTTGCATCACAGGATCACTACGTTACTTCTTCTGCCCAAAAAGCAGCATGTGCTTTAGAGCAGACTCTGAAATGTGGAGGGTGCAAAAGTGAAATTACAAACTACACTGGTGGTGGGTTTCATTGCGCGAGATGTGAAGGGGAAAAAAAAATTGTCACCCACAGTAGTCTTCCAGCCAGAGCAGGTGATATGCATATTCATTTCACAAGGCCAGATTCTGCTCTGAGTTACAGTGGAGCAATTGTTCTGTTACCCTCTGTTCTTGGGTAACTGAAATCAGGCTCTTTCCCTCTGTGAGCTCCAAATTTGCACCTGAAAAAAGTTACGCTGGTATTTAAACAGCCAAGGGGAGTACAGTGGGAACCTGTTCAGTGCCCAACCTTACTGCTTAACAAATTTATCCTGACTGGTGGATAATTTTTTTTCGTTGTTGTATTTTACTTTTAGGTAAAGTAAAAGGTAAAGTTCAGTGCCACTCCTCGTTTTGTAAGGGCGCTGCTGCATTTTTGTGTGTGTGTGTGTGTGTGTGTGTGTATTTGGTTTGTTTTCCTGAGAATCTTAATCTGAACAGGTTTATCTAGTGAGTTCCACTGGACTGAGTTCGACTGCTCTTGTATTTGTGTTGTGGCTAAATAAAGGAGAAAGAACAAAGTATTTTAAATGACATGTTTGTCTGATATATATATCAGTGGACAATTCTGTGCCTCTGCTATCATATGCAGTGTTGAAGAATTGCTATTGAGTGTTTCTGTGGGTATATGTGTTTATTTTTTCCTCGCTGGTGTATTACAGTGTATAACCTACACTAGCTGAGAGTAGCATAAGGAGCCACTGTGCCTCAGAGTAACAGCCCAGGGAGTGAAAGTTAAGGATGCGTTTTGTGTGTTACTTCTACCTGCCTGGCAGTGTGTGGGCAGAGGGTGAGGAGGCCTGGGTTACTGCTAAAGAAGAGGTTGAAGCTGCGCAGCAACTAAATATTCTTACTGCTTCATCTTAATACTAAAAAGCGATCATCTTTACCAACGCGGAGGCCTTTCGGGTCAAACTCATGAAATCTTTACCCGTCCTTTAGCTCTGTAACACAGGTCCGTACTTGGCAGCCTAGTTGTGTTCAGATGTACCCACGGTCTCTGACAGGTCCTGTATTTGTCACTGAGCAGTGTTAGCAGCATGGTGTGCTGCCTTTTTGAAGCAACAACGTGACAGCCCTAAACACAGACAGAAGGTTTTCTCCTTGAAAGAGGCGTGAGCGGATGGATCCATCCTACCTGCAAATCTCTACCTGGAGAACATCAACAACTTCTGGAAGTACCTCACTTCTTTCCTGTGCATTTGAATTTGTAGTACACTTGTGTTGGTACATGCTGTATCCTCCTCTGGATTTAGCTCTGCCAGAAAATAGCAGAAAGAGCTCGGCCCTGTGGGAGAAGAGTGCTTTGTTTAAAGAGGGGCTCTCGGGCCAATTAAGGAGTGGCGTTGACGAGAGGCTGAGAGAGGGCTAGGCTTTCTCAGAAGGATTGCCATGAGGCTGGAAAGAGTGGGAGGTTATTCGAGTGTGTAACCTTGTTCTACCTTCTGTCCCCGGCTGCTGGGGACTACTGCTAGATACGAAGCACAAATCACTGTGGCAGCTAGAAATACATAAGTATTATTGAGGAGAGATTATAGCATATAATATTTTGTGTATAAACACGAAACAAGAGGCTGTAAAATTCCAAATCTATTTTTCTCTTCACAGTGTGTATTGTCTCCTGTTTAATTATGCTCTGCCCTGTCCCTAATAGGCTTTTATATTAAATTAACAACTCCAATGTAGAAGATTGCTATAGTGCATGCAACTATACTTTAGATCTTCTAATAAATGGCAATGTTCCTCAGCTTTCTAATGGTTATTTCATTGACATTCAGACGATTTTGCCTGCCTCTAAATAGCTGGCTCTTTTATTTGGAAAGACCCCTATAACTGTGTCTGTCCCACTGTCCTAGTCCTGAGCGGACTTCAGAAGCAGATCACAATCAATGTTTAGCTGCTGGTGTTTGTCTATATGCAGTCTTCTCTTTCCATTCCCAATGGCAAAAGTATTAAAGACAAGTACTAATCTTCAACTTGAGCTGTAAAACTATGTTAACTTGTAGAGACTGAAGAAACAAGTCCAGGACTGTATGGCGACTTGTGCTGCTAACTCAGTATTTCATGCTTGGCAATCACTTAACGATACCCGTTTTGTCAGCAGGGAAAAAGCAATGGCATTGCTTGCTCTCCTTTCTTCAGGAGACAGTGGTAGCTGGAAATTTTCCGTTTAAATGACAAATGCTGTTGTTTCTCAAAAACTGCAGTTCTGAGACATTCTGCTATTTTTATTTCCTGTAGAATGCTAGGTTTCTGCAGACAGACTGAGAAAGGCAAGATAAGCTTGCTCCCATAGGCAGCAGATAGCTCCTGAGCCCCAAATATTTACTTGTTTACCCTAGTGCAAAAAAAAAAAAAAAAGCAATTCAGGAGCAAAAGCTTAGCCAGAGAGGTAGCGGAGAAGAAAGGAAATGCAGATGTGACTTGATCCCATGACCCCCAACTACCTTAAATCTCTTTGGATGAACCCTGTCTGTCCGGAAATCCTCAGGCTAGCATTTTGTGTGGGATGTAAGACGACGTGGTATTTTATACAAGCAAATATTATCTTCCTTTCTTAAGGAAGCTGGATTCAAGTGCAGGATAAATTTAGGAAGCTGGAAATACTGCATACAGACCTCTGGAAATCCACTCTGATTTGGCATAAAGGAATAGCTCATCAAAGTGATATTTTTTGCTTTTAGACAGAAGCTGTCACTAGCTCTTAGGCCTGTTTCTGTTCAGCGCTCCTGCCTTACACTCGCAGCGTGACACAGTTTATTAGGATCATGCTAAAATACATGAATCCTGACTATTGCCCTCTTCACTCACACATCAGCATGTGAGTCCCCAGGTGACAGGAGCCTTTCCAGGCTATTACTTAGTGGTGGGAAGCCCACGTTTTTCCGAGATAGAAACAAGCCCAGATAAACTGAAACCCTTCTTCCTGTTTTATATTGTGTGCCTATTCACAAGCATTTCTTGCCAGAAACTCCCAGTTTGGATCACAATATACTCCATGCCGAGCTGAAGCCTGCAGTGAATAATGTGCAGGTCACTGGCTTTGTGCTGGAAGGTAACAAAAACGATTTACAAAGCCCTTTTCTCAGGCCTTACATGAAAGGTTGTAGAGACAGTTGTGGTGCTTGCCAGGTGACTCAGCACACGAGGTGTGAGCGTGCCCATGTATTAACCGGTCCACCTGGCCCCGTAGAGCAGCGCATGCTTTGCCAGTAACCGAATGCCTCTCCTTCCACTTGCCCAGCTTATAAATAAAAATGAGAACAGGCCCTTTCTTCTGGAGCCAGAAGATGCAGGCACTGACTCATGCTTGCAATATAGTAGCTTGACTGCAGTAATAAATGTTGAAATGCTGGTGCCAAGCAAGATACAGAAATTTGAAGGTGTCTTCTGGGAGTCTGAAGAATTCATCTGGAGAAAGCCTTTATTAAGGAAGTACTTGGGTATTTCATGTTGTTCTGTCTTATTCCACCTTGTCCCACATAATTTTTTCTTTAGCAAATTCTACCAGTTATTCATACAGCATGAAGCAGTTGACCAAACTGCCTTGTTTTGACCCATGCTGTCTGCAGCCTGCCCAAGCCTTCCCAGGATCCCGGAGATAATAGACAGAGGTTCTCTTCCAGCTGTGTCTTGTTCTTCAATATATCATGTAACACAGCTGTATGATACAGCAGGGGCTTATCTAAATGCTCAAAACATCCGAGCACTATGGGCATTCTGCCCTGCTTATAGAGCCCTTAAACACATTCCATTGCTTGGACCTTTTCAGAGGCTTTTATCAGGCTTCTTTCTTCAGGAGAAGCCTCCTGGAAAAGAAGAGGAGATAGCTGGAGCCATTTCTGCACATCTTCCGTGCTTCTGCTTGTCAGGGCAGCCTCAGCATGGGGAAACCTCTGCAGACCACTCTCTGCTCTCTGCATTGGAAAGTCTTCCTGGAGTCTTCCAGGCAGCTTGCATGGGCTCCAAAGTAAGCTGTAATATCCAAGAACAAACAGTAGTAATGGGTTAAATGCTGGTGGTGCGTGCGTTTCTCCGTCTTGCCCTGCTTTCACAGAAGCAAGGCTGTTGGAACAGAAAAGTTGGTGGAACAGCTCTGGGAAGAGAATGGCAAAGAGCAGGAAGGAAGGTCAATGTGGATCAGAGGAAAGCTAAGGCTATGAGCAGATGAATGAAGAGTTGCATTGTTTGCATTGCCTGTTGCAAAGATACGGAAATAACTGTCGTCAGATGACAAAATAAGCTGCATGCAAGTACATAAGTGTTTTGGAAAGGGGAAGGCAATAATCTTAGTAAATCACAGTTTTGCTCAGTCAGCCAGAATCAGATGAGCAACACACAAAAACTGAGGCACATAATTTAAAAAGAGTAAGGTGCTGGAAGAAATGTGTGTGGATATCTTCGTCTACTCTGATAGGTCATCTTCCCAGCTAGGGAGGAAACTGGGCTTGGGTGAACAACTGCAAGAATGCATCACAGCATGGTTTGCTGATTGTGTTTGTACAGCCTGGTCAAGTGGGCGTAAGGGGGTGAAGGAATTAAGTGTGGCCTGTGAATGAGAGGGGGCTTGTGGCCCAACGTGGTGGAGAATTTGATACATTGGGATAACTGATGTAAGCTCTGAACGACTGGCAGCCGTTTCCACGAATTTCTCAGTCGTAGCTGCTTAGCTCACAGATTTTGGTACATTGTTTTTGGGTGTGTTAGTCATCTACATAGGTGTGAGGTCTCCTTCACCACGAAGTGAACAGGGCAGGTGCATGTTCTGGTAGAGAGAAGGTAGACCTGGTGAGAGTGAGTATGGAGCCACTTCTCTCTGCTTCTAGCAGAGAGCACCAAGAATTCCTGACTTGCTTTGCATTATATGTGGGCTATTTATAGTGCAAATAATAACTTTGTAATACTGGTTCCTATTATCACCGAGCCTGTCTTCTTTATCAGAGAGGCCATTTCACAGACTGAATTTAAATATCAAAAGATGAAATGAAAATAATTGTCATCTATTGTTGTTCAGTGATGGTTATGTAAAATCTTGTGGGATTTTATGCTGATTTGAAACAGTAGCGAAGGGAACTGAACTGGGTGCTGTAGGAACTCTTTCACATGCTACACAGCAGGCAGATCTATTTTTTACTTCGTAAGGGAAGCATCAATTTGATTGAAAAATGTTCCCTGTATAATGTCGATGCCTAACTGTCTGTAGATTGCCCCTTTGAATTTCTCTGGGATTCATTGCGTCTTCTGTTAAGAGGAAATTATCAACAACAAGAGGAAATCCTGTACTAGTACTGAATAGTCCTTATTTTAAAGGTACTTCCCTTCTTGTGGGAATTGTATATAATCAGAACAACACTCCATAAAACAGACGAATTATTTTAGAAGGAGACGGGTCAGCCTTTTATTTAAAAGGTCTGACGTTATCGTACAGAAGAAAATCAATTGTTAGAGTGGATGACATTCTTCCATGAGTTGCTTGTGCTTCACAAAGGTGGGGCAAAGTTTAAGGCATTGGTAACAGGAAGTTTGGGCTCCTTAGAGGCTTGTTTTTTGGAGCACACAAAGACAAAAGTACTCTTTTTCTTCCCAAAAGCAGCACGAGGAATAAGAATGATTAAACTTTACCCTCTTAGGAATTTGCATTGGTGGGGATGTGAGGGGTGTGCGTACCTGCTGGACAAAAACAAATACCCTTCATGTTTGGTGGGGAACAGGGTAAGATGCATCAGTCAGCGGTGTTGTAAAGGACATGCAGAACAGCAGTTCTTCGGAAAACAGACCCTTCCCTTACATTTCGGTTCCGAGGTACTGCAGTTATGACTACACAGTGTTTTTTTTGTTTGTTTGTTTTTTGTTTTTTGTTTTTTTCACCACCTCAACCCATAGGAGTTGAGCAAGAGGCAGGTGCAGCCTCAACCTGAAGCCAGGGGCTGGACTGCCATGTCCCAAGACTTGGGGCACCAAATCAAACAAGTGCACCGACAGGCGTGATTGCAGATGTGAGGCCAAGTTGCTGTCACTCCCTTGCTTGTTGCAAAAGAGAGGTTTGAAACCCCACATACTCCCCTTGACCCAGCCAGCCGCAAGCCAGAGCTGCAGTGAAAGAAGTTCAAGCAAAATCTGTTGCAGAGCTATAAAAATCTGTGGGTTGTTGTTGGTTTAGGCAACGCTTGTCCAATTTTTATCTCCTCTCTGGGAAGGAAGAAGGCTCCCTGCTTTTCTACGGTGCTGACAGAGGTCCGTGGGACTCCCTGCACAGCCCCTCAGGAATGCCCTCATCCTGCCTGTTAACAAACTGAGGCCTCATTTTCCACCCCGGCAGCACAGCAGCATCCCAGGCTGAATGCACAGCTTCAGTGACAGAGCTGGCCGAGAGCCACAGGGGCCCAATACTGGGAATTCCCATGGTCTGCCCCCAGGGACAAAGCTGAAGGAGTGACGCATCAGGTTTCCGGTTAGAAAAATCCCTGCTTTTCTTTTTTTCTGTTTTACACAGCATTAATATCCTCATAATGTGCTAGCCAGACAGTCTGACTTTATGCATTTTTTAAGCAGAAAGGGAGCTGTAATGAAATTGTTCATTAGCTTTCATTTTGGCTGTATGCTTTCAAGTGAAAAAAAAAAGAAAAAAGAAAAATAATCCCCTCTTATTGCCAGTTCCTATGCTAGGAAGTGCAGCTTTCTCTCCATATTATTTTCATTGCCTTGCATGAAATAGAAACACAGTCTGTATCAAACAGTTGCTGAGAAAGCTGTGATTCAAGCTTTATATAATGAAATACTTTTATACCAAAGTCTGTTGGGACACAGCCTGTTCAGCTCAGCTATCTGCATTGCATTAACTTTTATATCCCCAAAACTCCCATCAGAAAGGAGATTTTTATGAGATTGCATTTGACACACCCCAAACAAGGTTCCTTTAATAACTATGTCTGAAGCTTCTGACTGCAAAAGGCTAAAGAAGACTTTGCCAGGGGCTAGTGCCACCTCGTATTTAATTTTCTGGTGACAGTATCTGCTCCTCACTCATTTGCAGCAGACAAACTGTTGCAACAATGCTGTTAATCCTAGGGAACAGTGAGAGATAATGAAGACAAATTTGTGTACGCAACCCATACTTAGCATCTAGCCCCACTTTGTTGAAAGACTGCAGAAGTTGCAGAATGAATTGTATTCAAGGGGAGTAGGTAGGGCACAGCAGACAAGTTCAGACACTTTTTTTATATTTAAATCTGGCTAAAGAGGGGACTTTTATTAATAGTCCTCCTTCTCCCTATCACCAGGGCTTTTCAATTTCAGCAGCTTCATGTTTGCTCCTCCAGAGGTAGGTTACCTTTGCTATGTCCAATGGAGGTGTAGTTCTGGGTAGGGAGCTGGGACTCAGAAAGGTGAAAACAAAACAGCTAGTTGAAGTGCTTGGCTGAGGTGTATGGACCTGTTGTCTTTTTTCTTTTTTTTTTCTTTTTTTTTTTTTTTTTCCCTCTTTCAGCACTTAAGCAAGATTTCCTGGACTCAAAGCACAATGGCTCTTGGCTTTCTGGAAGCCATGGATGGTGAGTGCTTCTTCACATCAGACTGAGTTAGTTCCTGTGTCAGAGTTCTAGGCAATGAGGAACACCAGCAACCCTTAGAAAGCCTTTTCCTAGTATCCCAAAGCACTTACACAAATGGAAGGAATAAAAAAATCCAGTTCCCCCAGCACGCTTCAGTCCCCTTAACAGTAGGGCTGTATTTCTGTATTTCACACTCCAAAGTCTCCAAACACCTTCATCTATTTCAGCAATGACTAGATCCCTTCACTACTCCCTGATGAAAGAAAATCAGCCTATAGTTGGAATGAAACAAAGTTCTTAGGCAAAATTAATATTCCCCTTAGATGCATTTTTGTGTATTTGACTTCACAACTTAACGTCGTGTTTTTAACATACTCTTCTGTGTCTTATGTACTAGGTCTTAAAAAAATTATTTGAAGGCACAGCTTCCCATATGAGGTTTCAGATCATCACGCATACAATTCATTAGTAGGGCTGAAGGTCTCAGATTTTCTACTTAGACCCCTTCAGCTGGAAGGGATAACTGGTGACACATGAGGGTTATCTTCATGTGGACCAGACCTAGGGCAAAGTGGGTCTAAAGGAAAGGAAAATATCTGTCTAAGGATCTCTGTGTGGGGGTGATGGTGCAGGATGCACAGCTGAAGGCTCTGTTAGGATGGCACAGATTGCCAGTGTGGGACTGGGCCATGGCAGGAACATGAGGTGCAAGATGGGATCCCAATGGGAAACCTTGCAGTGACAAAAATGTCGAGGAGGTGGGAGTCCACAGTTACAGTGCAGCTTTAGGAAGGAGTTAAAGACATGAAAGGAAACTGGTTGGGACTGTGGAAAGAGGATAGGGTTGAGGAAAAGTTTGTGCTTGAAGAGAGAGAAGGCTCCCCTCAATACTTCTCATTTGCTAGAAATGGTGCTTAGCGACCCTATGTGACTCATCAGAAACTTGGACGTGAGAAGTGGAGGACATGTGAGGTAGGATCACTATAGGTTGGACTGGACCCTTATTAAGATTGGGGTTGCCTCTATTTACAAAATGAACATAATTATCCGGATGACAAGCTGGCAGTAAAATAGCTCTCCTTTTGCACGAGGTGACCTGGAGCCTGACCTGCTGCAGACATGGCTGTGCTCGTACAATCTTCTCTGGACATAAGCAGTACTGTTTTAGATTTTATTTTTCCTGACTAATTGCTTGTTTCCCTTCTGCTGCCTCTCTAGTTCTGCTGCCAGATACCAGCAATAATCACAAATATGTAGCACTAGATAAACAGCTAGATGCTTTGTCAAAGCATTTGTGCCTACAGATGGCTCAATTGCCTCAAATGGCCAATCTGTATCTTGCAGTGATGGCAAGAACCTATTCAAGAAGTGAACAAAGAGTCCTTATAACCTTGGGCAAATGGCCCCTCATGATAGTGTCAGGACAAAAGATGTAATTTATACAGAAGACCTGTTTAGGGATCCTCAGTAAAGAGAGAAAGACTGAATCCCTTTTGGGTAGGAAGGAAAACTCTTTTCTGGAGGACATACAAAACTATGTCAGTTATGTCTTTCCTTAGGGAGCATACAGAAAACACAGTACAGATTAGTGTCTCTGGAACAGTTTTGGTTTATGCTCTGGCTTTCACAAGACTGGAGGAGGAAGCCTGTGAGGCAGCAGAGCAATTGCAGTGTTTATTTGGGTGGCCCATGGGAGCGAAGCAGCGCCATTTGGGGGCGGGGGTGTTGGCTCTACAATAGCAGTGGAGCTGTTTGGGTAACACTTGCATACAATTTTACGAGAGAGAGAAAAAATAGGCTTCTATAGAAATAACTTTTACAACTCTGTTGATTTAACAGAGAAGGAGAGTGCAACGAGAGTGCTTTTGTTCCAAAAAAGGACTTTATAGCATGTATTGTCTCCTCAAGTCTCAGTGGCTTTCTGCAGGTTGAGGCGCAGGGGGCTGGCTCTGTTTGGTTTTCCTTCCTGTCCCTCGCTAAGGCCAGCAACTGTGGCTGGGCTCAGTTCTAACACATAGGGCACCAGGGAAAGAGGATTTCCTTAAAAACCCAAAACAAACTAAAAAAAAAAAAGCTGTGCAGAGTCTTGGCACAACACATAATAATTGAAAGTTTTGCCCTGCTGTTTTCATGGAGGCGAGATTCTTGTAGCAGTCCAAGAATGCCTTTTCTTCCTACGACCTGTGAGATCAAGTGTTACGTGGTCAAAACTGCAAAACAATTATTATATAACTGAGCAGGGAAATTTCCCTTACAGAAAGTAATCTAGTGTCGGAAAGCGTCTTTCTGTCCCAGAGCTGTACTGGCATCTCTACGGAGCAAGAATGCTATGCTCCTGCAAATGCTTTTTTCCAAATGAGGGACTATGCTTCTGCTGGTGAAATAGTCACCATTATCAGGTTTGAATTAATTAAGAATGGGAATATTGTTCTGCAAAGGCCAGTCTGAAAAGTAAACCATGGTGGACGCACAGAATTACAGCCCTGCTGACTTACAAGCAAGCATACATAAAAAGTAACAGCAGTTGTGGGCATCACTGCAAATCCTCCCTCCTGGCCCCTGAATTTTCTCTTATAATCTCAAAGATAACACAGCCTGTGTGTGACACACAGGGGATGACACTGAGTGACCTTAAAATTTAAAGAAATTTAAAGAAACAATTGCCTCTAAGGTGTCCAGAGGAGAAGGGAAGGATCAGACTCTTTTTTTTTTTTTTTTTTTTTTTCCTAACAGATGCTTCATTCTGGGTGAATCATTGAAGAAGTGAGGCATGATTCGAACCATGTACACTACTGGTGTGGAGAAAGAGTCATGCCACTTTGAATTTTAAGATGTAGTGATGCCTTGACTGGAGGGGAAGCCTGATGGCAAAGCACAGCAGTGCCAGCTGGAGGATTTGCATCAGTGCTGGCTCTCCTATCGCCAAACTGACAGAAAGTAAGGCATCGTCCTGGGAGGGAATGTTTGCCGTCTACTTCCCTCTGTTGACTGAGTTACTGAAGTACACTAAACTTGGGTAAACCGAAGGCAAATCTCACAGACAACAAAGTGGGATTAAAAGGCAGAAAATCAGCCAGATTCTTGGTATTTGTAAACTGGTGGAGTCTGGCTAAAGATATTGTAATGGCTGAGGACCGGCCCCCTGCGCTTGTAGTTTAAGCAGCCAACTTTGTATAAGACCATGCTCCCAAAAACAAAAGGCACGTATTACATGTACACACTTCTGCAGGTGCTTCTCCTTCATCTTTTGTATGTCTAGGTAATAAAATCCCAATCTAAACTTTTCTTTGCATCAACTGTCAATAATAAGCTGCACTTGGCAACGAATTAAAAAGGAACTACATTTTTCTTGTTCCAATCCTGTTTTTGAAAACAACAGCCTGGTATTAATCACCACAGCTACTGAGTGTGGGCAGTGCTTCAGGAGAGCTTTCCATGAGTATTGCTTTCTGTCCCTGAAATGTTGGTAAACTCACACTGGCTATGAGACTCTCTTTCCAGTCCTTCATGAAGTGCTATGGAAATGTGATGTGCGTTATAGAGAGACACCTTTATTGAGCCCCAGCAGCTCATTTGCACTGGCGTCCGACTGCATAATATCTATCATCCTATCACGCTCTGCCTTGACCACAGAGTATACATTTCCCTCTTTTGGGCAGGCAGAAATGGCAGCAGTGACTCATGTTTGACACTTTATGTCATTTGATATGAAAACCATTTCCACTGGAGACTTGCAAGGCCCTGTCTTGCAGTTTCTTTTGTTTTCTCACTACTTCTCTGGCATCGTCCTACGTGACATTATGTTTCAGAATGCTAAGAGGGATGCTCAGCTGGCACAATTTCCACACAATTGATTTTCTGCTGACAGAGGAGTGTTACTCAAAGGGGCTTCAAGTCTCCCTAAAGCACCCCTCAAATTTCAACAGATTTGTTTTCATGGTTGCCTGAGACACTGCAAACCAGCATGTCTGTGCTCAGAACTGGACTTCATCCATGCCAAAGGCACCTTCATGGCCTTGACATGATCCCTCTTAGGGGTGTATGGATGGTTTGCCCCAACACCTGCTGGACACTGTTTCACAGCTCAGCCTGCACTGAGATGTGACGGCTGGGGAGAGAGCTTAGAAATGCTGTGGTTCTCTTTAAGAGAATATTTGCAAATCTCTTAAAGCTTTTTGGCAACAAGAGGTGATCATCTGTCCATCTGCAAATTATATTGGCTGGCCACCACATGGTAGTGGTCAAAAATAGCCATGGGATCTCCCGAACTTGACAAGGAATGCTGCAATGCTTTCTTGGTGGCCTTTGATCAGAGACACGGGCTCATGATTTGCTTGGCTCTGTTCGGGAGATACATGCTTTAGGGCTCTGGCTTTAGCTGTCATCACCAGGCATCATTTATTGTTATCCTTACTTCAGGCCTGTGCTGGTACATATAACTACCAATGGATTTACTGTTCAAAGGTCAGTCATTTTTTAGCACTGGCACGAATTGGGTTCTTCTCTCTTTCAGCTCCTACCCTCCCTTGGGTTACTCTGCCAGAATCCTAAGTAATCCTAAGCGACGTGGGATCGCTGCTGAGCTCTGCTGCTCCCAGCACTTTCTTCTGGTTCCATCAAATGCTCTGAGTGCTGGGCCACTGGGGGCACGCTTCAAAACATACATCACAAAACAAATCGGCATCAAGGTTCTTCAGGTGAATCATTTGCAAATCTTTCCAACAGGGCTGATAAAGAAACTCTGCTTAACATGGAGTTTTTTTTGTGGATAGATTAAAACAGTGATTTTTTTTTTTTTTCCTGTCATCTACACAGATTCCTAAATACAACCCATACATCATCTCCTTGACTTTAGGTTTAGCACAGTTCCAGATTAGCAGCAATGTACTTCCTATTTTAGGGCATGCTATGGGGTGGCATCTAGATAAAAAGATGTTATCTGCAATGTCATAGCATGTGCCCTATTTTATTTACTCTAGAGACTCTAAATGTTTCCCTTTCACAGTGACTCAGCTTTTCAACTGTGAGATCCTGAATGACATATTTGGAGCTTGATTCATCATTTACTAACAATAAGGAACAAATTCGTGTTGATATTAGTGAATATTAAGGTCAGATCCTTTACTAGCTATGCAAAGATCAAATGAGTGACCACACCTCTTAAATATTACTTTGTCCTTTTCTAAGATGTTGCCAGTTAATTTTAAATCATGTTTGTTTCTTTGTTTTAAGTTTCTGTCAAAATACAAAGGTTTAAAACTATAACTAAAAATATTTTCCTCTGAGGACATTTATTTGTGGGTGTTAAAACACTACCAGTTTTTCTTGGAATAATAAAAACTGAGATAATATTTCAACACCAAAAATTAATTCACTATTCTCTTAGGGATGAAAACATGAATGATCAAAACCAAATAATGCTAACATAATACAAAACATTTGCAGCAGTTATTAACAACGTCCAATTAAAATATTCCTTACATGTTCATAAAGCCACAGCCATTTCACTATAATCCATACATTCTTCTTTGAAGCACCAAGAAAAGAGTCCAGGTTTAAATAAAATTATTGCTCTGTAATCAGATTGTGATTAATGGGAAAGAAAAGGAAAGAAACTTATCCTTCAGTAATTTTGCAGATCCACATCTGTTTTTTGAGAGGCAAAGTTAATTCTTCAAAAAGTAAAACACTTCTCCAGTTTGACAAGTGCTGCATTCTGTGCAATTCCTCGTATGTGACTTAAACAGGTTTTCACAGGGTAAGCACTGCACTGTTTCAAGAGGTGCATGTGAATTTATGAGGTCCAAACACTCAAAATGATGTGTTACCTTGTTATTTATGTTGCTTTATCCCCTCATACAAATCCCAAAGAATGACCTATATTTGCCACACAATTTTTTTTTGTCAGGCTTGTAATCATTATCTTATCCTATGGTATGATGGACAAAGTATCTTAGATGGGGTGAAACAGGCATATTTTAGAAACTGTCTTTTCCTTTGTATATCTTTCTCTACCATTGCCTCAGGAGAACTCTTATTCCAGAAGACATTAAGCAGTTTGTAGTAAGAGGGGGTCCTTTCTAAGACGTTCATTAGCCCTTGAGAAGTTTGTAGATTCTCATTCTCTTTTGCCTCCTGTACAAAATGAAGCACAGTACCACTCATGAGCTTACTCAGAGGATGAGTAGCTTATGTGGGCAAGTCAGAGAGTTGTCTGGAGGACTTGGGTCATGAGAGAGGCCTACCTAACTAAGGTAGGAAGTATGTGAGTCATCCAAAATGTGGGTGAAAAGACAAAATTAGTGAAGCTTTATTTTCTGCTATAAGTTGCCTAGAATCTAATACTCTTTATAGGAACAGCATCCATACTTCCACTGATTTTCCAAAGGCAGTTTTAAATGTTATTGGTGACCTGTGTGATGGCAGTGACCTGAATGCAGGACATTTCCACCCAAACTGCTATCCATCTGGCTTGCTGCTTGTAGCAGTGGCCATTCTGTGTCTTGCAGGTGGCCTCCGTTTCATGAGCAGGTTGTTTCTGTGCAGGACTAGAGGCTGTTTCTCCTCTTCTGCATGAGGAATGCTCCTGATGGATCCCTTGTCAGAGGGTGTTTTTTTTCTGTGTCTTTTTTTTTTTTGATAATTATGTTAAAATAATTTTATGACTCTGTATGGAGTTGCTAATGCTTCACAGATTGTTTTTTTTTCAGTGACTTATCATACCCAAATTCTGTGAAGTTATGTAGTTAATGCTTTGTCCAGTAGCAGGGTGATTGCAACACTTGCTATTTAACATGCCAAGTTTGTAATTTCATAGTAGGGTCATTTCTTATATTTAGATGTAATAAAATAACTGTAGTTACTGATATGGTTACCTTTGTTGACAGGTAGCAGCTACCTCATGTAATGCAATGGATAACATGAATATTCATAGTATCACCCCCACACATATTTGCTTTTTTAGTCCCAAAGTCTATTGCTTTTTTGGTGTGATTTATCTCCATCTCCAGGCATTTTCTCAGAATCAGCCATCAAGGCGTTAAGATTCATGAGTCTTACCTGATTCTGTGAAAGTTATGGAGTGGTTCTGACTCTTCTCTAGGCATTTTGATAACTCACATTCGTAGTCTTTCTCTGAGACAAGCAGCTGAATAAAACTACAACTGCTCTAGCTACTTGTAACTGTATTTTCGGCCAGTCCTTGTCTAGCTAAGTGTAATGGAGATTACTTCGTATTTCATTTCTGTTTGCTTTCTTTTTTCTTTCATTTGAAGAACATTACTCTCTTCATAGTAATGCAAAGATGTGAAAGCATTTTTAAGCCTTTTTCCTAATGAGATAACATGCACTGTGCAAAAGATTTTCTGTGCTTTCAGTCAACCATAGCTTCTAGTAAAAGGCTAGTGGAAAGAAAATTAGTCATTGTTAACACCAGAATAATGAATAAATCTGAGCAGAAGAAGGAGAAAGATCATGTTTTCCCATGTTACACAAAGAAATATTAAGTTTATGTGTATAGCTATTCCGGGATTCAGTATCAGAGTATTTGTGTTTGATTTCCACTGCAAGGAGGCAAAACTCAATACTACATTCTGCATAAATCCATATACTGCTTGGAAACACATTTTTTTTTTTTTTTAATGATTCATTTTATTTACACTTCAGATCCGTACATCATCCATTTACTGCTAACTGGGTATGCCGGGCACAGGACTTTAGAGCTACAGAATGCATACAGAGCTCTTTACCACCTAGCTGAAATACCTATCTGAGGTCTTGCTTTTGTCCCACCTTTAAGCCAACTGGAAAATGGTCTGAAATTCGGTGGGAAAAAGGGAGAGATACAGGCTATGCCTATGTGCTTTATTCCCTTGGGAAGCAACTGCCTGTGCTTTAGAAACCCCTTGCCTCGTTCTCTTTGCCTGGAGAATCAGAAGAAAGCTACAGGTAAAATAGTATCTGATTGCATGTTTGTCACCATGTGTTAAAGGACAAGAGGAAAACAGGAATCCCTTTACAGCGTAGGGAATTATTTTCCTCTGAAAGAAGAAAAATCTAATTTCTCTGTGAAAGGAGTGAAATGGGAAAAAGACAAAATATTCTGTATATTTTATGGGTACAAATACAAAGAGATGATTTTTTTCCAGTATTAAAATTTAGGAGGATAAAAAAAAACAGTTTTCCTTGTAATCTGGGACAGTGCTCTGAGCTTTCAGTAGCAAGCAGGAGCATGTCTGGGTAGCCTGTGCCAGCCAGGATGGCTCCCATGGGGCAGGTCTTCACCCTAGGCCAGACACTTGGAAAACAGACATTGCACGTGGGTATCTGTTTTCAGTGAGCAAGGAGGAGAGCCACTCCACTTCTGAAACCCCAGGTGGAGAGAGGCCTGCACCTCGGGGGCAGGATTACTCTGGGCTGGTGTTTGCCAAGAACAGGAGCTGGCTTGTGCAGGCCAGCAAGGCACATCTGCACGGCTGTTGTGGAGTACTGTGGAGCACATCTGTTAAAACAAGCCGACACCCAGGAATGCTTACGCTGGGAGGAAATAGGATGATTTGGTAGCACACAGGCAGCCAAGCTGTACTTTTGAGGAACGACTCTGCCTTTGTATGGGAGTTTGAGCAGGGGGTGGGTGAGCTGGGTTCAGAGAGATGGGGGTGCTGCTGGTCTGGAGGAAGAATTTTGTCCAGGAAACTCCCCTTCTGTGACAACAATTTCTATGTCTGCTTCTCTCTCTCTCTCTCTCTCTCTTTTTCTCTCTCTTGAAAAAACTGATGAGATTCTCGAAGATGTGTCAGGGAGCAGACACCACTACCAGGTGAAATCAAACCTGTGTGGCTCACACACCCAAGAATGTGTGTTCATGGGTTGTTATGGACACCATGAGTTTGCATTGGCCTCAAAAAGGATTAGTCATATTAATGAAAGAAAATAACCATCAGGGATATTAAATGTACTACATAATTCTTGCTCAGGCAGCTTCAGAGGTGCATAGTGTTGGAAGCTGGAGAAGAACTGCCATGAGCCTGTCTTGTTCTTATACTTGCCAGTGAACATAAGTCACTGTCCACCAGCCATGACTGAGTAGAAGTCTTGACCAGAAGGACACCCTTTCTGCTGCTGTGGGGAAAAAAAACAAACCAAACCAAAACATAAACAACAGAGCTTGGTGCAAGATGAAGTGCCAGCCCTGCCTAAGCTCCATCCGTGCAGCAGTGCTGTCCCTGCCTGCCCTCCACAGTGGCTGAGCAGAGCCAGCTGTGAGCTGGAGACCATGAGTTGCGCTACGGCAGCCGAGTGCTTGCACTGGCATGTCCTGGGACTCCCAGCACGGCGCTGCTTGGCTGGGGAGCTCCTGTGTGCAAGCTGAGCTCTGCCAGCTCTGAGCCCAGGCCAGGGAGCTTGGGGCTGTTTGGATGCATCCTCACACATGTGCTGCAAGAGCCAGCAGCTGCCTTGGGCAATGCAAAGGACCTTCCTTAGCCAAGACCGCTTGCTACATCTGTGAGCATTAAACATGCCTCGGCACGGAGGCCAAGTGGAGCAAACAGCCCTTGTCTCTTAGTGAACTCTTGCAGGGACCAAACAACGTGGCTGCGTGCAGGTGGGAGCGTGGGGCCCTGCCTGTGACCCGCCAGGCAGAGCAGCACCTTGCACTGGCCAAAAGGTGCCCGGCAGCACTGTACTGCTTTGCATATTCCAGAGCAGTGAAGATGCCCAACTTATCAATTTCTTGTTGAAATGGCCAAGTAGGGAAGAATGATATTGGGTGGCTCTTTTATATTTCACTGTTTTCTCCTACTCATCCACAGGTATGTAGTTTTGAAAGGAAAAAAAAGTCTTTGGTCTTGATGTGGAGAGACTGACCACGATGGATAATGATAAAAATAATGGGAAATGATGAGGAAGAATAACTCTAATTTTCATATTGAAATGTCCAGCTCAGTTTGCTTATGAGAGGTATCAAAGCTGTGGAGGTACATTCCTGAGAGAACAGAGATGCCTGCCTGCCTGCCTTCCAAAATTATCATGAGCTCAAAACAGAAAGCAGCACCCTCAGTTTTGTCTTTACACCCCTCAGCTCGGGTGCTGCAGCCACATTTTCCGCTGTCTCTTGGTGGCAGCCACAGCCTCCTCCTTCCCTGCAGCACCCAGGGGATGTCTTCTCCTTCTCCTCCAGCTCTGCTGCAGGCTGTGGTCAGGTGCAGGGACCCCAGCTGTCAGACCAACTTGAGCTGAGTCAGACTCAGCATTGGTATGGTGCCCTGGGAGCACAACATAAGGAAAGCTGAGCTGGCCCCTCATGGGGACATCTAAGGTCTAACAGAAACTGTTAATTCAGGCGCAGGCTGTGTTTTATGAGCAAGCAGCTCTGCCGCCCCTAAACCTGTCCCTGGAGGCAGAAGACATGCATTTATCTGGCACTGCTCCCAAAATAATACCTATGGAAGGGATAACCTGCAATCTGAGTAATATGTTCATGGTTGATTGAAAGCTGTTTATATGGCATTGTACTCCACCGGTTTTTCATCATTTGCAAAGGGGGAAGTGTAAAACTGTGCAGATGTTGAGTCTGGTCACTTCTTCATCATCCTTTCCTAAGCTGCTCTAAATTCAGCTTTAAAGGAGTTATGTTATATATAAAACACATCATATACAACATCTTCTATATTATTTATATTGTCCCATTCTACTCCAACATATACACTCAAATCCAGATTTTAGGGCAAATAATAGAGCATCAATCTTCATGATGTCCTAAAGCACATTAATGCACAGGGTTTTTCAAAATAAAACTCACTGCTCACGGCTGCATGCTAAATAATCAGAGTTTGCCCTCTTCTGGTCACAAGTAGTTGTACACGATGGTTTTTAGGAACTTGTGAACCTATGGAAATTGTCGTCTAAAAGACTCTTTGGCAAATTGCATATTTGAAGAGTTAATGCTTCAAAAACATATTTTATTATGGAATAGTTGTATTCCAAAGTTTGTTTAACAATCTGTTGCACACATAATAGATAAGAGAAATTTAAGTTGTAGCTTGGCTGTTTCCTTACATCATTATCTCCTTATGTCATACTTTCCTGGTCTGTATCTTGGATAAAGTCTTTCATGCCCTCCATCTTCAGGAGCTGCCCAAGAGGTTCCTCTCCCAGGACCCATTTGACCAAAGCCAACCTGTTACAGCAGGAAGACATTTTCCAACTTCCATTTGCTGGTACCCAAAAGAAAGGGAAGCTGACATCCCAATATAGACTTGATGGAAGTGGATGTTTCCCTAAGTAAATTATCAAATATATGCATGACTACAGTCTCTGTGGGCATTTGAATAGAAAAAAGAACCTTCCTTAATTTTCCCAGAGGAAGATTTAAAGCTCAGATGCTATCAGCATAACACTGAAGTTATGAAAGCTCAAAGCACAGGCATTTTCTTGTACATCAGAGAAATGTACAAGATCCATGGGGAGTCTGTAGCAGAGTCTTGTTTCTGCGTCTCACGGAGCTTTGTGTTACATTTGCATGCCTACTGTAGGCTGGATTTTAGGGTCCTCTGTCTTGTGCCCTGGTTGCCAGAATTTGGAGAGGGAAAAAAAGAGTTCAGTGCTTTTGAAGGGTGGCAGATCTAAAGATGACCATCCTCTTTCTTCTCTCTGAGTCGTTTCATGGGTCATTTAGCCTCGGCTCTGATGGTGGTTTTTGATGTTAGCTTTTCTTGCTGTTCCCTATATTTCTGAAGTTGCTTTTATCACCTCCCCAGTATGAATTTAGTGGGCTGCTGAATATTGCCTGTTGCTTTCTAGACATATTTGAAGCTGCAGAAATGTATATACTCTCACAGTCACAAATTTCTGATGATGGTATTGTAATTCACAAAAATGTCAACCCTTTTTTTGTTTTACAGCAACCCGTGGCCATGTCACTCATGCTACACTGGAATTAGATCTGCAAATACCTGGGCTCGGTCTCCAGATTTCAAAGCCGCCATTTACCTTATATAAAGACCTAGTGTGAACTGTGCAGCAGGTGTAATGGATATCCTTCAGAGGAAAGCCTCTCAACCCCTTGTATTTAGAGATCATCTCCGTTCTTAAAACCGACCACTGCACGGCACTGTTGCACTACAATCACTGCGTACCACCCCCCATGCACAGGGAAGTTTATCTATAACTCTCCCACTGCCCAGCGAGAGCCCTGCAGCGGTGTGAAGTGCTGGCTCCACCTGCCTCTGAGGCGTGCTCAGCACAGGGCATGTGCTGCAAGGTGCAAGGAGGTCCTGCTACTTCCCATGCAATCTTCTTCTCCCTCCACCAAAAAAACAGACGAGAGGATTTCGTTTGACATGATGGTATCTGAAAACAGTTGGATAAGGTAGGTGTTCATGCTGCTCTAAACATAGGTTTTAAGCCATGTCCCTCTCCTTCTGGGAGAAAAGAGAGAGAAGCACTTCTCGGTATGGCTTCAGGTATCAGGAATGAAGCTCTTTCCTACACTGATCGTGCCCTTCTGAAAGGCTTGCTAAAAAGTGGTCAGTTCTGTGTATGTGTGCACCCTACATCCAAACCTCCCAACTTTGGAAATATTTGAGTTTGTGTGAGCATAATTTTTGTGGCTTCAGTAGACCACATGAACTTTTGACAGGTTTGCAGCATTCCTGTCTGAGTACTCAGCCAGCCTTGATGTGACTGATGGATTAACTAACAAGAAACAGAGCCCTAACCCAATTTTGGAGGCAGTTCTGGGACATGCAGATGCCACAGGTCAAAACTGCCTTTCTCGCTGTGCTGCCAGCTCTGCCCAGCAGCTGAGCCATCCCAAACCTCGGAGGGAGGAGGGAGCATCTGCTCTGCGCAGTGCCGGCGCTCCAGGCTCCCTCCTGTCTACAGGGGGGTTTCAGGCAGCCTGCAGAAAATGCTCCCCACTGCAGCACCAGCTGCTCTAAGCTCACAGCATGCAGCTGGGCTTCTACAATTAATCAAAGAAGCAGACTAATTTTATTTATTTATTTATTTATTTTTTAAATCCTGAGCATGCTACTTGCTACCGAATTAAAAAAAAAAAAATCTGAGGTATTTCAAGTAGCCAAATGGTAATGCAGGGTATTAGCCAAAGGCTTTTAGAATATATTTATACTTTAATAAAATGAATTCTACACCCACAAACTATTAAAATATCCAAGTAAACCCAACAGGAGCAAAACATCAGCTCTGACACTAACCTACCGAGACCACACGGCTTTCTTCTTCATTCATTTCTCTGGTGCAGATTTGGTAGTCATGGAGAAGCATCTCCCAGGCAATGCCCAGGTCTTGTTCTGGGGAAGGTACGTGCCATGGAGCCTTCCAACAGACACGCTGGATGTGGACACCCTTGTTTGTGGAGGCTGAGAGGGCCCAGCACCAGAGGTTTGTCCTCGGCCTGTTGTCCCTGCAAGTGCAGCCAGCAGGACAAACAAGAAAAGGCCTGAAACATAACCAGGTCTTGTTAAGTCAGTGGTCAGGGAGAACTCTGTAAGTGACTTGTCACTCGTAAATGAAACCCAAATCCAGGAGACCTCAACCCAAAATCTGGGACCTTAAATAGAGATAAAAGCTTGTCTGAATGACTCTTTTCATTGGGGCTTAAAGCAAAATGCAGACTTTGAAGCCTTGGAAGCACTGAGGCTCGTGTCATCCAGTTTCAAAGTTTGCTATATGAGTTCCCTGCCAGGTTCAATTCTAGTTATTTTGCCAGAAAGACAAGGTGTTGAGGCAATGAAACCAACTTGCCATGAAAAAGTTGGATTGTGCCTCTCACGCCGTGTTACAGAGCTCAGTGTGCACAGAGCTGACCTTGCAGCCCTGTGCCTGGATGAGCTTCTGCAGCTTGTTGACTGCAGGCCAGCACTTTCAGGGACATAACTTGGCTCCAGATTAAAACAGGCTGCATGGGTCAGAAACCGACTGTTGCAGATCTGGAACTTTTGGCCCATCTCTCTGAAAGAGCAAACAATGCCACTTTCATCACTTTAAATCAGAAAACTAATCCTAGGTGTAATTCTCGATCACCTTTTGAGCTGCTGTGAGTGAGGTCGGAACCATTTTTATATCTCAGCTCTGCAGCTTTCCTAGAAATTTGGTGTTTTTCCTATAAATGAACTTTTACCCTGAAAATCAGTGTGTTAACAGCCAGAATCTTGACACAGTTATTGATGTATATGCCCAAGGATACATTATTAACTTTTCTTTCCTTTTTTTTTTTTTTTCTCCCAGTATTGAGTTAGGATTAAGGGTGCATGTGCATGTGTGTGTAGCTAATTCTTTTCTAATAATCCCAGTGCTAGAGGTCACATTCATAGGCTCAGTTTATACGTTAATCTTTAAAAATAACCAGCCTAAGCACTGAAAACACATAGCAAGGGTCGGTCCTGTATTAGCAAAGAAATAGGCTTGATTTATTAATAAGTCTTATTTAAATCTATTTTTCATGCTTTTATGACTTCATTAGGC
The DNA here is from genome assembly GCA_011074415.1 of Stictonetta naevosa. NCBI lineage: Eukaryota > Metazoa > Chordata > Aves > Anseriformes > Anatidae > Stictonetta > Stictonetta naevosa. The sequence goes on along the minus strand of CM021698.1, from coordinate 126,071,079 downwards.
TTTCACCTCATACGGGCACATGTCAGAAGTAATGGAGCGAGAGAAGAGACAAGCCCTTTTTCAGTTCACAGAACCCCAATTCTTTATTAATCACAGCTTGCTCACAATGACATACAGGAAAATAGCACTAATGAAGAGTAGAATATGCAGGCAGCAACCTCCAGGGGGGTAGGGACAACTTCAAAACTGCAGGTATTTTGGGGATGATGTGTTAGGTTTCGTGATACTGTACTTGGCACGAGCACCCTGTCTAGTCATTCCTGCTGCTTCAGCCCTCTTTAGTCCTAGATGTCCATCACTAGGTAGGGTTGGCTAACACTGAAGAGTAAAGGTCATGATGAATGGAAGTCAGCAGTGTCAAAAACAAAAAACAACTGGTAACAATTGGCTCATGGGATCCTGGTGAAATATTTGGTAGCTTCTTTAACTGTTACACACGTACTATGGTAGCATCAGAGAAGTATCATAGATCATGGCACCTACAAATAAAGCCATTTGATGCTATCTATTATCTGCTCCATTAATAAATTTTCAAGTGGTGAATTAAGCTCACTTTACAATTAGCATTTGTATGGCTGTTTGGCATCATTTAGAATTTGTCATAGCTGGATGGTTACAATGTGCCTTTCAAGTTCACCTCAAACTGATACCACTTGCTTTTGTTCAGTTGCAAAGCTGTATTTGTTGCCTCTTGCCTGGGAAGCAGAAGCAGCAAGTACTGCATGCAGTGATTTAACCTCAGTTAAACAGCACGCTACAGAGTCCTGTAGCACAAGTTGCATTTAAAGAAACTACATTTTAAGAGCCTTTTGTCTCGGACAGCTGAATGTGAAGTCACGATACCTGTGATCTAGTCACGGTTTCAACAAAGCTTATCGATGGCAAAGCGGTCTAGGTTATCAGGCAATGACTGGTCTCTAGCACCATAGAACTACTACTGACCTCGTGGTGGGTGGGAATGAAAGTCGCAGGGAATGGAGTTAGACGTGAGGTGCTTCAAATGAACAGACCCAGCAAATTCAACCGAGTGGAAGTAGACAACATCAGAAGCCTGTTACAGGACATGTAAGATTATGAAATAACTTGCATAATGCAATACTTGTATTTTTTAACAAAAATGTAAGTATTTACAAAATAAGATCCAAGTTTTTTAAACATCAAGCAAATCATTCTGCAAAGAGACCGCATTGTTTTTGTTTTTTTGTTTCTTTTTTAAAGTTTTTTATTGAGTTCTTGATTTTTTTTTTTTTTTAAACCATGTCATACATTTCCCATACTGATATCGCATGATCCATAATAATATAGGCAGGGGGAGTTTACTAATGGTGGGGATGGGTCACATCCACCATTGCTGTTTTCAGCCAGACAGTTCCACCTGGAGCTCCTTGTTTCTACGGACCTCTGCAGCATGCCTCTCCTGGAAAACATCAAGAAGGGAAAAATCAAACCTCTTTCTCATTCTGCCTGCCTCGGAGGCTCCTGATGCTAATACATTTAGGTTGTGCATTGGACGCCTGTGCAAAACTTGTTTCACAGCACAACCACCTTTAGAGGATGCAGCTCAGGAGAGGTGTCACCTACCGGCCCAGCCCAAGGCATGCTCAGCGCTTACATTCTGTTTATGCTCTGGAGCTCATTTTTGTAAATCTTATATGGCCTTATAGTTCTCGGCACCTCAGAAAGGTTCATTTTAAGGACCTGCATAGAGAGGTAATGCTTGCAGCCTAAAATATGCCACATGCTCACATTTCCTCTTTGGATTCCTAGATACTGAACTAAATACAGGGAAGGATGAATGGGCTTGAATTAATTGCTTGCATGCTGTATGCCGAAGAAGTGACAGCTACTATGTTATCTAGGAGCCACAAATAAAAGGTCCCAGATTATAGTTCTGCCAAGAAGGGTCAATCTGAGTGTTTTGTACATCTAGTACAAGGGCTGGAAGGCATTTCCTATGAGGACTGAGGAGTCCTGGTTTGTCTGGTTTGGAGAAAAGAAGGCTAAGAGGTGACCTCACTGCTCTCTGCAGCTTCCTGAGGAAGGGAAGTGGAGAGGGAGATGCTGGTCTCTTTTCACTGGTAACAGATGTCAGATGTGCAGGAACACAGGCACAAAGCTGCTCCAGGCAGATTCAGACTGGACATTAAGAACAGTTTCTTTACCGTGAGGGTGATCAAACACTGGAACAGGCTTCCTAGAGAGGTGGTTGATGCCCCATGCCTGTCAGTATTCTTGGACAATGCCCTCATTAACATGTTCTAGTTTTTGGTTAACTCTGAAGAGGTTAGGCGTTTGGACTCAATGATCTTTGGAGGTCACTTCCAACTGAACTGAACTGAACTGATGAACTAGTTTATTCTAGTCTATTATGCTCTGTTCTGTTAGAATCTCCTTAGACTGAACAATAAGGTTAGCTGTCCTCTCCATTCTTACTCCTGCTGTGATGGAAAAGGGGAGTTTTTACCATAAGTCAATGCTAGCCCCTTCTGCCAAGATACAGCCATGTTGCCTTTTACAAAAACAGCCACAATTAATTTAGACTTATTAGAGCCACTGTATATTCAGATAATTCTGTGGAAATGGGACTGTGGTCAGGAACAACATCTGTTAAATGTTAGGAATGTTCCACTCAGGGTGTTTATAATACTGTATTATTTTTGGCAGCTTATGGGGTTTGGGGCTTTTGGATTATGCCTATCTCTTTTTAACTGTCAAACTATCAGACTTTTACCTCTCATGTCTGACTACTGGAAAAAAAAAACAACACATTAGACAACTAAATGACAAGTCACAAGGTGACTAGAAGCAAAATTATCTCTAGCTGTCTTCTGTTTAAGGCACTTCCTAGATATTTTTATACATTAGGAGGTCTTTTATGGGGATTGTTCAAAATGAACTATGGATCACAGGCTGAGACAGCTTATTGTATCAACTGGATTTGTAAATCACAGTTTCTGATAAGCTCCATAATTTTGAATGCTAGATTTTCTTGTCTTGTTTCTGAGACTTGTTTCTCAGGACTCCTATTAACTGCAGTATACAAAGTTATCTTTCACTGTAGGAGTGAACACCACAGCCTTGGGTCATCCACAATTCTTGGTCACTCTTGAAGTTATCTCACTTCATCTTTTCCTGCAGAGTCAGAGTTGGCTTTTGTGGTGGCAAAACTATAGTCATAAAATTCTTAATTTCTGGTCTTTACAAATATTCCCAAGTGAGTTATCGACATCTTTGTTCAGAAGCCTTCTTTGGATTTCATGCACATTTGCCATCATATTGCAGAGGAAAAGGGGCTTAGGAGTCTGTTAACAATAACATAGGACAGGGAATGTCCATCTGTCCATCATATTTTCTTTTGGACCTTAAGGATGGCTAATTGGCTTTTCCCTTTGTTCTCATAAACTTTAGGATATGTGTCTGCAAACTCATCTACTACTAAAATATCAAATAATCTGAGTACAGTTCTTAAAGTCCAGAGTTACCCAGTTCACTTATAACATCAGTCTTTGGGAAACTATTATTTCTTTCTTACTTTATGAGACTTTTGTTAGCACCAAAAGAAACCAGGAGCTGTTCCATCTCATTGGAAATGTCTGAGAGCTATTTTCTTTTTGTTAAACCATTTACTAACATATTATAAGTTCATTGTTGAGAGAAACAAGTGTAAATTATTTTTTTTCGTATCATTTCTAAATCTTAATTCTATGTTTCTCTTCCTTGTTTAGGAGGGCTGTTTTGGAGAAAGGCATTGTGGGGTTTGTGATTTACTGGATTCTTAAAAGGAAATTCCTCTGGCTTTATCAAAGATCTTCAAAAGAAAACTTACTCTCTTTTTGTTGCAAGACTTATGGAAGAATAGGCCCCTTCTGATATATAGGAATGACTTTTTGCTTATTTTTTCCCCTTTCCCTTCTGGGAAGTCAAGAAATATACGTCCACAGGACAACTGTTTGATTTGGTCACTGACCTTTCCTAAAGACCAAAATCTAAACAAAAGTGACCTTTAATTTGTTCACAGCACTTTCTTAAAAGCTAGAAAATCAACCTTTGTTTGGCTTGCTTTCTCCTTTTCTTGATAAACCTTTGTCTTCATAACTCTAAGAATATGTGAATGTTGGCCAGCGTAAAGTTCCCAAACCAAGATGAAGAATAGAAGCAGGGGACAACTGAGTTTTTAATACACATTTCACCATGACAATCTGGATAGCAGCTTTGCAGATAAGGACATAGAGGTCCTAGTGGACAGCAAGTTGAACAAGAGTCAACAGTGTGCCCTTGCTGGTAAAAAGGCTGACAGTATTCTGGGCTGGATTAGGCAGAGTACTGCCAGCAGGCCAAGGGAGGTAAATCTTCTGCTCTACTCAGCACTGGTGAGGCCACACCTGGAGCACTGTGTCTGGTTCTGGACTCCCCAGAACCAGAGAGACACAGACGTATTGCAGAGAGTCCAGCAAAGGGCATCTAAGATGATGAAGGGACTGGAGCACCTCTCCTCTAAAAAAAACCTGAGAGAACTGGGACTGTTCAGCTTGGAGAAGAGAAGGCTGGGGGAGATCTTATTAATGGATATCAATACCTGAAGGGAGGATGTAAAGAGGACAGAGCCAGGCTCTTTTCCGTGGTGCCCAGGGCCAGTACAACAGGCTATGGGCACAAACTAGAGCACAAGAGATAGACCATTGGCCCAAAGAGGTTGTCTCCTCCTTGGAGATCTTCAAAAGCCACCTGGATGTGGTCCTGTGCAGCCTGCTCTGGGTGTCCCTGCTTGGCCAGGGGTTTGGACCACATGGCCTCCAGAGGTCCCTTCCAGCCTCAACCATTCTGTGATTTTTCAAAAGTGATTTAGATAGACATCAGGGGCTCTGATTTAAATATAACTCAAGTTTTGCAACAGAGGAAAGAGCTACCCACTACCTCTCTTCAAAGTATTGGTTGGATTTTCTCCTCTAGTCTAGGTGAGGACTGATGCAGTTACCTTTTCTTGAAGACGTTCAATAAGAGCAGCTAAATTAGCTTCACGATTTTCTTTGATCTGTTCCATTTTCAGTATCAGCTTTTCCTCTGCCATTTTGCTGAAGTTGTTGTTCTCCTCCAAAGCCTTCTGAAGAACTTCTCGCTCATGTTCTCTCTTCTCTGCCAGATGTTTCAGCACCTGGGCCTCCTGGGACTGGAAACAGAGAGACATGTGGCTGAAATAAGTGTCTCACATACCCACGAGGAGTAAAATAACCCTCACAGGGCTCTTCACAGCGTTTGGAAACTGTGTAAAGTTTGTTCCTTTGTTGTTACAGGCACAGTTTGGAAAGATCACTTCTGTATATAAACCGGATTAGTGTCAATAATAGGGGCTTAGAGGCACTGGCTAAATGGGGGGAATATGATTTATGCAGCAGCAGAGATGTCTCTGAAGCACTTCTGTTAACGAGAAATGCTGTTAATGAGAAATGCTTCCCTCAGCTACTGCAGTGGGTGCTTAACCTCTCAGAGCTGTGGTCTTTTAGATAAGAGCATTTGATTTGGAGAGATCTGGGATTGGAGACTGAAGGGTAGAGTGTTAAAAAGGAAGAAAGGCACATTTTTTTTGCCCAGGTTGGACAGTCTTTCAGTGTTCATGAATTGTTAATAAAAGGCTTTGAAGTTTACCATTGTGAAAGACAAACAGAACCAAATCAGACGTTTTTTTCCCATGATATTTATGTTTCACTTCATCTCAGTAATTATGAAAGAAAAAAAAAGATTTTACTTTATAGAACATACCAAAAAAAGCTCTTGTTATTTTAAAGTTTAAATTCTACCAGGAAGATGAAAAGTGGAGGTAGGAATTAAGCCTATGCACTATAGTGTGCTATTCTTTGTGAACGCAGAAGCACAAGCTTTGTTATTGTTTTTTAAATCAAATTACTAACATGGAACCACTAATCCTAGGAGGGAAGCCAAGGAACTTGCAGCATTGGACCCATCCTCCAGGCAAGTCTAGTAGAAAAGACAATGTGTTTCAGAGGGGTTATTTGGAAAAGATAAACAACATTGTATGCTCTTGGATAAAATAAATTAGAGGGAGCATGTGAGGCAAACAGAAATCATGGAATGAAATATGGCTCCAGGAAGATAAGTGTATATTTCACTGCAGATAACAGTACACTGTTGCCATTGTTAACCATAAAAATGAATTAGTTTAAGGCCTAAATTAAGGGTTTTAACCAATAATTACAATTAGCAGTAATGAATCCTATTAAATTATATCATGTGACTTTTAATGGAGTGAAAAAAGCTGCAGTTCTCTTACATGTAGAAGAGCAAGTGAGGAAAACATTTTAACAAAGATAAGGCAAAAGTAATGACAAGGCAAATTAAGCAGATTCTAGAAAAGGGTGCAGAAACCAGCCAGAACACCTTGCATCAAGACACTGGAATAAAACATATATGGCTTTGAAAGGCTGCAATGGCTTGAGATCAGAGATAAATGCAACTTTTGATAATCTTGGCCACTTACTATATTTGCTTTCACCTCCATCCTGGTCACAGTTACGGACTCATTTCTCAGCATATGACCCTTGGAGCTCTTGATGATGGGAGTGGTCTACTGAACTGGATGGTACCTTAGAAAGATCTTCGTTGCTTTTACCACTATAGCACATGCTGAACAGCTAGTAATATAGCAAGTACTTTTCAGATCTTTCCATCAGACAAAATTAATGTCGTGCAGGCTAAAAGATGTTGCAAATGGGAACAGAAAGTCCCCTGACAGGCACAGGCAAGAAGAGCTGAGGGAGTTTCTCTGGCAGAGAATGGAAGGAGAATGAGCCAAAGGGAAAGGCACCTGGGCAAAGAAGGTGTAGCCTGACTCAAAATTCATTAAAAAGCATGCTTAACAAAATTATCAATAATTTTAATAATTGCACAATAAAAAGCGTATTTTGAAGCAAAATGCTTTATTTCAGGTCCTTAATGTTCATTGTTTCTTTAAACATATGCTGTTTCAAAATGGAAAAAAGTTCTTTAGAAAGATTTTGTAAAATGTAAAAATTAAGTAATTGAACATCATCCTGTTGGACTGTCTTTGGATCAACCTGTGTGGCTCAGTTTGACTAGTGCTTGTGAAATTTTTCTGCATTTTCTCTTTAATTTAGTCTTTAATTGCAATATTTTTTCACTTTTAGAAAAGTTATCATCATTAAATTTTGGCTGCTGATCTGTATTTCGTGAACATATACTTAAGTGATTTAAAAGTACATTTGATAATCTAAAAAAATGCTTTCCTTTCTGTTGGGAGTTTGAATAGAAAAGATAATATGATACTGATCTTCAGGCCCTTTCCCATGAAAGGTTAAAGAAGTGTTTTAGTTTGAAAGACTAACATTTCAAGGTGTTTAAACATACCTTGGTATAAGGTGTTTACATACAATCAAGCATTCTGAGGTTTGGACAGTAGACATGTCCATGGATGTATCCCATGGAGATGCTATAATAAAAAGCAAGCTTTGGACTGTGCTTCTAAGCAGCATTTTTGAAAAAAAACATGGGTTTACAGTGGGAGGTGTCAAAATGCCTTTGGGTCTTTGGGGTACTTGCCTGTTTGTCAGGATTTGTTTTCTTCCATTGAAGCCCTTTGCCTTCTGGAACTACTTCCTATTATCATAAGTCCATGAGAATAGAGTTACATATCAAAGTACACACAGTTCTAGAGGCCACACTGGCAGATGATGCATTCAAATGTAATTTAGTCACTAAAGCTTGATAAGGAAGAAAATGCTTATGCGGTAATTCAGTGTTTTCTGGATGCAAATTGCATTGGCACTGGTAAGAGTACAAATGAAAGCTAAGCCAGGCCATGGAAACTGCCTGCACATTCCTAATATGATTTTCCTGTATGATATGCCTTAAAAGGCATTCCTTTTCCTCCTTCAAAATGTTTGGGGTACCCAGAAATGGTTCAAATAAAGGACTCCCCTCCCCATCACAAAGCATCCAAGGGGTAGAGTCTCATTTAAACTGATGTCCCCCTTCTAATGCCATTTACACCAGCTGTGAGTCTGCCTGCTTGATTGTGCTCAGATCATTTTTGAAATCCCCTTATGATGATTTTGGAATGCAGTTGATGTGTTTTTGTACTGGATTGTTGAATGATTTTCTGTTTCAAACACATTTGGCAAAAGAAGTTGGCCACCCAGCCTGTTCAAAGTCTACTATGCATCCAGAAATTGCTAAAATGAATGACCCCTGATACCTAGTGTGGCTGGGATTAATGAACTCCCTTTGTTGGTGTTGGCTTTTAGCTGCTGTGTTTGGACAGTCTTGACATAGGATTCCAACATACACAGGATGTTTTTATTCCAAGTTTATTTTTCAACATTGTATTAAAGTGCTGGAAAGGGTATTCTCAAATCCTTGATAGTCCATTTTCTAATATACTTGTAAATGGTTTGCAATAAATGCTTCTTGCATAGTTATGAGAAAATGAGGGGAAAAAAGCTGGAAAGGGAATAGGTGATGAAGATTAATAAGGAGAGAAAAGTATAAAATGGTGGAGAAGGAAAAAAAATAATACTTAGTGGGGAATATTCAGAAGACTTCTTAAATATTAAATGGCTTAATGAATGCATCTACAGCTGCAGCCTGTAATGCTAGGTGTAGAGGAATAAAAATGTAGTTAGATATTCCTGGTACAGATACTTTTGCTCTCAGAAATGTACTACGGTGCTAAAAAGATGGCTAATATGGGCCAGCTCCTTAAGAAATTCATGTCATTTTTCTAAAGGATCATGTGCTCCCCTAGTTTCCAGAGATGAGTGTTTCACAAAGAAATCTGTATCTCATGCTTAGCTGGCCAGAGATAGATGCAGACAACTAAGAACTCACTTTAATAGAAAAATTATTTACAGAAATTGTGTTTAGAGATGCTTTTAAAAATTATTATTATTAATTACTATTATTATTACTACTCACAGGAAGAAAATTCCATTTATCGGAATAACAGGTACTCTTATTTTCTCACCTTTATCTATTTTTCTTTGATGCATAGCTCCGAATATTGAAATCATTTATGCAGAGATAAAGGATTACACTTACAGCAAGGAGTGGCCTCAGAAAACTTATTTTAAACTGGGGATCTCAGCCTGAATGCATTTCCTTGACAATCTTGATTACTAGGATGTATGAGACACACTACCAGTCACGAGAGTTCTACTTTCGTAATACATTTATTCACTCACTGGCTTTATTTTAAATAAATTGTTCTGCAGAAGCTGATATAACTTTGCTATTCTTCAGTGTATTGTGTACTTAAGAGATACTACAGGGCAGGATTAAAACCTCCAACTGCCATGCAATTGCCAACATATGAATGCCTAGTTATTAATCAGAAGGAAGTGATAAGTTGAAGTAGTGATATTTTCAGGGACAGAACTAAGATTGTTCTTTACATATAAAGCAAAGGAATGGGCCCAAGTTAGACCTTACTTGTAACACTGGCTTCCTCCAGTCTCTGTTGTTACATCATATTCCTCATTGGAGTGTACTATTATTTATTAGCACTTATTCTAGCTGTTGTGAGCACTCACTGTCTCAGGCAGTGTGCAAACACAAAGGGAGAGACAGTTCCTCTCCCAGAGCAATAACAGTTTAAAGAGACAAGAAGAAGAGGGGTGTGTTCCTTCTCTATGAGGTTAGAGAGCAAAGGAGCAAAATGGCCATTTTGCAGAAGACCAAAGACATCTGTGAGCTGGAACCCTAGTCCCACTTCTACTGAAACCAGATGGTGCAAAATTTAGATAAGAATCTTTTTTGTTTTCCTTTTCTCAAATCTGACACGGAGCTTTGAGTCAGGCCTACTAAGAATGAAAGGAGGAAAAGGAAAAGAAAAAAAAAAAAAAAGGAAAAAAAAGACCTATTTGTAATGTGAAACAAGAAAGCTGACTTTCTCTTCCTGAACTGACATAATATTGCAGCTCTCATGGTTCTGACCCATGGAGGCGAACAAGGCATGTTGGAGGGATGTAAGGGGAGGGACGAAGTTTTGGACATCTTTTGTAAATATTAGGGATGAAGCATGTTGTATAGAAAACCAAAATGGGGCAGAAATGCCTTGTTCCAGTTGCAATTCCACATATTTTGGTGGGGTCTTTTCATATAAAAGCACCTCATTCTATTTTTCATCTCTCCAGAAGCCCAGCCAGCAGCCAAGAGTAACCGAAAGAGTAGATGGGCAAGACTGGAGGCAGATATATTGGGCAGTGCCAATGAGTTGGAAGAATAAAGAAAGTTCTTTGTGTCCCGCAGCTCCAACATCTTCCCACTTTGGTGAAACCTTTTCACCCAAGAGCCTGCTTTTTGCTATGTGGTAAAGCACAGGTGGCTTTTTCAATACGTAAAGAGAGGGAGGATCAAGAGTATGAAGAAGGGCCTCCAGCAGGCAGTGGGGCCAGCTTAGAGGCCGCAGGGTGGATGCTGCAGCCCCATGCAGAGTGTGGCCCTGCTGCTGGCAGGCAGTGATGCCCCAGGCTGGCTGCCCGCTGAGGGAGCACAGCAAGCCTTGCCAAGCTGTAAGGCTGCACAGGGGTGCTTGTCTTGCTGTGGGGTGCTGGTCAATACCAGCTGAACGTCAGCCAGCAGTGTGCCCAGGTGGCCAAGAAGGCCAATGTCATCCTGGCCTGCATCAGAAAGAGTGTGGCCAGCTTGACTAGGGAAATGATTGTCCACTCTGTACAGGTGAGGCCACACCTCGAGAACTGTCTTCAGTTTTGGGCCCCTCACAACAAGAAGGATATGGAGGTGCTCAAGGATGTGCAGAGAAGGGCAACAAAGCTGGTGAAGGCACAAGAAAACAAGATTTATGAGGAGTGCCTGAGGGAATTGGGGTTGTTCAGCCTGGAGAAGGCTGAGTCTGGCTGAGGGCATACCTCATCACTGCCTACAACTACCCAAAGGAAGGCTGCAGCCAGGAGGGTGTTGGTCTCTTTTCCCAGGTGACAAGTAATAGGACACGATGCAACAGCTTCAAGTTGAGCCAGGGGAGGTTTAGATTGGACATTAGGAAGAATTTTTTCATGGAAAGGGTGGTCAAGTATTGGAACAGGCTGCCCAGGGCGGTGGTGGAGTCCCCAGCCCTGGAAGTACGTAAGAGACGTGTGGATGTGGCACTGAGAGACACAGTTTGATGATGGGACTTGGTAGGTCAAATTGATGGTTAGACAATGATCTTGATGGTCTTTTCCAATTTAGATGATTTTATGACTCTTTGATTATGTGATTTTATAGTAACAGTATTAACAACTCATATAGCTTTAACTCTACAATCAGCATCATGAAAGTTAAAAAAGATGATTGTTCTCTGGTATTCGTTGTGGTGCTAAGCACTAAGGACTGACCTGATTGAATTTCACCCCAATACAAAGCCCTTAAGAGCTTTCATTACATACAATTTCTCTGCCTCATTCCCAAGTGTACTAAAGCTGTTCCTCCCTTTAGAGTTTTATTTTCCTGCAAGATGAATATAGGTAATAAATATATGTAATTCAACATACAGCTTTTGAAGTCTGTACATCCAGTGCATTTAGTAGCTGAATATTCAAAACCAATGGGTAAGATTTGATAAATGCCAAAACTTCCTTAAGAAATTAATTTCTGCTGCTTCCAATGTCACCGTGCACTAATTTCTTAAGTGGAAATGATGACAAGATCTTTCTGATTATCTACCAAGATGGGAAAACGTAGCGCACACTTGCCAAAAAAGTAATGAGATAATAATGACATGCTACAAAGAGGATTTTATAAGCAGAAAGGACAAGTCTGTAACTAGCTCAAATGGTCTTGCTGTGTGGTGCAAAAGGAAAAAATGTCTCAGGTGAAACTCAGTTTGGTCTGAGAGTATGAGATCTCAGTGACTGTCAACTGAGGTAGAAAAAAGGCAGAGGAAAGGAAGGAGCTCTATAAAAACATATGAGGAAATAAACTAGATGATGAACATGAGACAGCATAAGCAGGAGGCTGCTGGATTGCATTTATTGCTGTAGATGTTCTCATGAATTTTAAAATTTATTAAAGAAAACACTGCCTAATTGACAGAGCAGGGCCTAATTCCTAAAAAGTGTGAAACCAGTTAGTAGTGTTTCAAAAAAGGCTATTCTCATCAATTAGTTGTACTTGATTTTAATTAGAATTGTGCTGGAAGGACACGATCTGGAACGGTTATGCCAGATAGCTGCTGTACATAGACAGAAAAGTATGATAACAAGTGCCATGCTGGATCTCAGAAAATGTCTGCCTGATTTGTCTAGCAGCAGAGAGTGGAAGATTCTTAGGGGCAGTGTATACAAAGCTGGGCAAATCTGCCTATTTTTTTCCTACACACATCTATCTTCCTAGTTTCCATAAGGTTAGGTATTTTCTGAGACAGATGTTGCACCAATATAGTCATGTTCTGCAAGGTACTGCTCTACAATTTTTTTATTTGCTTTTTGAAATAATTAATATTTTAATATTTTAATTAATATTTTAATAACAGCCTGTGTTAACAAACACAAAAACTTGATTAAACAATACATGCAAAGGTAATTCCCTCTTTCTGTTTTGAAATTGTTATCTAATTTCATTGAGTGTTTCTTCCCCTTTGGATTGCATGAAACAGAATATAATTGTTCCTATTCATCTTCTCATTACTATTCATGACTTTATAGAATTTTATCTTCCATCTGTGGTATGTCTCCAAGCTGAGAAGTGGACTGTTTAATTTATCTTTGTATGCTCTGGTTGCTTTTTACCTTTCTCTGTACTATACGCTTTTTTTTTTAGACCAAAACTGCAGGTGATACTTGGGATGTGTGAGCACCAAGGATTTAAACAGTGATGTAATGAGGCTTTCTGCTCACTCCTTGGTTCCTTTCCTTGCAATTTCTGCTGCATTGCCAATATGGAAGATTTAATCTATTAAAATAACTCAGTTACATATTCATTCAAAATGAATATAGTATTAAGGGGAAGAAACGGCAGGTGTCTGTACTGCCATCACTGATTACTAGTTTATGGCATAATGAGCTCTCCTTTAGGAAGAAATGAACAGTAATGAAATCAATGAAATGAAATGTCTGGGACATTCAATCTATATTTCTCACTAAGTATATACATAATATCAGGCTTCTTAATTGCTGCCATTTCATTCTGTGTCCATATCTTTACTCGAGTAATTGTACTCAGTTCAGCGGTACTTCACAGACTGAGTCTTTGAATCATGTCATCATTTGGGTGGGTGAAAGCTCATACTTCTGGGCAGGTGCTACTGCATATGCATATGCCTTTCAAATTTAGACATGTCCTTCTGCTGAAGTGAATACTTTGACACAAGTAAAGACATAAGTGATAGTGTTAATGTGCAACATTTGAATGACTGAATTGTTCAAATCAGTGAGATACAGAATAGTCTGTTTTCATCGCAAGTCAAAAATAAGGGCCAGGTTTTAAGCAAATGTCAGCAATCCAGATTTACTTCAGGGGATTCACTTTTCACCACACACCACTGTAATGGCTCCACTGACTCCCCCAGGGACCCCTGATCTGGTCTGACAGGAGTGAAAGGAGAGCAAAGAGCTTTTTGCTGTTGGGGCTGTCCCATGTGCTATCTGCATCTCAGGCTTCTTGTCCAAAGCTATCTGTATTTTAATGACATATGCTTCCCAAGCATCAAAACCAGTCAGGTTTGTTTGTAAGTTGCTGAAAAAAAATGTTTCTTTAAACACATTAATAGTTTTTGTCAATGCAAACACACTGTGGGTCAGTGATGGTAATGCAAAACAATGATGGCAATGGATAGGAAACATGGCTGTTGTCCTGTACAATGTCTGGTGTAATTACTAGTATTTTATTAAGGCAAAATACCTTTCTCCTCTCCTCTGCAGCCTCCAGCTTCTTCTGGATCTCCTCAAGAGAGAGTTCTTTCTTCTTTGGAGAAGCTAAAGTTCGTGGTGCTTCTGAGACCGGGGATGGCGGCTTTAGGATCAGTTCAAAAGCCTGGCCCGAGGCACGTTTGTTGATCTGTTTAACTTCCATGTCTGCATGATAAAGTGAGAAATGGTAAGTCTTTCAATACTTTGGTGGTATCAAGGAGAGAAGAAGCACTGACATTAATGTAGGATCAGAAATACAGACAAAAGATTTAGCATCTTTGCATTGGACATTTAAAATTAAATAGCAGATTATGGGCTGAAAACTGTTCTCAGAAGCACATCCCATTTTATCTACAATAGTTTAATTATACCCTAATCTTATAAAAATAAAAATTTACAGCAGCTTTGGAAGCTTATTGGCGTTCTGTGTCATTTCACGCCCCATGCAAGCGGTGCCCAAGCTGATTAATTTTTTTAAGCATGCTTTCATCTTTTCTTCATTTCCTTGGGAATAATGTCAGCTGTGAAGATCTGTAATTCTCAAATGGAAAGTATTTCTCAGGGTACTGGGAAAAATACAGTTCACTGTGAAAGGGCTTTAAAAATTTAGTTAGTTGCTATTAGGACCAATATTGAGCATCACAGGTAATACACAATGAATAGAAGACAACAGCCAAGACCAGCAAATTAATTGTTAAATCAGCAAAGTATCGACTGCCTAACATTAGGTACCAGGATGGTTATCTGAGTCATTTCCTAGCCTTAGCACATTATTTGACCGGCAGAATGATTTCCAATGAAAGTTACTCACCATCATATTTATAGATGTTCATGTTGCGAGGTTCAGGATAAAAACAGGAACAGATCAGAGAGAGCATGGACAGCTCCTTCATCTTTTCCTTGTAAGCTGAAATGAGAGACCTTATTAGCATAATTAATTTCCCCAGCTTCTCCTTAGTGAGCTGGAATGACAGACTAGTGACCAGCAAATCTGATTGATCACCCACCTGGCAGATTTATCTAGAATATTTGCTTTCAGCTATTTCTTCTGGACATGGAGTCTTTATCACATCAAATATGAGATGCTCAGTACTGCAAAGACTGCTTCTGATCTCCTGCATGACCTCAACCTCAGCTAAAATGAATACAGTCATGCTTGCTTTATAGAAAGTGAGTCTGGCTACTAGGCAATGTATTTAGTATTGGAAGAGTGCCATGACCCCACTATCTCCTGGTAGGTCGAGAGAAATGAAGCTCTTACAAAATTCTATGATGTACCCAAATGCAATTGAGAACAGCTCTGAAACACTGCCCATGTATTGCCACAGGCAGATGCTAAAGACATTATCTGTTACAAATGAAAACGTCATCCAGATAATTAACATTAAATCCAGAAATGAGGACACATTTATAAAATCCTTGGGATAATATCCGTAATATGTGTAAGTCCTTGAGACAAAGAAGATTTTCCTTCCTCACTTGCTGGCCAAAATACTTTGCTTCCATACTCAGGTATGGTGTATATCAGTTGATGCAATAAATATGCTTGTGCTTTACCTTTACTGTTAGTTTGTAGCCCAGTAATTACTATAGGCTCCAGTGATATACTGAGGATGAATTGTTCTAGAAATAGTGATATCAATACCTAGCCATTACATGATGTTCTACATTTGCCCTTCCTAATTACTAACATTTCAGCTTATTAATTGGAAAATAGTCTTGTATCTGGTTGCTTGGCAGGTCAATTGCAGAGCTGAGACTAAAGCCAGCTCTCCCAAGTCCTCTTTACTCAACACTCAAGCCACTGCACACACAGCATAAAGTATATATGTTGGGGGCCTGCTTCAAAATTGACCTTGGCACACACAGATCATTGCCGCTATCAAAATCATATCTACAGAGGCAGACACACATTTTCTGCCAGCATGTGAAAATATGGCTTAAATATAACTTGGGCTGAAAGTATTGTACTTAACAGACTAGACCAAATTAATCCTTCTTGTTACTAAAGAAAAATCAGAGAGCCCTTTGATCTTCAAATAGTGGATACATATGATATTATCATTCAGTCTTTCTTGTGGCTGCTTTAGAGTCTTTTAAATTTATTTTTCTTTTCTTTTCTTTTCTTTTCTTTTCTTTTCTTTTCTTTTCTTTTCTTTTCTTTTC
>CM021698.1:126032580-126054936 GCA_011074415.1 Stictonetta naevosa | reverse complement strand
TCTTTTCTTTTCTTTTCTTTTCTTTTCTCTTTTCTTTTCTTTTCTTTTCTTTTCTTTTTCCTCAGAAAGGCCCCTGAGGTTGATGAGGGTTCGAGAACCCTAGGGTACTGCTAAGAATAGTGATATTTGAACGATACATCAGTTTAGGAATGGATTTCTAACTGCCAATGCATGATTAATTTAGCTGGTGAAGCTTCGCATGGGCAATCATGGACACTAAATAACCCACCCAAAGGACATACAGCTTTATAGATACCACAAGAGAAAGACAGCACCTCAGACCAAGAGTATACTGCAGGCTTTGCTTTCTCTGAACTAAGGTTACCAAGGAATCTTGGACTTCACTTTTTTTTTTTTTTTTTTTTAAAAAAAAACAAAAAACACATAAGTACTAAATTGCAAGAAATAACTCAAAAATCCTCTGAAGAGTCAAAGACATCAAACTGATATCTGTTGGTAGTGAAACATAATGAAATGCTTAATCATTTAAGCCTTAATTCAACAAAACTTTTAACTGCGTATGTAATTCTAAGCATATAGGCGTGGTCGTCCAGACTGTCTGTGGAGGAGGGCTTGTCCAGCCAGCTGCCCACACCACCAAAATTGCATCCTTTTCAGCAGAGATTTTGTGGAGTGGGAGGCCCTGCATGAGGGGCTAGTAAACATACAGAAAACAGACTCCAAGTTGCCTATCAAAGACATGGCCATTGATGGCATAAGCTGAAAGCTAAACATTCTTGTAAAAGGTCTGATGAATCACCGCTACAACACATAGCTTGAAACATCTTTATAGAAAGAGGCATGGAAAGAGGTGTCCTAGGAACCTTGTCTTTTGGGGCCCTTGTCATTATTTTTTATCTTTGACATTGGATACGTGTTGTTTTCTAGCAGCATTTAAACAATCAGAAAAAGATGTCTGTTCTGCCAGCTTATCATCTGCAAAACATGGCTGGAGAAAGATAAGAAAATGCTCAGCTCTCCTTCCTTTCAATACAATAGCTGCACTGAAAGCACAGTGGTGAAATGATTGTCTTATTTCATTCTGGCTACTGACAGAATTAGGATGATTTTCCATGCTTTGCAAGCATTACATTTCTTTTTTTCATGGTATTGATATAGTCTCTATTTGTCCTAGAAAGTCCTTCAGCCACACTTAGAACTTGACTTGAACACTCACAGCAAGTTCTGGAGGCTGCTGCAACCCTGGAAGCCAAGCAACACATGGATGACATGGGAAAGCATGGAAAAGGAGACCTGTTCGGTCTCAGGGAGAGCATGCAATGTACTGCACTCCTGCAGTGCTGACATGTAGTGTTTTGCCTGTTGGAGAATTGAGGTCTGAGGGCCTCAAAGGAATTGAAGACCTACACACCTCTTCAGGTATCCAGCATCAGCGGTGTGAAGACTTCTGCCCCATGACCAGACAAATAACAGCTTTACTTGGCAGCTTTAAATATCAGAAGCCATGCATTACTCATCTGTCCTTTCCTTAAAATGCCATGCATTAAATAAAAAGCTGTATTATTTGCCCATTGACAACTACATAGGTGCCTGTAGATGGTAATCTAAGTAGAGTGATTGGCCAGTGACCCACAAGGAGCTTGTGGCTGAACAGGGAGACAACCCTGGTTTCCCAAACCCTGTAGAGCTAGTGTTTTAGCCATAGAAACATGTTCTCCCTAAAAGAAACTTTTTTACATTAAAAAATCAGAAAGCCAACATCACAACATTTATGTAATTTGCACAGGATTTATTGTGTTAAATGAAGTAGGCACAAAAATGCTCTGGTTTATAGTGGAGCATTTAAAAACCCTTAAAGAGAATCAGTGATTGCAACAAAATTTATTTTTCAAATAAACTTTTCCAAACTCATTTTCCAAATGTGTTTCAACTGGCTTGCTAATTATAAAGCTCCTTGTGCAGTCATGTAGGGTACATATCATTGCATTAACTGTGCAAGTTAAATGAGGGAAAGTAAATGATGGTAATCGTAATAATACAAAAGCTTTGATAAGGAAATTACTAGGGAAGAACAATGTTGACAAAAGACAGCAACATCATCTCAGTTACAGGCAGCAAGACTTAAATGTTTAGATGCATTAAATGCTTTAAAGCTGGGCAAGATCCCAGAACACTAATTTTTGCTAAGAATCAGAAGGTATTTCAGTATTAGCAATTGTGATTTTGCTGTGAATATCCTATTATTTTCAGATCTTCTTAAATTCTAAGTTGTGTATTATTTCAGACCTTTTTTTTTTTTTTTTTTTTTTTTTTTTTTTTTTTAAGAAGTGAATTCCTCACATCCATAGCTGCTGCAAAGGCTTGGAAATAAAATATTATCTAATACCCATAAAACCTTTGACACCTTCAGAGAAGAAGAATCTCAGATTGGCTTGAAACTCAAGATTGCATTTTTTTTATTATTATTTTTTTTTTCCCTGAATGAGTCCCCAGTGCATCTTAATATCACAGTTTTAAGCTAATATCACCACCTCCTGAAACTTCTGGCATAATATATAACAGCTGTTTTTAGAACTTGTGAACATTTTGATGCTTGTTTTTGTGGGCTCTCTACTTGCTAATCCAAGAACTCCCAGAGTTCAAGTACTTTCAAGTACTACATCTACATGAGCAAGCAGCAAAGCATACATCAAGATAGGACCTGTGGAAGGACACACTTCTAAGTACTCCATCCCCATGCTGTGTGTATTTTCTGTAGAACACATCCCATGGTCTGACCAACCATTAGCTCCTGGAGCACAGTAGTACTACTAAAGGACACCTTCTAGTTTTCTTCACCTCTCAACTGAATTCGTTTTTGGGCTTTGAGATTGCTCTGCAGTGTGGACCAAAGCATGGTCAGCTGGGATGTTTTGATGATTCACTTCAAAATTGCTCTCCTGATCTCAAATAATGCACTTATTCAGATGCATTCCATACTCCTTCACTAATGACAGAAAATTTGTCCACTGCCAGTCCTTCAGCCCATTGATTGAAACTAACAGGGGAGAGTGCTATGGCTGCCTTTAGAAGTCAGCAACCAGTTACCTGCTGCTGAGAGAAGTAGGGAGATAGGAGTAGGGAAAACGCTGGTGAAACCACCCTGTTTGCTCTTCTCTGTTACCAAATAGCTATAAGGAATTTTTTACAGTTTACACTGTAACATGAAAATCTGTCCTGACTGACGGGCTATGGGCAATTTTTGTCACATTTTGTTCCTTGGCAAAGCACAGTTAGGACAGATTGCTGTGTCACAGCAGAGTCCATTATTCATAATCAAGACTATTTTTAACACATGAAAGAAGAGAGATAGTGTAAAAGTTACTTATAATTAACATCTGATGAATGCAAATCTGTTGATTCATTTTTCTTTACTGAATTCAGTCTGCATATAACAAAATGTTACAGATTTTTGAAACCTGAAGTCCCACCAGCTAACTAATTCTTGAAGTTCTGCACACCTGGAAGGAAGCAGGAGCTGGCATATTGCCCACGGTCAGAATGTGAAACCCATAGCATGACTCAGTCCCGTTCACTTGCCTGGGAGACAGTCAGCTTACTGTGATGAAGTATAGTCACTGAAATCCTGCTTTGTCTTTTTGATTTGGAAGAGACTGTAAGGGTAAGAAATGTGATTTGATGAAGCATGGAATGCAAGGTACGGAAGACCTACCACAGCCATCTTCTGCGCTGATTTCTTAAGGGTGTTACTGACAAAGCCGTTTGCTACAAATTCACTTTGTTAATGTTCCCTTTGAAGTGACAGAGTTTTTGGTTTGTCAAGGCAACACTTTAATTCATGAACAGCCATGTCCTTTCATGAACGCCAAAAGGCACACTGTTGGCCAGTAATTTTACTTTAGTTTGGTAATCCACTTTAATAATGTATTGTTCTTTTCTGTTAAATGAAATGGTGTTATATGATCATACCTGTAATTGATATTTAACAGAAGTAAGCCAACAGTATAAAGACAACCTTGTATATCTGGCCTGCATTTCATTCACCCTTTGTTGTTTTCGTAGTCTTTTAGGATATAATTTTGATTAATTTCTATTGATTAAAACAAACCAACCAAACAACCAAAGAAAAAAAAAACACCAAAAAACCACACACACAGAAAAAAAAACATTTAATCGATGTTATTATCACTTCTGATCATAAATGTGTGCATTCTTTTGTAACTGAGTCTTTAAAATTACACACTTCATGTAGTGCAAAGCAGTTTAATATTGTGACAAGTATAAAGTTTTGGTCATGCCCCCTGCCCCTGAATTTTGTGATATGTCAGTATTTATACCACAGAAGAAGTGGGTACTATGAAAAGGAAACAAGAAACAGAACAAGGAAAACAAATTGTGAATTACTGAGATTCCTCTGTGAACACTAGCTCTAATCTTTCCTACCATAAGTCCAGAAAGAAAGCACTTGGACAGATCTAATCTACTTTGTGGTGACTGAGAATATTGTAGCATGAATTCTTCAAAAGACAAAAAATGATGCAAGTGACTGATCTGACCCTTCAGCTGCTTATTAAGATTGTGTCAAATTGTCCCATGAACACTACCATCAAATACAAGCCTTTGTATGCCCTTTCTACAGCACAGTTCAGGTGACAGCACAGTATCTGGCTGGAAAACCCACACAAAGGAATACACAAGCAACTGTTTGCTTATGCAAAGACTGCCCAATACTGATTTTCTTGCACATGCTGGTGCATAGATGCAAACACAGGTGCCTTGTCAACATGCAGATTGCAGGGTGGCACAAGCCAAGCTGAAAACTGCCCCTAAATTTACAACTTAATTGCCAATCATGACTATGCATTTTTGGATTGAAATGGACTACTCCAGATGCCATGTCTATGTTTTTTATTTAATGAGTGTGATTGGATTCAAATGTCTGTTCACTTTACTTTCTGATGTCAGAATGTTAAGAAGTGAAGTAACTATTTTGTATTATTTCAATATATGTAATTTTCACTGGTGAGACTATAAGAAAAACCTTTTACTGAACCCTGACTGCAGTGCAGAGAACTTCTGCTGGGATGCAAATAAAAAAATAAATAAAGTCCACAATTCTGATGGTACTGTAGAATTTTTTTGCTATGTCATGTCTTACAGAAAAGTCTTCAATTTTACTTTTCATTTAAGACTACTGGTAAGAGCAGTAGTAATGATACTATATGTATCAGCCTGAGTCTGATCCTATCATTAATATTCCTGTTCTCAAGGAAAATCCCTATTGACCAAGTTCTCACTCGGAGACTTACACAAATGATTTAAGGATCAAAACCTTAAGCCCTGGAATTTCTGAATGCATGGATTTGCTTTTCATGATTTAATGCTCACCGTGTAAAGTATTTCCTTCACCTTGTATGCCTGAAGTGTTGTCATACACTCCTTTGCCAGCATGTTAGAGACATTAGAATCCTTTACTTCTCTGACAGATTACATATAAAGTGGCTTAAAAAGTCAGATATTTCATCCCAAACTTTCTACTGACATAGCTTTGAAGATCCTCCCTGCTAAGTAGCACTGAACTGGAATCTTAGTCTCCACATAGGCTAAAAGCCATGTTTTAAGGAATGCTAATGTTCAAGGATAAAAGCCAGAGAAACAGAGGGCCTCAACACACCTATCTCAGCACTGCTGTACACAGGTTATCTTGTCTCGGCATTTCTGAGACAGGGGCTACCACCTCTACTAACCTGCTATAACAGCTTAGCAGAATTGCTTCAGGAGTTCCCTGTAGCAGGAGATCCCCACACATTTATGATCCTTCCCTTAGAAGTGGCTTCCCCCAAACCGTGCTGCTTCCTGGGTGCAAAGCTGTGGTGCTTGACTTGCTCCTGGGTCCACACTGGTGGCCAATGCACCAGGTAACTATGATAACCACTTGGAAAGGAGATGGGACTTCCTGCTAGATAACAAACAAGTGAGGTGTGGGGTGGACAGAGCTAGAGCTTGGAAGGACACAAGTCCCAGAACCTGCAGCCAGCCTTCTTTTCCCTGACAGGCCTGGCATGCAGGTACCAGTCACCACAACAGCAGTGTGTCTACAACTTTCTGCTTGCTGATGACCCAGGCGCTGGGTGGGAGGTGCAATTTTGAGTCCTTTTGAGCACATTAGTTTCCTATGGAGCACCCCGCGGACAGGGACCAGACCATTGGAGGTGGCAGTTGTCTCCCAGCATGCTCTTACGGTCATCTCATTGTTGTATTGCAGGAGCACACCAGGGTCCATCTGGGATCTGCACTACTTTCTGTACAAGCACGTCAGGTGTGAACACCCCGTGCCAAAGACCTTACAGCGCAAGAGAGAAAGCCAGGCAGAGAACACTGGGGGTGAAACGACCCAGAGGTGACAAAAATTGCCTCAGGTCACAGACTTAGTCTGTAGGAAAGCTTCATGGAGAACCCAGGTCTGGTTTCTGGATGAGTGACACCTCTGTTGGCCCAAGTTTTCTCTCAGAGAATGGTGCAATCAGTACAGGTGCTAGCTTGTGAAACAGCCTCTGGAGTGAAGATGCAAATCAAAATTGATGAAACAGAGCTGTAACCAGTTAGTTATGATCAGCCTGCTATGATCAAACATCTCCCAAGGTATGAAGTGTGCTGCAGGTTCTATTTTTGCAATAAGACTGGGTTAGTAGAGCAGGATGTGATAGAGTTGGCTTCCAGCACCAGATATTTTTTTCTGAATCTCCGACTCGGCCATGTATGTGTGTTTGGAACAGCTGCATGTATTCAATTTTTCATAATGATCTCTGCAGCGACTTCCACTGACTGGATTTTGTATCACTGCAATCCCTGTATGTAGGCTCAATAAACTCTTCCTGGTCTTGCATCACCTGGCCTTGCATCATCCACTGACTTTGGCTGACATTTTATTCGATGCTGGCTGTGAATATTATAACTAGAGTGTCATGACAGAATCCTGGTGTATTTTTCATCTCACAACTGAAATAAGAGTTTTGCTATTGCTTCTTGTCATCCTGACACAGTAGATTCTTTCTGGACATGTGCTGATATTATTTCAGTTACATTATGACATGCTCCCCCCTTTCTCCACATCTCTGTACTCAGATTGCAGTCAAATTGTTCTGAGTCACAGTGAGCTTCTGGATAGAGCAACTTTTAGCAGAATTACCCCCAGGTTCTGGAAGAAAGCCATTGATACAGCACCAAGCAAAGGAATGGCTCAAGATACTTCTGCAAAGCAGACAATTAAGGAAGAATGGCTAAGGAGTCCAGCTTTTTCTGTTTTCATAATTCAACTGTTGTAAAGTGGAGTGCCTCCATCAAGTGAACAGAGCCACATTGCTCTCTGCCAGTTTCTATTAACAGAGTCTGGTCCTTGCTGTTTATCTGGAATCCAATATACATGTGTTTTTTTCAGAAATGTAAGTCAGATACATTTTTTTTTATAACTCATACAGAGTTTGTAAGCACAATCCTCATTAACACACACCTTGTGCCACTGCAGAAATCTTTAATGTCTTCCAATATTTTTAAAACTGTTATTTGAATGAACGAAAGCAAAAATATTAATTAGTCATAACTTAAGGCCCAGAAAATGATTTGCAAATTCAATTGCAAGGTGCATTTTTTTGTTTTAGGCAAAGACAATACTGGGGGCAAGTCAGCTAAGTAGAAATTAGTGTTTATATTATATGGGATAAACACAATAATAATTTGCAGTTAGGATGGACTCTTGATCTTTATATTCCAGTAATTAAATGTATTCCTTGCTTGCTGAGTCACTTCAGTGAGTGCAGAACATATTGCAATTATTTTCACACTATAATTACTGGGAGAATCCATTTTAGAAACAATATGCTGCTGTGAGGGATGTGTAAGGTACCCCTCAAACAAACCTGGTCCCATAGGCTAGAAAACCTATTTTATAGAGTCTGGAAGAAACAAATAGGAGCATTCATTATTTAGGTTACATATATGTGTATACATATACATTACATGTATTTATAGAAAGCTTTTTTACATAAATTTATTGGTTGGTTTTGAGCAATCTACTTGTGTTTAATCTACTTAACCCAAAGCCAAACACGTGTAACTGCATCTTTGTGCTACACAGTCACTCTTATGAGCTGCCATGACTACCGGCTAAATATCAAAATGCAAAAGACAGTGAAAGGAGACAGTCTGAAAAATCAATTTTTCTTCTGGATTTTGAATAGAATTTTAATTTTGTGGCACATTTTAAAATAAGGATGTCTTATCTGTGTGAATAAAGGCATTAGTTATTCCTGTACACAATTCCAAACAGCATATATAAGTAGATTATGTAAAAATGAAGGGCTCCTATCTTTGCAGTTATACAATGGCATACATGTTATAATTGTGTTAATTAACATAACATTTTAAATTTGAGTACCAGAACAAAATGAGCTCTAAGCAAATGAGTTTTAAGTCTTTATATAAAGCTCTTTAACATTTGAGTTTGTATATGTGAAAAACAAATAATTCTGAAGATTTTTGCTTTAAAACCATGCAGGTGTGATAATGACAACTGTGCTGCAGATACCCTAGTGCTCTGTTTTATGGATACTTTATGTCATATGGCTTAAATCTCTTTCTTTTAAATGTATTTATAACAATGTAAGAGTTCCCTTGATTGGGTATATGTGGGAGCAAGGGACTGGATTTTCATTACATGATATTACAAAGAGACGAATTTCTGAGTTTAGACAAATTTAAAACCTGAGTTAAGAAAGTCTCTCCATATAGGAAGCATAACCAAGGTATGTTAATCTTTGGAGAAATGTTTTGGTCCAAAAATCATGTCTTGAGGTTTTAAAGGTCTTTGAAAGCACCGCACAGAGTAAGTTAAGATGACAGCAACTCCCTGATCAACCTTGTTGATACAAAACAGTTTCTGTAAAATTCATCTTCTCATTTGGCATTATTTTACAATGAGTGGGCAGCAGATTGACTAGAAAAGTATCTTTTGGAAGATTCCCAAGTCTAGAAATTGGGGCAACTCATAGACATTTCAACAATCAATATGCTCACAGTGAAAAATTATTTTCACAGCAATGAAGAGCATTGGGTAATTTTCTGCTAGTCTTCTACACAGTCCTAAGAAATTGTACAAATGCCCAAGTGAGATTTCAGATGGTGTTTTAGTGTGTGGCTATATAAATCTCTAACTGCCAATGTTAAAAGATGAAGCCTAAGCACAATATATGAATGGATACCAGGGGAGTGACTTTATTATTATTATTATTATTTATTTAGATAAATTAATTCAGCACTAAAAGTCTCACATGGAAGAACTTTTTTGCTATTTCTTCCACCACTCCTTGAAAGGGATCAGATGAAGGAATTGGAGAGGGGAGGGTGGCCAGAAGAAGAGACATGTGAATGAACAGAATAGGAGGCTGGGTTCACCAGTTTGGACACCCAGTTTAAGAGGAACGTGGACAAAGAGGAGAGGGCCCAGTGAAGGGTTGCCAGGAAGGTAAGGGGCCTGAGCATGTGGCCTGTGAATGGTGGTGGAGGGAGCCAGTTTTGTTTAGCTGGGCAAAGCATAACCTAAGGGATATAGATAGATATACTAGCTGCTTAGAACTAGGGGGAAGATCAATGAAATGACAGAGCCACACTTGCACCCTCCCCAGCTGGTGCCAGATAACAAGAAGGATCAGCAGCCACAAATTGTGGCTTGGGAATTTGTGAGATCATCCATCGAAATTTTCAGAAGTTGGCTAGACAAAGTGATGATGGTCCAGCTTCAAGCAGCAGTACAGGCTACATGACCTCTTGATGTCCCTCCAACCAGAACCATGGTTTAGTTCCCATAGTAAGCTCGTCTTTACACCCCAAGTCATTGTGGGAGGTAAGGGTTGCTAGCACCTTACAGCTCCAGCTCCTCTCCTCCTTTTTATTCACGTATTTTAATGCTGGGGATCCCAACAAAAATGCAATCATATCTCACTGAACCTCCGCACCATTGCTATCATTCAGGATTTGCACATTAGCTGCAGGTTTTTGGTGAGCTCATGCCCAGTACATTACAGGACCAAATCCCTTAGGCTCATTATTTGGTTGTTCCCCCAGCCACACATTTCCCCACTGGCCTCCATCCTACCTTCTTTCTTGCCAAAAAACCTCATGGTTTCCTTTTGCCATGTTGCAAGATCACCTTGCCACGGTAGAAAAAAAGAGACCCCAGCCAATTCAGCTACTGGCCTTCACGTGTAGTCATCACCAGAAGCCACTTCTCCAATCATCCTACGTCTTTTTGAAATGCAGTGATTCAAGTACCCTTTCACTGTTTGCAAGCAATAAACCATACAGAATAGATGGGGCCAATAAAGAAAGAAAGAAAGAAAAAAAGACATAATTGTAACATTTGAAAAAAAAATGGCTTTGTGTCACTGGGAGGATTTTGTATAGCTTGTGGCGTCTAAGTGATTATTTAATTCCTGGAACTACTGCATATAAAACAGCAGTCTGAGCATCAATGAATGTTAACTTACACAAAACAAGAAATACAGGGTCTCAGCAAGATTTGTTACTGAGTGAAATCACTACATCATATTAGAAATAGAGAATGCGTATATAAATGTGCCTATTTCAATCAGAACTTGACACAACTGAAATTTTCTAAGCCAACCTTAAAATGAAATCCAGTCCATATAATAAATCTAAGAGATTTATTTGATTGGACATGCTTTGCCTTTATTAGTAAAATTGATTTGGGCAGTGTCAACAAAGAAGTGACTCCTGCAAAGTGATGGATGAAATCTTCAACAGCCTTGTCTCTTGTTAGGTGACAAGCATTTTCCAGTTTGTCACATCCTTTCTCAGTCCGAGAAAAACAAACAAACAAACAAACAAAAAACATGCTGTGCATGTATACTACAGTAAAGCTCAACCACTAAGGTGTAGTCATTTATCAGTGGTCCTCTATAAGCCTCTCTAGAAGATATGGTTCATGTTCTGCAATATTCTACTGTCAGGAATGCAACCTAGCTCCCAGTAAAATGAATTATTATAGTGTGAAGTTATCATCAGTCCTGAACTTTAGCTGATAAATACCATGTTTTACTAGCAATCAGATCATTTGTAGATGAAATTCCAGCCTTTTTTCAAGTTGATTAAAAAGTTCTCTTTGACTTTGGTACACTTAAGTTTTACCCAGTAAATGCTTTCTGAGGGGCTAAGATGAAATTTTTGATCTACTCTTAAAATGTCTATTATTTTGTGTCTTTCAGACTTTTCTGCATGACTTAACTATCTATGCAGTTATTATTACTAATGAACTGATTTACACTTTTACTATTGTATCCTGGCATGTCTTTATGCATATATTCAAATATTTGATTGCCTAAATTAAGAAAATAATGATACCACTCAGCAGTATATCGCTAAAATTTATCAGTTAGGCATAGATTATAAATATTATTGAGTACTTTAATCAGAGGCTGTGTAAAATGAATGAAAAAAAAAGGAATGACAGCCTTTTCTTTGAAACCATGCTAATGGTGCAACTTAATTGGTATATTATTCAGAATTGATTAAATTGCCTGAGAGAGAGCAATTGTTGGTGAGATATTTTTGTTACAATAAACACAATAAAAAACTAGAACAAGAACCACCAGCTAGAGAAAGACACCTGTGTTTTAAGTAGCTTTGCTCAGATTTACATGATAGAAACATGCTGATTTTTGAAGAGGTAAAATAAATGCATAAATTTATAAGCTACAGTAAGTTATGTGAATTTTAATATGACTGTTCTGAATTAAGTCTTTCATGATCAACCACAGTTTTCATATCTCTCTTTTCTCCTTCCCACTTTTATATTGTTTTTCAGTTTAGTGATTTTTTCCATTTATGAAATTTTACTGAAGATACAGGTATCTAGAGTTCATTTATTCTGTCAGTCTATTTATCTCTCTGTAGCTGTCTGTCTGCCAGCCTGTCTCTATTTTCCTGCAGTACAGGTCTTCACTTACACAGAAGAGCTGATGAATTTAGAGGCACCTCTCTGCTGCTAAATTAACCACATCTGGAGTCAATCTCTGCTGAGATGTTCTTTTGATTTCTGTGGGGCACTGGTGGAAGGGTGCTTGGCTCATTTACAGTAAGGGAGATTTATTGTTTCCAATAACTAGATTTTCAGGACACTATGCACCAGCATATCCCAGCGTCAACAGCCTGTTATTAGCAGCAAATCAGAGCCTCTTCTGCGTTGTTCTGCTTGTCCTTTGTAACCTTATCAGCCTTATCAAGCTTCCACAACTGGACAGGCTGTCACATTTTTCAATACATCCTAAAAGTAGCAGGACCTGGATATATCCAAATGTCAACTTATAATGGCCTGCTTTTTCTCTTTTATTGTATAATCAAATTCCTTTTCCTGTATTAAAAAGTCTCTTTTCCTGTATAATCAAATTCTCCTTTATTAGCGTAGCTGGCTCTTATATGACTTTTCAAAATAATAAAGGAGATGTTTCCTTCCTAAGCTGCTGCTTCTGGAGATTTAAAAGGGAAAAAATGGATTCATCATACATAAATCAACACGGGTCTATTACCGTAGATTTACATTGGTATCAGACCTAATTCGAGCACAATCGATGTTCCTGACCTTCACCCATCTTATCCACTCAGATGTACAGCCCATACGCCACAGTGAGCAGTTGCTATTTCCCATCTACTGCCACTTTTTTTTTTTTTTTTCTCCACTGCATTAGAAAGCATAAGAGTCCTCCTTCCACTGAGTATCTCTTTGATAAATTATAACAATTTAGTCAATATTTTTGTTGGCTGGAGAGCCACCTCTCAGTGAGTTTGGGGAAAACTTTTAGCAAAATTCATTTCACTGTTTCTGGGAAGATGACTAGGGAAAAAATACAGAGAGTGTACATAATAAACTGAACAAATGCTTATTGCATTTGCTTGAAGGGCTCTAGAGCTCTGTTCCAGGAAATCATTCCTCCATTGAAAAATCTGTCCAGACCTGGCCATAGAATGTCATTGAAATATTTGATTACAGGCTTCACCCAAGGTGAGGAGAGACATGTCCAAGCTTTTCAGCCAATTTCTCTGAGGACACTTTGTGCTGGACATGACTGATTCCACATGGGCTGAGAGCAGTGTTTCAAACACTGCTTCTCCCGCTTGATGTGCAAAAGGGTGCTGGAAACTGGAAAAAGAAAACAACTATCCCATGGTGTCAGTTCTTCCCTTTCTGGCCCCTCAGAATTGTGGAGGATTATTAGAGGATTACTAAGGGTTGCGTGAAGGGATGAGAGTTGAATCTAGATGGTGAAAGAAATTGTAGACAGCAGATAAATAACAAAAAATAAAAATGGGGGGTTAAGTTGGTTAAGGAATGGGATGATTAAAAAATGACCAAGAATGAAGGTGACATTCTGTAGTGGATAAATAGATTGGGTTAAGAAAACTGCACCAAGGAGATGGATTGGGACTGGAAATCAGTAGGTGGGGGAGATGGAGCAGATGGGAAACTGTGTTTTGGATGGCAAGCTGCTCGGAAGGAAGTTCAGAGGTGAGAAATCAAAAATAGAAATCTTCTCGAAGGCTAGCTCAGACTTTTGTCTGAAGTATAAATAGCACTAAAAGACTATCAAAATATTAGAGCAGCAGCTCAGGGACAGACTGAGGTCTGTCTGATCCAGTATTCTGGTTCCAAGATACTTTTCCTTAATTTTTGCTTTATTCTAGGAAATTCTATACCATATAGCTAAATAGAAATATATTAAATTTAATTTTGTAACTTTTTATTGTAGGTTGCTCAAGTTTGCTTCTCTAAATGGCTTGAGTTTTATGCTGTGGTTCAGTGTTTATTCTTATTATTGTATTTTTTCATCCTTCTTGAGAATACTGGTCACATTTTTCATGCAGAAGAGACTGAAATGCCAGAAGAGCCAAGAACTGCAGAACAGCATAGGTGATCTACACCAGCTGATAATGAAAATTTTGCAGAGCACTTTAAAGCATCTCTGTCATGTTTAATCCTGTTTTTCAGGCCTTCCACCACTAGAAGGTGAAAGTCTTTACACTGTTGCACCTCTTGATACTTAACTGAAAAAAAAATGTGAATGCACTTCAGAAGGGAAGAACTTGAATTGTTTATACAGATTAAAATGAATATCTTACTGTTATTTAAGAGGTCATTATATGTATTATACTTAAAAAATAATCATGTTTAGAGTCAGAACATTGTTTTCCCAGCAATAAGTTATTTGCGTTGAGAACAAGTGTTTTACTGATAACTAGTGTATGTTTATTTTTTAAACAACAATTAGTACGGGCTTATTTCCTCTCTACAAATGTAATATTGAAAGCTACATGACTGAAATCTTGACAGCATCAAAAATATCTAAATGGATAGAAAAGGTATTAGCTTAGAAATAGTCTTTTGTATTGCATCTACTTAATAAATTGAATAAATGCCCGTACCTGGAGATAAAGACTGTATTTTCAAGCAACTATAAACATGACTACTGAGCGACATCAATTACTTTTTTTTTTTTTTTTTCACAAGTGAATGATGTAAAAAAGCAAATATATCAGAAAGGTTAAATGTGACATTTATTAAAGCCCAATAATACTGGTTACAGAAGTGAATTTCACTTCAAAAATATGTCTTTAAAGATGATAGAGCCTGATTTGTGCTTTCTGTTTTAATTTAAAAGATTGCCTGGGAGCATGCAAAGGTTCCTTATAGCCCCACTCATGTGGCTGGGAGAACTTGCAGTACAAAAATACTGGTAAACTACAAATTTTAATTTTTACTCCACTAACATAGACAAAATATAGGTCAAAATTTTTGTGAATCTTTGACATGGATGTGGTCTCTACAACCTTTTGAGTTGAAAAAATAATAACCCTAAAAATTTTAGACATTTCAGGGCATCTTGCTGATGAAATCACATCAGGTGTCATCATAGCTGAAACATGAGGATGGATCTGAACA
The DNA here is from genome assembly GCA_011074415.1 of Stictonetta naevosa. Lineage (NCBI taxonomy): Eukaryota > Metazoa > Chordata > Aves > Anseriformes > Anatidae > Stictonetta > Stictonetta naevosa. Next base: position 126,039,968 of record CM021698.1, on the reverse strand, counting down.
TTTGAATATGAGAGAACTATGGAAAAAAATAACTTTAGAAAGGGTCAGAAATAGTATTAAAACTGGAAGTTTTAGCTCCATAGTAACTCTGTGACTAGAGAATATATTTAAATGTAAAAAATCTTAAACATTAAGAAGTATCTTAGCATAGCTTATGGTAAAGCATACCTTAGCTTAAGCGTACTACTCGATTTGTAGATTTCTATGCAAATCAGTATAAAATATACACATCATTTTTCTTTACCTAATAATTTCCTAAGGATTATAAGAAGTACATGAAAAGCACAGAAAGCTAATACAGCTTTAGAAGGTAAGTTGCTCCATCTCCTGATCTGATCAGTATGGATTTTTGCAAATTCTGGAAGCATTGTTATACATCTCTATACATTGTGGAACATAACTTCACAACAGAATGCTGAACTAATAATGTAAGATTATTCTCATGTTAATGAAGATAAAGACAAGTCATAAAATGAGTAAAGGATAAATCCAATATAGAAGATAGATGCCTATATTGATATTTTAAGAAAAAATTCTGGCTTCTAAATCCAAAATGTGAATTCTCGAACTTTTTGCAAAGCTGCAGAAAGACACGTCTTGGTTGCTAGAACCCATAAATACTGTAATTTGTGCTCTTCTAATTGGTTGTGCATTGTAGATGTCACTTTTTTGTGCAAGCAAGAATGCCTCAGGTTTGAAATGTTTAATTCCCTAATATTGGGAATTGGGTTTTCTTCAAATGTAGCTGTTATCGTTTGAGGAAATCTATTCAGCCTGTTTTCTCAAAATGTGGCCCACATGGGTAGGACAGCATTCATCATAAAAGCACGGGCAACCACTGCTTTCTTTTGAAATGTTACTAAGGAGAATCATTTCTGGCTGTCTTACTGCTGCCCTTTGATACAATTGTTTACAGTGAGCACATTGGATTGGGAAATGAAAGAAATGGGTTCAATCTCATTGAAAAATTAGGAGGTTCAAGCTGAAGGGTCCTAATTACCACCCAAAGAAACTCATGTTTTGTTTTCTGCTCCCACGACTGTTTCTATTTTTTGTCCTCTGGCTATAGCATGCACAATTCATCGATGGTTCTACAAGCTAGGGCTTCCCAGGTACTACGTGGGACTCATGCCCTGGTCTGTTTGCCCTCTTGTTTTCTCTCTAGTGTGAAGCTTCTCCCATGAGATGGCAGAAAGGGGCTGCAGCTTGGTGGCTCTGGTGTTCTCCAGGGAGGGTGGATACACAAGGACTAGGGCCACCATGTCCCAGTGCCACACTTGGAGACCAACAACCAGCTGTTTGGCCAAGGGAGAGGAGTGGACCCATTGTCACCTTTTTCCTCCTGCGGTGATGGAGGGGAGAAGTCTGAAGTAGGGCTTTTCAGGAGCTGCAGGGGAAGTGCCTGAGTGAAGGTTTATGTCTCAACATTCACCCCCCTTTATTTCCTCTAGGTGATGGTGATGAGTGCAATCACTGTGGGAAGACCTTGACCATAGTCAGAGGTGCTGACCTCTCCTCCCCTTTTGCGTAGATGCAGTCACACCTGTATCCTAGGGCACTGCAGGTGCCCTAGAGGTTTACTAAATATCCTCAGTCACTTGCCTAAACTAAAAAACATTCATAGGCAGAAACAGAAATGAAAAAAAAAAAGGGAAAAAACAAACAAACAACAACAAAACCCAACTATCCTGGTTTGTAATTCAGAATTGAATGTGTGAAGGATCAAAATGTCTCCACATAATAACTGTTACAGTAGTGATGGGTTTTGTGTATTTGAATGAGTGTACAAATTATAATTTTTAATGAACAGTTTGGATTAGACAATCTTACAAACATACTTACAAAAAATAATGTTTCTAAATGTGTGTAGCAATGCCTAATATTTCATCTAGATGCTGTGCATCAGTTTAACTGTACAACCTTCTGAAAGATCTTAAATTCATTCCTTTTGTTAAATTATGTATTATCAGACAGGAAAAACATAGTAAGTGGTAGAGAGAAGCTTTTTATGTTGGATATTGCTCAGACATGTGATGTCTTGAATAGTTTGTTCCCCAGGGGCCAGCACTTCTGCATTAGGACTCTTTCTATTTTATTTTATTTTATTTTATTTTATTTTATTTTATTTTGTTTTATTTTATTTTATTTTTTATTGGTTGAGGATGCATGCTGAGATCTCCAAAATATTTTCTTCCGGTTTTTGAAAAGAGCTGAGCCACTAGGGTAACAGACACTGCCTTCACTGTAGACATGGGTGCCCAGCACCTTTCAGAATTGAGAATTGCCTCCCAGGTAGAACTGCTGACAGACTGACCCACTTCTAGCATTACACTGGAATCCACTCTCCACAGTATCCACAGAATTCATCACCTGAGGATTACGTGCACCCTAGGAAAAATCATGAATAGCAGCCATTCCTCCAAATCATCTACCAGATTTCTGCATTCCCATGGGCTAAGGACCAGCCCTGACCATGCTGAAGCCAGTGGCTGCACTCCATTACTCCATGGTGGCAAGACTTGTTTTGTGATTTTGGTTCATCTACCATCCATTTTATAGTATTATTGAAGAAGACGTTCTCTGCAAGTGCACTAATGACAAGAGTACCTTTTCTTTATAAAGGTATGGACAATTAAAACTGGATTTTTGAAGGTAGTTATTGCAGTGGTGAGTGATCACTGCTGGTTCATGATGCCCTGTTTGCTCCTCCTCAAAGCAGTGTGCTACTGAAAGTGCCAGGATGAAAAAAAAAAAGAGGCCTGATAACGTAAGTTGAAAGACAAATGTACTTAATACAGATAAAGCCTGAGGGGAGCATGTTCAAAGAAAAGACTTGTTGGAGGACTTCAATTCCAGCTGACACGTTGCCTACAAGTGCAACAGTTGGTGACTAGTTGCCACCCTCAGTCCCCTGAGGTCAAGTGGTAACTAAAGAGCTGTATAATATTTGACAAATCTTTCGGTGAGTTAGTTTTCCAACTACATTTTTTTTGGAGTGGCATCATTTTACGATGCCTAGTTTAAGACACCTAGGGCTTGATTTATTTCTCAGGAGTGCTGGATATCTCTTGTTGCTTTTGTCTATGAACTAATAAGGCAGTTCAATTAGACCTACACGAAAATGCTACGTGGGTCAAGTACTGCCCAGACCTGCCTGTCCTGGGAACCCTCTGATTTCTGTGCTTCAGACTACATGATATTGCCTACTTCTCACAGAAGGCTTTTAGGAAAACTAATTAGTTCATTTTTGCACAGTCTTTGAAGGCTAAAATGCCACCTAAATGTATTGCTGAATATGATCATCCAGTCCCTCTGCTATAATCAGTCTTTTAATTAATGGTATTAATTTGAAAATGGAAAATTCTTTTCTAAAGAAATGAATATAAATGTCACCTGGGAAAAATGTAACCATGCTGTTAGATTACATGCATAATTATGGTAAAAAAATATGTGTGCGAAATGTGATCTAGAGAAACGTGTTATTATAGTTCCAAATACCAAAGAAATTAAAAAAAAGATTCCAGGCTTAATTAATTAAGGGAAAAGCTGACAAAATCAATGTGAATGAATTATAAGAATACATTATTAAATAGGGAAGCCTTTAGACTAGATAGAGCTTATATTTGGACAAGAGGTGATGGAGGTAGAGGTGAGAGAACATTTTGGGAGTATTCAAGCTGCTCAATTTTATTTTTATTTCCTCAGCTTGTTGTGGGATGTCTTCCATAAGATGATGGAATAGATGACGCCCTGCTCTCCTGCCTCTGCATTTCACAGGGTAAGTAAAGAACTGCTATGAGGCAATATAAATTCTTAACCATATGGACTGTTTTCAAAATTATTACTGCCTGAATTTTCAGTAGCAGGAAGAGTAATCTACTTTTAAAAACAGGGAAAGAATGTAAGTAAATGTTAACCTTGAGTTCTCTAGTGACTTGTCACTAGTAAATTTGCATTAACATAGTGATCAAAACTATCAAAAGAATGATCAATAGACAAATTGAAATGTTTCTTCTTCTAGACCCTGACAAAATTTGGAATAACTGTGTCTCAGTCAAAACACATTTCTGCCAACATTATGAGACGAAACTCTCTTTTCTGAATTTTGTCTACATTCATTCTCATCTTAATCTTCTCTTGTTCTATTCAAATATGTATTTTTCTGACAATTAATAATTCATCAATGATTATATAAAAGGGGAAAAAATAGGCTAAAACCTTCACTTAAAACCTGCACAACATGGAAAGGAGGATGTTGAGTCTGAATGCAGCCTGGCATTTAGCCATATGTTGTTTAACTTGAAGCTCGTCTCTGCCATTGATGTCCAGATGACTACTAATGTGAAATTGTTAAAGACAAAGCAGTTGTTTAAGTGTAGTGGCAGCTCAGGGCAAAATGCTTAGCTCTGTGCAGTAAAAATGCTTGTTATTAAAATAATTGAACCAGTTAAAATCAACAATCATGCACATGTTTACAACTTCACATGTATGTTTACATACCAGATAAAACAATAATGTAGCAGTCCATTAATAGACAAACTGAGCAGTGGCATTGCATCCATCAAGCTAAGCATCTAGATCTGAGTGTGTAACTAAAATGCAAAGGATAAAACAGAACAACACTCTGAAGCACTTTTACAATGGTTTGATCAGTCCTACTGAGAGGCAAGGTGGGGCTACCTAAATTCCCTTATTATCCTATTCTTAAGGTCCAAATTAAAGCACTTCTTTAACACATTATTCACATGAATCTCATGTATTTCTGTTAGATGAATTGTTATAAAATAAACAAGAACCATAATCAGGACTGAGACTTTTTGTATGGTAATTGTCTGAACATGTTTTCAGAACAAATATTTTTTAAATTGAACACCACAAGAAAACACTCGAATAATGGGTTCAGACATCTTTTTTAGTTCCATTGGCACAACTGCCTGCTTCATCCTCATACTTCCATGTACTTACCCTAAGAGAGTTTATTCAATCACATACATGGCCTATCTGTCTGTAGTGACCCCACCCAAAAAAGCAGCTGATTTAACATTCTGTAACGCACAGCTTGTGCTGTAGGAAGCATAAAGTATGAATGAGTCCATCCATATAACCCAGATTTTATTTGGAAGAAGGTGTCAAGGCAAAGGGCAAATACAATTTAAAAGCCCTCAGATTTTCTGCAGTCATGTTTTATGAAATTTTAAAATAAAACACATATATGTGCATGCTTGTGCATAATGTGCATCATTCATATATTATGCAGACTAAACAGAAAAAAACAACTTCATAAGCCATTTGGATTTACAAGGTTTTCTCCAGAAGTTCTTCTAGCTGTTGAAATTCCCATGTAAATCAATGAGTTTTCCTTGAAAGGGTTTTATTCAATAGAGCCTTAAATAAAATAAAATAAAATTAATTTAAAAAGCTTAGTTTTGCTTTCCATGGCAGAAGGTAAAATTTATCAGATTTATCAGATTTATCAAGGTATTTAGCATCTGCCTAAACTGAGTTAGGCGAAGACTTCTGCCCAGAGCCAGTGGGACTATTCACATGCTCAAACTCAGACACCTGCTTAAGTGCCTTGCTGGAGAGGGGCCAGAAACATAATGGTGGGCCAGCTTAAGCCGATTAGAAGTGTTCTGTTGGCTCCGATGGTAGCAGGACCCAGCCTTTATTGCCACTTTGCAAACTACAGTGCTCAAAAGGGGAAAAAAATCAGGCACTGTGTAGTTCTCTCAGTGGTCTATTGGGTAAAGCTTAGGTACCAAGCAAATGTAGCTTATTGAGCAGTAGCTGTAAATGTGTATGACTGAGAACAAGTCTATTCTTCTACATGACAAAAATTGTTCTGCTGAAGAAATTCTCAAAATAGAGATGAAATGACTTATTCTAATATGCTGCCTAGATCCAAAATCTCCCTTAAATAAATACAGAAAGGAGTAATAAAGTTAAAGAAATGGTGAAGGGAAGCTTTTACCTTCAAGAGTTTGAAAAGGAAAGATGCTTTTAATGATGTTTCTTTCCTTTTTAATTGAATGTAGTTGCAATTAGCATTTTTAGAGACCTGAGCTAGATGGTTATATTGCTTCTTACTGCTTTTCTATGCAGCTGGTTAACCAGGTATTAATAGGCAAACGGGAGCCATCCAGCCAACCGGTCTCTGGGCAAATCTAATGATTTCCGCCATGTCTCTTGCTGCAGAAACCTTTATATTTGTGTGCTGCGAGCTCATTAATCAAAGGCTGAAGAGCCCTTTCCTTCCCACTGACAGGATTCCTTGCAGGGCCTTCTGCAGCGATAAGTCTCCAGCTGACTACAAATTATCAATACCGATTACCAGATTGCTGCAGTGGGGAGGGGACGGCGTGCTCGGCACTGCAGGGCTGGCCAGACTCCCACAGCCCTGTCTCCTCTCCTCTATTTGCATATCCAGCTGTCTCATGCCTCCTTCCCAGGGGTGCCACAGCCGGGGTAAAAGGCTTTCAATCCCCACCGATTATTCCTCGGGAGTGGAAGATCAGCATTCAGATAAATAAATGTGCAATGCATCACTTATGGCCAGCGCCAGGAGGATTCGGTGCAACTTCGTGCAACACGGTTAAGGGTGGTAACAGCATCTGCACAGAATGGGAGTCGTTTCTTGGGAAAAGGAACATAATTGAGATGGGGCACTCCATCGTTATTTTGTGTGGTTCATGTGCACGCGGCTTTAATGGTGAATGGTTGTGGAAACTTGTATTTGAATGCGACAAGCATAGGGTTTGCCTCATTCCACCCCCCCCCAAAAAGAAAAAAATGAAAGGAAAAAAGAAAAAAGAAAAAAAGAAGAAAAGAAGAAAAGGAAAAATAATAAAGAAAAAAAAGAAAGAAAAAAAAAGAAAGAAAAAAAAGAAAAAAAGAAATAAATCATGAAGTATCTGGGTTTGGATGCTTTTGACCCCACGGTTGTTCTGCGTCTCTCTCTCCCACGCCCTCCCCTGCGATTTTCTGCTCCTCCACCCATCTCAGCAGCCTCCCGCAAACAAAGGGGCAGCAGCAGCAGCCGAGCTGGCGCCGGCCCCCCCTTTTTCCCCCCTTCATCCCCCCCCCCCCTCCCCCCCGCCAGGACCAACGCCTTGCGGCCACAGCGGGGCTGGGGGCTGGAAGCCCCCCGGGGCCGGGGCCGCTCCCGGGGTGCGGGATGCGGGATGCGGGATGCGGCGCGGCGGCAGGGCGCGGCTCGTGGGGGGGCATCGAGCAGTGTGCGGGGGGGCTCTCAGGTCCAACACGCGACATCGCCCCAGCCCCGCAAGCTGCCCCCTGGGAGAGAGAACCAAAGCAGGGTGGGACCCGCTAGAAAACACCAGCTAGCGACGATGCAGTGACCTACTTCCCTCCCCCCACCCCCCCCCCAT
>CM021698.1:126018300-126029847 GCA_011074415.1 Stictonetta naevosa | reverse complement strand
CCCCCCCGCCCGCGGCTTGGGAGGCTGCGGGCTGTGAGCGGCCGGGGCAGGCGCGGCCGGGAGCTGCCCGCGGTACTGAAGGAGGGGAGGGGAGGGAAAAGAGGGGAGGGAAAAGAGGGGAGGGGGCGGGCTGGGGGGGGGGGGGGGGGGGGGGGGGGGGGGGCGGGGAGGGGGGGAAGGGGGGGGGGGGGCAGAGATGGAGCATGAAGGGGACAGGGATGGGGCATGGAGGGGTTGGGGTGGGGCAGGGATGGAGCAAGGAAGGATGGAGCAAGGATGGGGCAGGGATGGGGCATGGAGGGACAGGGGTGGGGCAGGGATGGGGCAAAGAGGGATGGAGCAGGGATAGATGGAGCAGGGGTGGGCAGGGATGGAGTAGGGCTGGGGCAGGGATGGGGCAGAGATGGATGGAGTAGGGCTGGGGCAGGGCTGGAGCAGGGCTGGAGCTGGGATGGGGTAGACAGGGATGGAGCAGGGCTAGGTCAGGGAGGAATGGGGCAGGGCTGGAGCAAGGAGGGACGGAGCAGGGATTTGCAGGGATGGGGCAGCCGGGCGGAGGCAGACAGGGCCCCCCCTTTTCTCCCCCCATCTCCTCCCCCCGCCGGCCCTGCGCCAGCGCAGCGCGGCAGCCGCATGGCGGGGCGGGTGTGGGGGCGCCCTGCCGGCCCCTCCCGGCTCCCGCAGCCTCTCCCCAGCGCCTTCTCGGCATCGGGGCCCGGGCACGGCTCGGCTTGGCCTGGGGAAGGGTGCGGGGGGACGGGGATGGGGATGCAGCGGGGCGGTGCTGCCATCACGCAGCTCGACTCGGCTCGGCTCGGCTCCCCATCCCCCGCCGCCGCACCCGGCACGCCCAGCAGGCAGTGAAGCCGCCCTGGCATCTGCCTTCCCCGTCCTTTTTTTTTTTTTTTTTTAAAAAAAAAAAAAAAAAAAAGCAGCTGCGGGGCGCGGCAGGCGCAGCGGGAGGGCTCCCGGCCCCGCCGCAGGGCAGCAGCCCTCCCCGAGCCCACCCCGCCGGTTGTGAGGCCGGGAGGGGGGAAATCACCGAATCATAAAGGTTGGAAAAGACCTCCGAGATCATCTGGTCCAACCATCCCCCTGTCACCAGCTCGCCGCTCCCCCTCGGAAAGCGGTGCAAGAAATCGCCTGGCAATCACTGTTGTGTCAAAGCCGTGGTGTATATGGGAGCACAGATATTAGATGTGCCATACATCATGTCACCTTTTAATGCTGTGTTTCATCGGAAAGGAGAACGGAATTAAGCTCCAGCATGTCCCAGCACTGCTAAGACGTGCTCTTTCACAGTCTGGGCCTTCTTTCAGTTGACATTATAAAGCACCCGTAGCCCAGCCCTACCTCTGGGTCTGCAGATGTACAGGCTGTAAGGATGCACCAGCACTCCCTAACTGCTCCTAAATGGCACTGGGATATGTCTGGGGCTTCTTCTGAGGTGTTGGCCAGATTATTGAAGTCTTTTTTTTTTTTTTTTTTTTTTTTTACCCTCCCTTTTTTGTTTTTCATTTGTTCTTTTCTTCATTTGCTAGAAAGAAGCTTAATTTTCACCCCCTTGGAGACAAGGGAGAGAGGGAGGTGATGCTGGAAAGAGAAATGTTTATGCAGCACTTTGAAGGCTATTGTTGCTAGGTAAATGAACTACATCGGCATTGAAAACGCTGTTTGTACTGGCACCTACAAACAGCAGAGGTGGGAGTAGGTCATGAATCTCTTACTGTCTGCCTGCGCTTTGTGCCTCTCTGCTGCATAGGCTGGGAGGCTGTGCAGCCTTGTTTATCTTACTTAAATAACTTGAGAAATTAAGCTCTTATTGACTTTGCGGAGGCTTGTTTACACTTAGCCTTTGCCATTAGGAAATGTAATGGACCTTACTTATAGCAGCTGATTTTTTGCTTTGGTCCCTCCTAAGTCTTCTATAGGCCTTCCCAGGCAATTTCTCTTTGTGTCTATGCAATTTTAGTAAATTAATCAGTAATTAGTTAATGATTAGCTTCTTTTAATCTCTATTGCTTTCACACCTCACCCAAACCTATGGTGAAAGACACTAGTGAGATTGTGAAATCTAATTCTCAAAAGTCAGAAAAAAAAATGGTGCCTGTGCAACCTTAATTACTCCCCTATGCATAAATATTATGATACAGTTTTTAATTATGTACACATATGCTGTTTTCCAGCAGATTCTCCCTACATCCATAGCAAGATGGATGGTGGTCCCTTGGTGAGGACTATTTGATATTTTATTTTCATTCTGTTCTCATAAAACAGAACCTTGACACAGTCCTCTGTGCCCTTGAAAGCACGGGGACAATAAAGATTTTCTTGTGAGAACATTTGCCAGAATATTTTTCTAGCATGGGTGAAAAAATCTTTTGTCCAGACTTATTCCTCACAGCAGGTTAAGTATAGATTAGAAGAAATTAGCATAGTGTGTATTTCAGTAAGCAACTAAACCATACATATTTTAATGTGAAAATAGAGGGAGACTACAAACCTGTGATTTTGTAATTTTTGTAACACTTTGTTTTTTTTGTAACTTTTTTTTTCCTACAGAATGCTGTAAATACTATACCAAGCAGATAAAAAAAAATAAATTATCTGTGTACTGATGGGTCCACTGGGAGAAAAAGCAAGCACTGATACTTACGTGTAACTGTGCCATGTATGAACCGTGGTCACCATTTTCTTTTTGAATTATGCCATTCTTATCCTTTCATTTGCCTATGCAACATAAAAGTGGCAACATGCTGTTACATTTCTACTAGCATTTCTCCACTTCCAAAATTGTGCTTTTTTGCTGGGCGTAGCCCATCTAAAAATCATCTTGTTGTATAGCTTGATAGTGGCTCGATAAGCCAGCTGTAAACAAGGTTGCCATTAGTGATTTCAGTTGCTGCTCATTCCACACGTTGGAATATCTTAGTGTTAGCCTGGTTTCACGCAGGCTTTTATACTTGCACAACTGCACATGGTGTTCCTTTCAGCAGCATTCAGAATCACAGTGGGAAAGATGAATAATGGTATTAAAGTTTTTTTTTTTTTTTTTTTTTTTTTTTTTTCCTAGAAATCTCTAAGCAGTGGCTTAAAGCTAACATGGGGATTGTACATAATCAGATCTCCCTCGGTGCCCTTGTCCATGAGATGTGAGCTAGAGCTGCACAAGGCTGTGTGATGGGAGTGACTCAGTGGCACCTAGACTCTGCCCTGTGATGCAAATACAGGCCTTGCGGGGGAAGATGGTGGAGGCTGAGGTAGAAACCAGCTGTGTGATTCTGAATGAGGGCACCATGTTCACAAGGACATGGGAGCTGTTGTATTGGATCAGACCAAGTGGTCATATGCCATAGGCCTTTAAACTGTATATACTCCCCTTCTAAGTCCCCACAGGATAACAGGATCTTCTTGTCAATGACTTTCTTGCCTTGGCCAAACTGGTCAACAAAAGCTCCTGGAGGAGACAACCTGAAGGGAGATCCCATACCTGTGGGGGTATTTCAGTCTTCTCATCCTGACCCATCTCCATGTAGGCCACCACTGGGCAGCCTCCCCAAGTACCTGTGCATTTTCAGAGTGCTCACAGAAGTGCTGTTAGAAGTGCCCAGCTTGATGCCCTCCTCTGACATCCTTTTTTTACATTTGTAATCCTTGTACTTTCGCCTGCCTTTATGTTTCCAGTTCCATATTTTTCTGCATTTCTCCTCACTAAATCCTTTCTTCTGTAGTTTCCTGTTTACAGGTAAATTCTTTTTTATTTTTATTTTTATTTTTATTTTTATTTTTATTATTATTATTATTATTTTTTTTCCATGGAAGAGCTGTCCCTAAAATGGAAACTTTTTAGGAAGAGCAGCCATAAGCACAGGGTTAGGAGGAATGACAGAGAGCAAACATATATGATATATGTGTGCTTAAAGCCCAGAAACCATACGTATCCTGGGCTAAGTCAAAAGCAGCATGGCCAGCAGGTCGAGGGAGGTGATTCTGCCGCCTCTGCTCTGCACTTTTGAGACCCCATCTGGAGTTCTGCCGTCAGCTCTGGGGCCCCCAGCACAAGAAGGACATGGTGAGTCCAGAGGAGGGTCATGAGGATGATCAGAGGGCTGGAGCACTTCTGCAGACAAATGCCCCATCCCTGGAAATGTTCAAGACCAGGTTGGATGGGGCTTTGGGCAACCTGGTGTAGTGGGAGGTGTCCCTGCCCATGGCATTAGATCATTAGTTGGAACTAAATGATCTAATGATCTTTAAGGTGCCTTCTAACCCAAACCATTCAGTGATTCCGTGATTCTGCAACAGTGCTCCAGTTATTCTTCCAGCTTTTAAATGTATGCAGTTTGGTTTCTACAAATGTGGTTTCCTATGGTTTCTACATATTTAGGAACAGTCTAGTAGTGCAGCCTCTCCATATTTATCCTAATTATAAGTGAATTCTGTAGGAAGGCCAAGAGTTGGACAAGCACGTGTAGTTCTTCCCCAAGGATCGTTTCAGCCACTGACCTTTCTCAATAGATTCTCGAGCCTGACACAATCTTCCTATTCAATAACCCTTTAAAGATCTTTATTTTTTTCTAAGTGCTTGTGCAATGTGCCTGAACCCATATGCCTTTTATTTTCCACAATACCCTGTGGCAGTCAGTTCCACAGTCTGGCTCTTTGCTATATAAAGAGCAATTTTCTTCTGCTTATTTTAAGCAAATAAATCAAATTTAAAGCATAATAGGTCCTACTAAGAGCTATTATGTTAATCTCTAGATCTAGGATGCTAAGTGTGCTTCCAGTCCTAGAACCACAGGGTTTTTATTCTTTAAAGTAAAGATCCAATTCTCCTTTTAAAATGGGAGGAGTTTCATGTAACCCCATCTACAAGCAGATGATGCAGAAGGAGTTAGATTAGATGGTTGGGTGACAATGCTGTTCATGGCACCTCAGTGGTTCACAATGAAATTTTCATGGAACAGAAGTGACAATATTGAGCAGATCTGAATAACAAGTCATTCCAAGACTAGAAACCCTTGTTTGTAAGTGTCCTCCAAGAAGGCCCTTTCATTTGAAATGAGGTGCACAGTGTCACATTTCTGATTTGGTTTCTTGACCATAGTCTTTCTGGATAGCAAAATGCCACATGCCAAAAGCAATAGGCAATAAATTATGCTGCAAAGGCCTGATTCTTTTTGTTCTGTCTACCCTGCTGTTTGTGGTGACACATACATAATTATTTTAACTTTCTTTTGTTATTTTTGCTATTTTTGGGATATTCTTTTTGGTGACATTATTTTAATTCACATTTATTTATTTTATTTTTTGGTGACTAAAATTTGTTTATCATGGTTTCATCATGCCTTTTGTCTCACACCCCTTGGAGAAGACCATTTGATGCTCCAAGTACATTACAGATAATTTTTCTCTATCTAGTTAGATATATCTATAGATATGTGCATTTTAGGAGGATAAGTGTTATGTTATTGCTGCCTCTCAAACAAGGATTCTGCTCCTGATATCAGCTCATCATCTATTGTTTTTGCAACTAAAATTAATTTTTACTTACTCAGTGATTAATCACAGTACAGACAACAGATGACAATAAAGCAAGAAATAAGTTGAAGATAGAAAAATAGAGTCTGAAGACATTAGTTGCATTTAGGTGAAATCCACACTTGGAGAGAAACAGTAGCAGAAAGCAACTTTGAGAATGAAGCGTAGGAGAACTTTTCTATTTATAGTCTTGCTCTTAGCCCATAAGAAGTTGACAGGAAATTTCAAGTAACAACTGTTTTTGCTCACAGCTTTGCTGAACTTCATTATCGTCATTTGACATTTTCAACATTGCGTGTCCATTGAATATTTTTTCGTTCAAAAAAAATGAGCTGAGACATCTTAGCTGTTCTTGTGTATCTTGAGTATAAACTTTAAATAATATGATAATGTTCTGCTTTTTCTGGTGATTTTTTTTTTTTTTTTTTTTTTTGGAAACAGTCTAGCATGCCCTATTCTGCAATACATAACTGAAATCTGTCAGGCTATTGTTTTGGTAGTAGAGAGGTTCACTGTCTTTTCACTGTAAAAATTATCTTAATCTTGGCAACATTTTAATGTTTTAAAAGCAAAAAAGCACTTTATACAGTTTTTGGCTATATATGCTAGAATCTTAACAGCTAGAATTTCTGAAGTTTCTATCCTTGCTGAGGATGCTTTACTTTTTTTTTAACAGCGTCTGTCTCATCTCCTGGGATTGAGAGCTGGTTGGGGAAATAGGAAATGGGATGGACTAAATGCTAACTATGAAGAACACAAAAGCAAAATAACAACTGGAGTAATGAGAGAAGGCTGGTACTGGCTGGACAAAGAAACTGAAATGAGGAAGCCTTTGGGACCATGGGTAATTAGGGTCTCAGAGGCAGACTAGGGAAAGAGTATGGTTGTGAGACAGGGCTTGGCATTTGTTTGCTGAAAAGATGAAGGACAGGGATTTGTGGCATAATGTGGGGAGGTGGTTGCTTGGCAACCTTAATTCAGTCCCCTTATGATGCATGTGTGATCACATAATGTTTTTATGCAGGATTTCTGGCTCAAGTGTTGTGCAGGATGGACCTGCTCAGGGGACACAGTAGGCCTGTGCAAGAAAGGCAGGTGATGCCTGCATGACTCCTGACTCATTTATTGCTTGAGCTGAAAAGTAGTTGATGAATGAAGGAGGGTAAAGGAAGGCCATGTGACTGAATTGTGCACTGTTGCACAGGACTTTTCCTGCCTATTGCTAATATAGCCACTTAAAACAGTTTGGTGTTTGCTTTATTTATTTATTTATTTATTTATTTATTTATTTATTTTTCAATCTCTGTATGCAGAACCTCCCATAGTCTAATAGCTTCTAATTATCTAATTTTAATGACCATAGTTAGAGTCCCAAATCCAATTTGCTCAACACTAACACCTGTGACTGATGCTGCAACTTCTGTGTTTGAAATATTGCTAAATACTTTAAAATTACATCTTTGATGCATCAGATAGGACATGTAAAATTAGTGAATACCTCTACCCTTAGTCTTTCTCTGCCTCTACTCTCTTTATTTTAGACAGCAATGCTTCCTTTTCTTTGCCACCATGTATTTTTGTGAAGCTAAATTAATTTGCATTTCTGCAGCACTCAGATGTTGAAGTGATGAGCACCATTGAGAAGCCCTGGAGGAAATTAATAATTCTTCCATCATAACACAATGGAATAATGGGCAGTAAACAAAGCATGGGCCACACCATGAGTTATGAGGTAAAAGCAAAATATTGATTAGTTGTTTGATGAATGAAGCAGTGGTCCTGTGAAAAAATAGTGATTAAAGATTGTGTCAAAACACATAGGCACAAGAGATTATTATCACCCTTCTACAGGAGAGATTGCCAGGAGGGAGATTAAATGATATACTGATGCCCCATGTGTCTTTTCCTGTGCCTTGGGTGGGGTTGTTTGTTTTGTCTAGTAGGGAGTTTCAGCTTTATGACGAGTGCTTTAATGGCTATACTCCTATTTGAAATGGGTTGGGTCCATGAGGGTGCTTTGTGCTGAGTGTAGAAGGTAATGGAGTTTTTTGAGTTTCTTTTCTCTTGTGGGAATTTGCTCCCCAGTATGACTTTTACATATTCACTGTCTCCAAGTAGTATAGTTGGGTACTCTAAGGGTAAATATTGCTTAGACAGTGCTTCAGCTGATGCCATGGAAAGCAAAGCATTAACAGCTTGTGGATGGCTGGAGGTTAGATAAATACCTTTAATGATACTGCTTGCAAGGAAAAGGACTTTGTAGGAAGATATAATGCAGGTAACAAGCTACTGGCTTACTAAGTCACAACAAAAGTTGTTCAAAGAGAATAAAGAAATGTTTCATTTTGTATTAATCTTTCGTTTTGGTTGGTGATATACTCAGAGTGTATTTTGGTAATATCTGCCTGTGGGTACTGCAGGCAAGGGGCTCACTAGAAACCCACTTTTTGGACCACATAACATTTATTTGGATGTTTGCTGGTTCAGCTCTGAACTTGCAAAAGTCCACATACTGCTTGAGTTCCAGCTCTGTCATATGGGTGATGGTTCTGCTGGCTAGCATATATCTGTTCTGTCCCATTTTGAATTTTCTTGTTTATATTTTTATGTGCAGCTCTGCAAGACCCATGTGGTGCAGTCTGATGTAATGAAGAGTCCCTCTGGTTATGGCCCTGTAACATAATTAAAACAGACCTTACTGTCTGCTACATCAAGAAGGTGGTTAAAGACTAGTGTTACCAGTAGCCAATACTATGTATGCTTTTTGCTTTGCACAGCGTTTTCCTTTTTTCACATCTGGAGTTTGAATGTAATCACTGTGTCCAGAAGGAATGAATCTTCTCCAGTAAGTCTTCAGACAAATAAGTAAAAAGAAGTCTTATTAAAACACAGAACTTGAAAAGACCATGAGCTATTATTCATATGAGCTAACTCAACAGCCAATTAAAGCAGTAACCCACTTTTATCTTTTCTAGGGCTGAAAAATTCTTGTCTGACTTCTGATTTCCTTTTCAGTCAAACACTATTAGATTCAAGTCAAGTAAGGCTCTAACTTTAGCCAGAAAAGGGAGAGAGAGAGAGAGCAAGCTGCATTACTTTATCAACAATTCCATGGTACCTAGCCCCTGTAATAACCAAATATGGCAAATCACATTAGGATAAAACTTGAGTTCAAACGCTGAATGAAACTGGCTAGGAGTGCATTTTCATACATTTTTTTTTAACCTTAGGATTTTCTTCTATGAAATTCAAATTATTCAAAAGTTCTTTGAAATCCAGGATCTTGCAGGGAATTTGTTTTATTCTTCTTCCAGAGAAGACGGCAAATAAAGTCTAGATGGGTCATAGTGTTGTCAACCTACAGATTACAGCTTCACTCAACACATTAAGGCTGATTTTATCTGAAGGGCGAAAAGGAGAGAGGATTGAGAGAAGTTCCTGAGCAACAAATGAAGTTGTAAGCTGGAGAGTAAAGCATGCCCTTCTTAGGGTGGGCATTCAGGTTGGAATCTACAATGGCAGCTGAATGTGTACTAACCATCGTTGTATTCTATTCTATCCTATACTATAGGATATCAGTTTTCAAAGACTGGTAGCTTTCAGAATAAAGATATTTCCTTATGTGACATTTTGAAATGCAGAATACTATATTTGTTTGATGGGTTGCAGTGAAAAATCCAGCTGCTAAACTAAGACTTTTTGCTATCCTTGGTATTCTAACATGTCTAAAGTGTATTTAACATTTTGGTGTTGACTGAAGTTCATACAAACAAGAAAACTGACTGTAACCTCACCTCCTTTTGAGGATGTTTCATTAAACTATTGCAATACATATCTGATATGAGCTCATGAGGATGGCACTACAAATAACAATAAGACTTTTGGGATCATAATTTTAATTTCTTGGATTTATAGATTGAATGCTCAGACAAGGATCAAATTCCATTATTCAGTGCTTGGTTAACAACGGATTCCTTGAGCCAGGATTCATTGAGCTGGAAAACTTTGATCTCCTTTTGCTGAAATCCTTGCTCTACTGACCTTTTTAGCTTTGCAGGAGGACAGAACAGAACATTCAATTAAGAAGTCTATTTCTTTCATGTATTGAAAAGGTTCACAGGTTCACTCTTACACTCTAATAACTATTTGACAAAATGGCTCATATTTTCCTAAACACTTTTGAGGAAGGTGTCTAGTCTTTACCTGAAAGCATTGAGAGATGAAAAGTCCACTCATCATCACAAAAAAATGTGTAGTTTCTAAGTTGAATTTCTCTGCCTTCTGAGTCCATCTTCTGTTTCTCTCTGTGTCTTTCTGCTGTAGTTTCCAGTCTCCAGTCTCTTAGTCCTTTTTCTGAAAAACAAAGATGATCTGGCCCCTCTAGTTTCTTGCTTTAAGTAATTATTATTAGCCTGGGCTTCATAGGTCTTCTTATTCCATTCTGTCCTTTAAACATCTTTGAAATTTAGGTAGTTTAATGGATCTAAAATTATCTCATCAAGAGGCAGAAAATGCCCCTCTGTTTTTGCACATTTCCTTTCCTTTAACATGTTCAAATATTGCATTAATTTTTCTTGCCATGTTAGAACTGCTTAAGAGTTCATGCTATTTTTTCCACTGGGACCTTCAGATCCCTTTCAGACTCTTTGCTTTACGGGTCATTATTCTCTGTTATGCTATCATGGACTACCTATATGTAGATTTATACCTTTGTATTGGACCATATTAAAATGAAAATACGACAATTTATTTATCCAAGTAACCATCGACATTTTCATCACTAAAGTTAGTTTTAGTGTTAACTGATAAAAGAAATGAAGCAAGTATTCTTTTACATCTGATTTCTAACAGTGTTATTACATCAAGTATCAGACCCTGCAGTTTACATGTCTCATAAGTAGCTTTATATTGATATTTAGACAAACATGAGACACTAGAAGTTAATGAGAAATACTCCCTGACTTCACTAGGAGAGGGAGTAAGATCCTCAGTAGGCCACTGCATGAGCATGGAGACATTTGAATGTGGTGATGTCTGCAAAAAATGGGACATAATGTCATCCTGCTAAGCACTATGTTTAATTGTGTGAACAGTTTCATTAATTAGACATATTGAAGGTGCAGTAAATGCTCCAATCAATAGAATAGCCCTGGAAAGGGCTATTACTTTCTCTTAGTCATTCTGCAAATAATTATTTATGAAGTCACAATTTTTATTAGTATTTTTATATTTGCTAGCATCAGTTTAATATTTGCACTTAGATTATGGCAAATGCTGCTTCACATCTGGTTTAAAGTAGATACTTTCTTTGGATAGAGATGTTCTGCTTGTAATTGATTTCTGCAATCTCTCTGGTTATTCAGCCTTTTGACATAATGTTGTTGTATTTATTTAGGGCATTTCCAAAAATCAAAACATCTTACTGGTTCACGCTGAAGAATATCTTAGCAAAATCTGTTCTATGAATATAATGAATTTATACATTTCATGAGATTTCCTGTGATATTATTCAAGTTCTAATTCCTAAAACCAAGTAAATACAATATTTTAAATGGTATTCCTAGCAACTGGTATGGATCAATGAGGTATTCCTATATTGCCAAAGCAGTTTGGATTCCAGTCATTGAAATTTACTTGCAATCCTTCCTCTGGTAATAGATTTTACAAATGGAAGAAATTCAATTGTCTAAAAGGATGATAAGAATGCTGAGCAGCAAAAGGAATGCAGTATTCATCACTTCTGAGAAACCACGTATTTCCATTGCTAAAAAAGGAATAATTTCTAAAGTAAATAAGGCACATTTTGGAGAGCTCAACTTTTAAATTCTGTAATGCATTTAAATTGGCATTATTAAATATCAATAATATTAAATATCAATTTTAACATTAAAATGGCTTAACTACTTGAAAATTTTAGTTGTGAAGAATTATATTGTTATGACAATACTACAGCAAGAAATCTTTCTCCTTTCCTTTCCTTTCCTTTCCTTTCCTTTCCTTTCCTTT
>CM021698.1:125975483-126018200 GCA_011074415.1 Stictonetta naevosa | reverse complement strand
CCTTTCCTGCCCTTTCCTTTCCTGCCCTTTCCTTTCCTGCCCTTTCCTTTCCTGCCCTTTCCTTTCCTGCCCTTTCCTGCCCTCCATTACTCTTCTTATATCCTTTTATTTCATCAAAAAGAAACTATTTTGTATGCTGCAATCAACAGTAAGATTCCCATTGCTGAACAAATCTCCTAATAGGAGCATGGAGATGTTTTACTTCTCTGCACAGAACTAGAATATTTTATCCAGTTCATACTCATATTTTAGAAACTGTTGAAAGATTTGAGAGAGCAAGGGAAAGAACTACCAAAATGATTTATGAGCAGTAAAATATAACTCATCCCATGAGAAATAAAGAAATTGGCATGTTACTGAATTAAAAAGAAGACTCAGAGGTGACTTCATTAAAATGCAAGAGGATATTCACAGTAGGAAAATTCTGAGTACTAAAGAAGCAATAGCTGGAAGCTCTCATCAGCCAAATTCAAATTAGAAATTTGGTGCCCATTTTTAACAGAACAAGTGATTAATCATTGAAATACATGATGACGGGAAGAGATGGATTCCCCATCTCTCATTTTCACATTAAGACAGCATGTCATTCTGGAAGATGTATTTAAGTCAAACACAAAGTTATTGAGCTCAGTACAAAGGTAATGGCCTGTGATAAGTAGATCAGATTAGGTGATCACAAATGGTATTTCTGGATTTAAGCACTATGACTCCATGAGATCACATCTCTGCTGAAAACTGGATGAGCAGCTGGTGTTTTTTGGGTGGGTAAATTGTACTACTTCTAAAATGCATGCTGCCCAGCCCCTGCACTTTTATTGGTCAGGTGTTTGCAGTATGCTCAGGGATTTCTCTGCAATAATCCTGGCAAAATCAGCCAAGCCAATACAGTTACCAGAGAAGCTAGTGAAGACTGTTGACTTTAATACAGCTTGGATCAGGTGACGCAATATTAGCTACTAACACAGTGTAAAAACTTCCATAACAACTCACACCAAATGCCCAGGTAGCCCTCTAACTTGCTTCTAATACCAGCCAGGATGTTAGCAGTGTAAAAAAGAGCAGGTATAGAGTCCTTCCATACGAAAGTAGTACAATTCAGGCTGGAAGGGACCTCAGGAGGTCTCTGGTCCAGCCTGCTCCCCAAAGCAAGGCTGGGCTCTGAGGGGAGACCTAGTTGCTCAGGGCTTCCCAGCTTCTGGCAGTCACTGGTTGAGAGGTTGCTTAAGTAGCACCTGGGATACTGTGTCTGATATCTTGCACCTCTGAATTTGTCTAGTTCTATTTATATGTTGAATGCCCTAAGATCCAGTGATAATGCGTATTTAATAGTACCCTGTACAGAAGGCCATGTTTCACTGTACCTTACACCTGCTCTTTACCTACTGCTTATCCTGTGAGAAATAGTGAATCATAATTTTTCTAGCATACAGTCTAGCATAGTCCCCTTCTTTTTCCCAGGTAATAAAATGAAAAAATATTTTTGCACACTTCTCACTTTAATATATCAAGTTAAAATGTAATGTTGATGACATTAAAAATAATGGAGCAAACATACGTTGTTCCTTAAAGTCTTAACTATAATGAGTTTTGGCTTCATTCAATAAAAAAAATCCACAATGCAGAGCCTATTCAAGACAGAGCAAGCTGTGGAGAATCAATTTTCCATGGCTGCTTTGGCCTTGTGGAAAAGCTTAGCAGTATTTATAGTGAACCAAGCCTTTTGTTCTATGATTTGTACTGCTTATAAATTGTGAGGATTGAGCTACTAATTTACAAAGTATAAACAAATCTTGTGTGACAGTTTAATCACTTAATTAATATCTTAAGTCAAAAGTTTTATTGTATTTTGTTGTATTTTTTGTTGTATTGTATTTGTTGTATTATTCATATGTAACACATGAGCAGGAACATGTAGTAAAAATGTATCATGAATTCTTCAAATGTCAAAACCCATGACACAGCATAAAACTATTCATTTTGCAATAAAATGATATTTGAATAGTTGTCACATTGTAAAATTGCAGCTCTGCGGAGGCTAATGGAAAACTACATTTCAGTATAGTTCAGTATAGGACCACTCCCAATGTATTAATTAGGAAAATTACCATTAGCTTTGTCAGGAAGAGATTGGGTCCATTTTCTTGGAATAACAATCTGATTCAGCTATGCACACTCATGTGCCATAAATCCTCTGCACATTAGGGTGCCAACATTCAAGCCAAAGTATTGTACATGAATGAGCTTCGGTTCAGTCCTGCCGGCAGCTGATATTAGGACAAAGAGTCGAAGCAGTGAGCAGTGAGCATGTACGCTTTGCCTCGCATGAGTGAAGCTGTTCCTGCCCTCTACAGAAGAACTGGAAACACACACAGCCCCAACAGGAATCTGTGAAAAAGCAATAATAGGCAGCAGGGGTCAGGGATAAGGACAGACCTGGCTACCCAACAGTTCATGCACTGTAGTTGAAGAGCTCACTTGCCTGCCCTCAGGACTTGATTTGATACCTAGTAGGAATTGGAGGTAGCGTCCTCCTTGGCCAACGCTTCTAGAGCTGATTTCTGAAGAATTTTGGCTTAGAAATATTTTGGCAGCAGCATCCCAAATAGCTAGCAACCAAACATTCCAAGATGGATGCTATGCTCCATTTTTAGAGGTCTCCTGTGTTTGTTTCCTGTATCCTATTGAATTGGAAACAAATAATTGTCATGCCTAGCACCTTCACATATTTCTCAAAAGAGTTTTTTAAAGTCATTTTGTTGACTTTCTGAATGACGTAACTACAAAGTCATATGTGACAATTCTGACCAGCTGCAGTTAGAAGATATAATTCCATATAGATTTACTGGGATTATATTGAAGATTATACTTTTACAAGGACATTTTACCTTTAGGTGAAAACTTTGTGATATCGAGGTTGTAGAATACTTACACTTGTTTCTGAAACTAAAAGCTAGACTAGCACTGGCTTTTATTTCTAATTTCAGTCAACTTTCCTGGAAGCTATTCTCAAGTTTAGGCAACTAGATTTTTTTTTCTTTTTTTTTTTTTTTTTTTTTTTTTTTTTTTTTCTTTTTCTTTTTTTTTTTTTCTTTTTCTTTTTCTTTTTTTGTTTTTCCTGAAGACCTTTTCTTGGTATCAAAGCAAAACCAAATGAAATTCCATGTTTCTCCCTGAATTTCTCCCTTAAGATTTTGGAGTTCATCTGAAACCTCCAGCAGATAATTTGGAAATTCTGTAGTGTGAAAGCAATGAGGGTGAGACACATTCAATAACTGCAATAGGAGCCACGTAGTATCATCATACCTTTGGCTGAGGGATATGACGCCTTTCAGAAGAGGTAGGAGCAACCTGTATTTTTCAAAATTACGCATTCATGTACCAGTCCTGATCCCTTAATAGCGGTGGTACAGCCTGCTCCTCTGTGATTCATTTGGTAGTGTGTCTCAGATTAGCATTTATTTACAAATGAGATAGAGACTGAGGAAAAAAAAAGACCAATTTTTGAGTTTGAAACTGTCTGCATTTACACTTTTATATCCCTAGACCTGTATTGCATCATTCTTTCTATGGGATAAAAACAGATTACATTTTATACACTCATATTAGCTCAACAATGAAGTAAAACAAATATTTGGCTGTTAATGTTTTGTCTCAGATGGATTTAAATTTAAGATGGAAGAGCATGATGAGTGCTTATACAATCATTTTCCAGGTTTTCTCCCTGACATTGTCAGTAAAAGCGTTCATCCCATTCACCTAGCAATGATTGCTGTAGCGCTGTCAGACATGGCAGAAATAATTGTAGGCCCGTTACCATGGTGTGCCCTGCTTCAGCTGCTGGAGTAATAAGCACAACTCAAGTGAACTATTATGTAAATGTCCTTGAGGAAACGTCAAGTGGTGAAAACATCAACAGCTGTAAGGACAGGACCCACTTATTAAAAAAATAAGGTCGACTACTCCATTGAGCTCCCTGAGGAGAAAGAGAAATGACTTCAAGGTGGGTTTACAAAAGGAACCAAAGTTTGATAATGGGACCTTCATTTTAGCAGACACAGATGTAAAAAAAGGTAGACACTGAAAGTTAAGGAATATTATTTCAGGCTGTATTTATGGGTTACATTTTTAACGGTGGAGTAATAATCTAAATTATTTCTCAAAGGCTGTGATGGTTTTACCATAACTGGCATGTGTATGTGTCAAAGTTTACTTAGAGATACATTCTTATCCAAACAGATAATAATTCAGAAATATCTAAAGCTATGGAGAAGATTGTGTTACTTTATTCTAGTACTCCCTGAATCACTCATGGTTTTTGACTGCAAAAGCCACAACGACATTGTGTGCATTGATTTGTATGTGGTCACTCTAAGTGTTGACTTAACATGAGCATGGCTACTTAGAAAAACAAGTCATGCAGAGAAGGACATTTCTGCATGCTCCTTACATCACCAATACTTACTATTTGCCACGTACCACTTACTTGTGCTAAGGCTTCTTCCAATTTCTCTCTCCACTCTTTTGCCTATTTGCTTGTCCACCGTTGGTGTCTGGCTCTGAGGTCAGCACAGCCCCAGGCCAGGTGGCAGGAGAGAGGGAGGGCAAAGTGATCCCAGCATGTGGAGGTGGACTTCTTTTACTTTTTGCTGCTGGGATGAGGAGACATACCACCCTGCAGCCTTCTCCAGCTCCCCATGGCAAGTCTACCCAGTGCATCAGTGACTGTAATTTGGATAGCCAGTTTTGGGACAGAAGTCAGGAGCTGAAGGTCTGAAGTCCTCTTACCTCTTCTCTTCCTCCTTGACCAGTCCATGCCTGAGTGTTTCATTTTACTGTTAAAATTTGCCAGAAAGCCTTGTCCTGTGATGCACAGCCTGTAGCAGAACTTTTTTTTTTTTTTTTTTTTAAGGCACTGGGATACATACAAAAATAATTATCATTTTAATAATTTATAATGTTATCTAAATCTACATCAATGAACATTTGGTGAGTTCATATGAAGCATACCGTGTGTGCCATCTAGGAGAGAGAACTGCAACAGGGTGCATCAACCCCCCCCCTTTGGAAGGATCCAAAGAAAAGGCTTTTTTTTTTTTTTGGTTTAAAAAGCAGGATGGAAGGCTGTGATCTGTCATCTCTGTTCAAATTGTTCAAATTGGCAGAGTAATAAGTCAGGAATCTTATGGGTCCTTGAGTTTTGTTTATAGAAAAGCATATGCTCTTATGTATTACTGCATTCCAGGTTGCACTGCAAGTTTATTTATTTAAATTTGTTTATTTGTCATGCTGAAAAGGCCATAGTTGGGAATTTTTACTTTCAGTATCATATTGGTTTTGATTGGAGTAGAGTTAATTGTCTTCATAGTAGTTCCTATGGTGCTATATTTTGGGTTTGCAATGAAAGCATTGTTGATAACACCAATGACTCAGCTATTGGTGAACAGTGCTTACACAGCAAGACCTTCATTGTTTCCCTTACTGCCACACAAGTGCAGGTGGGGCCAGGATTCTGAGGGTACGCAAGAGGCTGGGGAGGAGAGGGGCACAGCCAGGACATCCAACCCAAATGTATAAAAAAGTTATTCCATGCCATACAACATCATGCTCACCAGTAAAAGCTGGGGGAAAGAAGGAGGAAGGGAGGACATTTAGAGGGATGATGTTTGTCTTCCCAAGAAACTATTACTCAAGTTTAGCTCTGCTTTCCTGGAAATGGCTGAACATTTTTGTGCCGATAAGAAGTAGCAAAAAAAAAATCTTCATTTTGCTTCTGTTGCAGGTGCAGCTTTTGCTTTACCTCCTAGACTGTCTTTATCTCAACCCAAGAGTTTTCTTACTATTGTCTTTCTGATTCCCTTTCCTACCTCACTGAGGGTGAGTGAGCAAGTGGCTGTGTGGTGCTTAGGTGCCTGTTGAAGTTAAACCACAACAAATATAAAATCATCAAAACTTCCAGGCAGGTATAAAGAAAATACTCCTGAACAATGAGGGATGGGAAATACTGGAATAGTTACTTACAGAAGCTGTAGATTTTCCATCCTTGGAGATAGCTGAAACTTTGCTGGACAAGGCCCTTTGCAGCCTTCTAGTTTTAAATGTTGTATGATTCAGTTAGAAACTTGGAGAAGAAGGAGACTTCTTGTTTTGAAGCTACAGAATTATTGCTAGTTTTCCTGCTAACATCTCTGCTTTGTGATTTTTTTTCCAGTGTCTACATCAAGTGCATAAGTAAATGAAATAGCCCTTTGGAGACTTCTGTTGTTTTCCACCATACAGTTTTATATGAGAAATAATCACAGGAGCCACAATAAAAATAACTGCTAACTGGTGGTTACAGCCATGGCACCACTTACCATACACATATGTCTATAGTGGAAAGCTCTACAGAAAGGAACATGTAATTTCTTACCTTGTGGATGTGCATCCTTACACATTGGATAGCGATTGCCACTCAGCCAAAGCATTTTCTGCTAACTTTTGCACAGATACATCCTTCAACTCTAATTCCTGGTAAACATTATAGCCAGAATGTGCAATATTTCATACCAAATATTGGGGCATCCATTTTTTCCATGTAGAGGAGAAATGGTAAAATTTCAATGCCCACATGTTCAACCTTCAGCTAAAAAGATAACATAATAACAGTGAGTGAATGTTCAGCCTATTTAAATTAGTGACAGAAATGAGAGATGTGCATTAGTCCACAATTGGCTTGATAGTACCCAGCAGAATATTTTCCCTTACAAGTTCTCTTTTATCTGACACGATTGCTTTCCCTTTCTATTCTGCGGGGACTTACCTCCAGACCTGCTGGGTTTAGAATTAGTCCCATTAGTCTATTATTTTTCCTTTCAGCAATGACAGCCTCTTTAAAATAGGCCCCTTTTATAGAGATTTTAAAGGTTTTCTGTGGCTTTCACTGAAGACAGACAATTACTAAACCATCAGTGAATTAGCCCTGTTTGGCATCCTCAGGATTTTGCTTTCCCTCCAAGGTCTTTCAGGAATGATGTGTCTTACTCCATTTTTCCCACCCAACCCTCTTCAGCCATAATGAATGTTCCTCATTGCCATAAATATATTAGCCTTCTTGTGTAGAGCAATACGTGAAAGTTAATTTCTCATAATTATATAGGAAAACAGGAGGAAAAATGCCTAGTTTTTCCAAAACACCATAGAAAACTCATTATTTTAGGTCCTCTTTGGACCTTCATTTGTCATTTGACAAAGAAGGAGGTGATAGAAATTAGCCTTCTCTTGGGAATCTGGAGAAAAATGTACAGGTGTGTGTGCCAGGAAGTTACATCTTATAATTTTACTCTCTTTTGAGATCTTGATCCATATTTTTATTTTCTTGGATTAATTTTTGGTGTTGAGATGGAACTAATAAAACCTCACAGAAATGTTGTGAGGATTATTTAGAGATTGTTTACTAAACACTGGCTATTTACCATGTGGACTGATAAGTAGACATGCAGTATTTTCAAGTTAACAGTAGAAGTAAATGAACAACCCAGATGAGAACCCTATGGTTATTTTCAAATATTGATAAGTGGGGTTACCAGAAAATCTTGAGTGCATTTCTCCAGAACTCTTAATAACAAAGCAGAAGAAAAACATAGAATTGGAGAATCTGTAAGGTTGGAAAAGACCTCCAAGATCATCATGCCCCTACCACCAATATCACCCAATAAATCAAGTCCCTAAGCACCTCGTCCAACATTTTCTTAAACACCCCCAGGGACGGTGGCTACCTGGGCAACTCATTACAATGCCTTACTACTCTTTCTGGAGAATAAATTTCTCCTAATGTCTCCTAATTTCCAACCTGAACCTCCCCTGGCGCAACTTGAGGCCATTCCCTTAAGAATAGATTATTCTTCTATTTTTAAACAATAACTCTTGTGACTGCTGATGGGCTGTAATATGTTATTGAGGTCATGTGTTCATTATTACTGATGGACCAGAGAAAGCAAATACAAAAATAGTCTTCTTTATCATACCTGATATGAAATTTTCCAGCAACACATTCAGATGGGATTGGAGTTTGTCAGTGGGTAGAAAACTCTTTCTGATCAGTTCCAGGGAACTTAATCCATATTCAATGGAAAAAAAACAACCAACCAAAACAAACAAACAAACAGAAAAAGCACAATATGTTCGCTTTTATGATAAAAATTAAGTTGTTGCATCAGTTGAAACAAAGATGAGCTTTTACAGTTTATTTGGAAAGTGTAGTTGGGTTGGTAGTGCTTGATTTCATAGAAGAAAGGTGACTGTGAAGTGAGGCAAGAGAGATTTTTTTTTTTTTTTCTGCCAATTGCATTCAAATTTTAATGATTTATTTGTTCCCACAAAGGATAGTGCTAAGATATAGTGTCATAGGCAGTTATCTTTCTGTACTATAAAATATGTTTATGTCTTTTCTCCAGGGTTTCTTCTGATTCAGAAGAATTTGTGTTGAACCTTCATATGAAGTCCTATTTTGTGCCAATGCTAGGTACAAGGTGCATTTTGTAACCGTTGTTAACCATTGCTGCATTCCTGGAACATTGCCACAGCAGGATCACTTTTTTTTTTTTTTTTTTTTTTTTTTTATTTCGGTATATGCTGAAGAAGTGTTTCTGCGTGGAGAGACAAGATGTTTCTTTATTTAGATCACATGCATCAGATCTGTGCACACTCCAGAGTCACTCTGCTTTATCAGCTAATTATGTTGCTAGCCGTAGTCTAAACTAGCATACGCCATGAGTCACATCAGACAGCAAAAGGTATTGTTAGGAATTCATTTACAAATTATGCTTTTGGGAACAGGATGATAATTAATTTGATCATTAGATAAATAACTATATTTTCAACTTCAGTTTAATAGAATGCTGTACGGAGCAAACTTTGGGTACCTCCCTTTGGTCTCTGCCTAAGTTACACAGAAACCAGGAAAAAGAATACTATCTCTATAATTAAATTTGATCGTCTTATTTTTAATATTCTTCTAAATTTCAACTCAAACCAAAAAAAAAAGAAAAAAGGCAAATAAATCTCATTA
The DNA here is from genome assembly GCA_011074415.1 of Stictonetta naevosa. Taxonomy (NCBI): domain Eukaryota; kingdom Metazoa; phylum Chordata; class Aves; order Anseriformes; family Anatidae; genus Stictonetta; species Stictonetta naevosa. Next base: position 126,009,154 of record CM021698.1, on the reverse strand, counting down.
GAAATAATCCATCTTCCTGTGCATCCTTTTTGTAAGATAATCTTGTCACCCTTTCTCCTAATTTTAACGTCAGCCATTTGCTAATAGTATTCATTTCCTAAATAATTTTAAATCACCCATCCCATCTGTGCTATGCTGTCCTCAGTACTTCAAGACAGAAAACATATTTCATGATAACAGCTCAAGTGGGAGACTGCTATGAAAACATTAAGAACAAGATTCTATTTGCAGTTGTAATGGAAATTGCCATAAAAATTACCTACAGATATTGTCTGTAGAATACTTTGCAGTTGCACTTCTGTATACAATATAGATCGATTCATTGTAATGCATATTCAGCGACTTTGAAATCTGATTGCAAGATGGCTCAGACACTCACATGAAGCACCTGAGGGACTCTAAAGCTTTCTGCTTCCCTTGCCATGCTAGCTAACATGCCTGCATTAGCCAGTACTGTGGTCCAGAGGGAGCAGGGTCTGTGCAGTGAAATGCTCCTGATGTCCACATGGAATGCATTTCAGGATTTTTTACTTTGGATTAGTTCTTCTTGTTGCAAGCACTGAAATTACATTTCTGAGAGCAGAACAATAATTATTTTGGTTCAGGAGCATAACTTCACAGAATCACAGAATCACAGAATCACAGAATCACAGAATTGAAGGGGTTGGAATGGACCTCGAAAGATCATTGGGTCCAACCCCCCTGCAAAGCAGGTTCCTCAGAGCAGGCTGCCCAGGTAGGTGTCCAGACTGGCCTTTAATATCTCCAGAGAAGGAGACTCCACAACCTCCCTGGGCAGCCTGTTCCAGTGCTCCATCACACTCACCATGAAGAAGTTCTTTCGCATGTCAGTGCAGAACTTCCTGTGCTCTATCTTGCAGCCATTGCCCCTTGTCCTATCCCCACAAACCACTGAGAAGAGGTTAGCTACATCCTTCTGTCTCCCAACCCTCAGATATTTGTAGACATTGATAAGATCCCCCCTTAGTCTCCACTTCTCCAGGCTGAACAGACCCAGATCTCTCAGCCTGTCCTCATAGGGAAGATGCTCCAGGCCCCGTATCATCTTTGTGACCCTCCGCTGGACTCTTTCTAGGAGATCCCTGTCTTTTTTGTACTGGGGAGCCCAGAACTGGACACAGTACTCCAGGTGAGGCTTGACCAGGGCAGAGTACTTCCTGCTTAGCTTCATCTAGAAATAATTAAATTCAAATTCTTTTCAGTTCAGGTTTAGAATTTCAGCTCCAAAACCAGTTTGTGGTTCAAGTGAAAGTGAGGTAGGTAGGGATAACATAAATTTACTTAGAAGCCCTCTGGAACTGAAACTCTAAAGTAGGCATACCATTTCAGATCTATAATCACTTCCAGAAAACACATTTTACAGAAAAGGTATAAGGCACAAGGGATTTTTTTCCTCAGTACTCCCGTATTACCACCATTACTTCTGACCAATTCCTTGTTACTCTCAATTCCTGTTGATTTTTGTTTGTTTGTTTGTTTTTTCCTGTGTCCTCCTCATTTCTATGGGAGAATATAGAAACCTTCAAGGTGTACAGATAGATATTTATTCAATTAAGTGCATTTTCTGAGCTGTACTGCCTCCTATCATAGAGGCTGTTGTTCCCAATAGCATTTCTCACCAGGGGCTGGACTGGATAAAGTGAATTGCAGAAATCTCCAGGACTTGGCAAAGCTTGTTAGTGGGGGTGCAGTACTGTGTGAATTTAGATAATTTTCTTTACAGCCTGAGATGCCTTCCATCCTGCCGTACTGTCAGGGAACACACTGTCAGTAAATGCACATATTAATATTAGTAAGGCTCATTTTTACAGGATCTATGTCTCTTTTAATTAATTTTTCTGAGTTACTAAATGTCAGGATGTCAAATTATATACACTGAGGTTAAAACTATTGGTATATGTTCATTGGCCAAGCCATCTGGTGTGAAATTCCAATCCAAAAGAGAATTTTTAAATTTGAAAACACAGGAATTTCCACCATATTATACTCAATTTTCTGCTTATATTATTACTTAATCTAGGGAAACCAAACCAAACCAAACCAAAACATAAATGGAGTTTAAACTACTATAGATTTCTTCGTGTGATTTCTTTTCATCAGATTTCACTTTTTCATGTAAGTAATTACATAGAAAGGCAAGGTCAGCCCCTTCTTTATTCAGCAGTACATTAAGGAATGCTGGATGGCAGTCCTTATTCTCCTTGCCTTCTCTCCTGCCCCAAAACTTGAACAGTGGAAATGGATATTGTGTAAGAGAGAATGAGATGAATTGTGGAGGTGAGAGGCATGTACTGACAAATCAAGAAGGAAAAGCTCAGGATCCAGCCAGCCAGCACAAGCTGGAGAAAGACTGTGCATCCCATTCTTATATGGAGAAACGCTTTCAACCCTCAACTAATAGGTAATATAGGCAAATTGCTGCCTGCCTTTTATCTGTTCCTCAAAATGTGTGAACTATGCCTCCTGGCTTTTTGAGCATTTTAACATGCTCTCTACAGCTCTCTACAACCACTTGAAGGGAGGCTGCAGCAGGGAAGGAGTTGGTCTCTTTTCTCAGATGACAAGTGACGGGATATGAGGAAACAGCCTCCAGTTGAGCCAGGGGAGGTGTAGATTGGATATGAGGAAGAATTTCTTCATGGAAGGAGGCATTGGAAGTGGCTGCCCAGGGAAATGTTGGAGTCCTCATCCCTGGAGGTACTTAAGAGATGTGTGGTACTAAGGGACATGGTTTAATGATGGGACTCAGTAGGTCAGGTTGGTGGTTGGACTTGATCTTGAAGGCCTTTTCCATGCTACATGATTCTATGATTCCACATCTGTGTAAGCAATCATGCTTTTTTTTGTTTTGTTTTGTTTTGTTTTGTTTGTTTGTTTGTTTAAATTCAGTTGAGTTAAAAAATTGGATGAGTGTGGGAAAGAACAGGTAATTTCAGGTCATCCATAACTGACAAAATTTTAAGGATGTTTTTGACTAAACTAACAAATATAAAAAGCAGGTCAAAGAAACATTTCATCAAATGATTTAGTTTTTAGTTCCTTTTATTCTTCTTTTTAAAAGCTGAAAAAAATATTGTTTTGACAAGTCTAAATCATCCCTTTCAGAAACGTTGAGCAAAGATAATTTGGTAAGATGAAAGGTTAATGGGCAAATCACTTCAGTGTCCCCCATAAAAATCTGTATTAATCATTTCTCTTTCTACCTATTTTTCTTTCTTTACTCTTTAGTCCCAGCTATTATTGTAATTGGCACCTGTCATGTGTTTAAGCCTCTGCTGAAGGCTGTCAAAATTACAGGCTTGATTCATTTAAAATAAATTTGTCTCAATATAGCTTGTTCATCAGTTCACAACACCAGTATCCTAACGTATTTAGAATAGAATAAGAGGTAGAATAAGTTAATGAAGACTAAGCTGGCATCTGAATGTCACTGGAAACCATCCAGTAAGGCTATCTTAGCTTTGTTGTTTTTAGCTTTGGTCTAACTCAAAATATTTGAATGTTTACCTTGATCTGCTCAGATGTGCTCCAGTATGTAAACTCCAAAGAAAATGTGTTGGAAAGAACTCCATAGGTAAAGCCAAAAGAGGAACACCGAGTGTCTGAATTCTGATAAGAGATTATCAGGTGTTAGGGTTGCGTGTTTAACAATTCAGTATTATTGACTCTTAGGTGATCCTTGCTGGAGACAGACAGGCAACAAGAGATTTTTTGTAGTTAGAAAATTAATATGAATATAAAATTAACATGAATATGAGGGGGCACTTTACTGTGAGGGTGACAGAACACTGGAACAGGCTGCCCAGAACAGGCTGAGAGGTTGTGGAGTCTCCTTCTCTGGAGATATTCAAAACCTTCCGGGATGCCATTCTATGCAACGTGCTCTAGGTGATCCTGCATGGTGCAGGGTTGGACTAGATGATCTTCAGAGGTCCCTTCCAACCCCACCCATTCTGTGATTCTGTGATTCTTCTTCTTATTTTTTAAAATGTAGATGAGTTCTAGGTATGCAGACATTAGTTTTATTCTATATTTGTTCGTTGTGTGTGTGTGTTTAATTTTGCTTAGTGCTTTGGTAAACTGGAATAATAATATTATCACAGTACTGTAGTACAGTTTTAAGTGACTACACCCCAAAGCTGGGATCATTAATTTTTCTTGTAGGACAAAAGAGAAGATAATGAATGTAGGCAACAGAGTTTAGGATATATTTTCTGCAATGACTGTTGGAAGAGAACTGGCAAAAACTGACAGGCAGTTATCAGGAAAACAGAATCACTTCCACTTTCAATCAAACTTTAAACAGATCAAACAACCTTGTTATTTTTTTTCTCATTCTAAGAACAAAAATTCTCCACTCTGTAAAACTCCCTCAATTCCCAGGTGTTTTCTATATTACTTTAGAGGTAAAAATAAACATTAAAAACACTGCATTAAAAACACTTTGACTTATTTCTTCATTGTCTCATATATCACCTAATATGGTAAAAATGGGGAAAAAGTAATTCTCCCAGCTTTATAGTCTATCAGAAGAAAGCAATTGCATTAGTTTGGAAGAACACTTGATATATGCACCAGCTCCATACTTCTCATTGCAAAAGATCATTACTAACCTCGAGTGTAAAGCTTGATCTCATTTGCTTTGAAAGGAAAGGCAAAATTTTTTGAAAGGGTCACTGTGGAAGGATCAGGCTTAATAGCACTTCTGCCAGCACTCAGCAGCTGTGGAATCAAGTTGTCTCAAGGATTGTCCATCTGCCTGGTAAACAACAAAATACAAATTACTGCCATCCCCAAAGGAGAACAAATTTCCAAGACTGACCAAATAACCCCCCCCCCCCCCTTTTTAAAATTTAGTTTATTCTGGCACATGTGAGGTTGCTTTCTGGGGACGCAATGGTGGAAAAAAAGATGAAAACAAGTTTCTTGAACAGTGAGAATCAGACATGCTCTTAGTAGTCCTCCCCAGATATTACCCCATTTGCTTTACATATGAATGACTTTAATCACCTCTGGGATTACTTCTTTATTCATATTTGTATTTTGCATCATGAGGGGAAAAAAGTATAAATACAGTTCCCAAAGGTAGAGAAGAGCTCATCATTTGAACTAAGTAATGATGGGAAAAGCACAGTGGACAAGGAAAAAAAAATGCACCAAAAAGAATATTAAATTGGAGATGATGACATGATAAAATCCCAAAAGTTGTACATTCTATTATTAATCGCTTACTGCTATGGAAATGTATGCAGTGTCTCCACTATGATGCATGCAAATCCTTGACCCATTCTTCTGACAGTCACCGTCTGCATGATTTTCATTAACCCCATCTTTATAGGTCAGCTTCAAGTGCTCCTGTATTCTCATGTAACAAAAAAAAAAAAAAAAAAGAGAGAAAGAGAAAGACAGAGAAAGAGTGAGAGAGAAACAGAGAGAAAGAGAAGAAAGAGAGAGAAAGAGAAGAAACATGCTCCTAGTATTCTTAATGTAATGTAACATCATGGTCTATTACCAGAACAGCATGAATGCAGGACCTGACATCTACTGATGTGTGTCCAGGTTTCACACTGATGTTGTGAGAAGGCACGAAACTGATGGTACGTGAAAGCAATTTGCAATTAATTTCTGTGCTATGTTGTCTCCCAGCTCCCTGGTTACATTTCTGCTTACACTTGGAGAGGCACAGAGGAAAGGTAACAGGTAAGCACCATCTGTTTCCATCTGCACAATTTTTCTGAATGTCTCTGTTAGAAGGACTCCTCTGCTGCCTTCTGTCACAAAGTAGGAAATTTAACCTGTCATCTCCAGCAAATTTACCCAGAAGTAGGATTCATAGACACTTTTGCTGAGGTCATGGCATTATTATTATTATTATTATTAATTATTTTCTGAATTCAGGCCTTTTGGTATCTTAAATGGTTTAAGCTTATACTTGATTCTGAACAGAATGCCTACATGCTGTAATGCTTTATTTAAACAGTAAAACGGAAAGGAGCCCTGCATGAAGATGATTCACAGTACCATAATGATAAACACCCCCAAAAGATTTTTTTCTAGGTCTCACTCTATGATTGTGTTACTAGTCTTTTATTACTATTCTCAGATAGAAGATCCCATATAACATCATTATTTCTAGCCTCTAATATGCTATGTCACTTAGCTGCCTGTAGAAGTACTTAATTTTGATGAGGAACATTCTAAATACATCTTACAGGAGCAATGATGTTTTGCAAATGGTTTTAAAGACATTACACTCTTTAGGGCCTAATGCATGATATAGCACAGAGACTATATACTACATGAGACTGCAGTATCTGAGAAATGTCAGGTCAGTAGAATTGTTAAAACACGGAAATCCTGCCTTATAGTAGATGCTAAAATTTCAGAAATTTGGATGAAATATCAGTATTTTGGAACTCTTCACAAATCCAAATATTCTACAACTCTTGATCTGATTATCCACACCCTTTTGACATTCCTATAGTTAACGGGAAATTATTGTTAAAGTTGAAATGGAATGTTTTGGTAATTTCCTCAGAAAATACCAGGATTTGGGGCAGATTCCTGCAAAGCAGTTCAGCTGAGTACTAGAAACCTGTGGCAAACTCTAAAACTGGTGCTAAAATTTTGGTTTTGTTTAAACTGACAACACTGTTTTGGTAAATTATATGATAATGCGGGTACTGTAGTGTGACATACTATTAATGCTATAAATCTGAGAGGAGCAGACTGCACCTGAATGCTTAAAAACCTTATTATTAATTATTAATTTATGAATACAGAAATTATATAGTTTTTTTTTTTTTTTTTTTTTTTTTTCCTGTAAGAATGCCTGTAATAATTTAACATACCTCTATTCCTTATCTTTCCCAGAAGTGTTGCTTGAAAAATAAGACAAAATGTGGAAGAACTGAATTATAACATCAGAAACTGAAAATTCCTGTAATGCTTTGAAGTATTTCCTATAAATAAAACTATGAAGTAGTGTGGTTATCAGGGTGATATTACAGGACCAGAGATAAATCTCTGATAGAATCAGAGATATATCTCCAGTTACTTTGGCTGGGTGTCTTCTATTTACAGTCTGATGAGTCTGTGTGTGTGAGTTAACTTACTGAAATGTATTTATTTTTGTACTGCTGGTTGACAAACCTTTGCCACCATGGTGTATGATGACTACTCAAATTCCAGCTCTTAAGAAGACATTGAGGCTCACGAGATTCCCAAAGCTGAGTAACTCCCTGAAAAAGCATCTCTGTCTGACAGTAAGTGTCTTGGAGACATCTGAGGTACTGCAGCCCATCAGAGCTGCTGTACAGGGCATGCTGCTGACACAGTCCCAGGAGTGCCAGCTGGTGGTGATGCCTTCAGGAGCACATTTCCAGCAGGCTGTGATTACTGCTCTGGGTGGATGCCCTCCTTTAACAACATGGCAGCTTTCCGTGTCTGAAAAGAAGGAGATGTGAGCAGCACACTTGCTTTGGATAGAAAAGTAGCCCAGATCCATTACTGACTGGCTGATGTTGTCTAAACATGATCTTTGGCTTTGTGAAACAATTGCTCATGTTTGTTGGAGCTATTTATTATCTCCAGAGCCTAATCTTTCATTTAATCTTTGGACTTAAAGTTGTTTTGATGCACATGTTTTCTGATGCTTGTAATGTAAATGGGCAGAGTTAGCCCTCTGTCTAATACTGTCTTCATTTTCTCCAGGAGCTGGCAATGTCTGTCTTGCAATGACTCAGTTGCCAGCTGGGAGCTGTATCTGTGGATGCTGACAGCCCATGGGAGGGTGGGGATACTGCAGCCCTCTCTATTCTTCCCAAGAAGTCAGAGACCTTCCACTTCTCCAGATATTGGCTTTATCACTGATGGGGTCATGTAAACTGCCAGGTCAGAGATAAGGTTTAGACATTTTGAGCATAAAGAGTTGGAAATCTGATTTTGCCTTGCTGTATACCCCATTACTTTAGGACCATCATGTCTATTAGATCACAGTTTTTCTAAACATTTTGGTTAAGTGAACAATAGTAGAAAAACATCTGCATGTCATGAACAAGGCAGAGGGAAACTCCTGTGGATGTAAGTTCCAGAAAGGGATAACAAAAGAGTAGGGTTTGGGGTGGGACACCTGTGCTGGCAGTACTGCCCAGGAAAGGCATTCTCCACTATGAAAAACCTTAGGGGGTGAGTTAATCACACCTGCAAGAGTGAAAAAAACAAACAACTAGAGTAGAGCAGCAAGGTGGTGGTTTTACGTGATGGTATAAATGGTATGTTACATAGATGTTTATATAGCTGCCATAACTACTACTAGTTGCTGAAATAAGGAGGAATCTATTGCCCAAGACAACAAAGTCCAAGGCAAACATGCTTTGAATTCTCCTAAGATTCCTTGCTATTAGCTAGGAGCTGATTGACAATGTATGGAGAGTGTATGGAAGGAAGGGGTTGGTGGCTTATAGTTATATTTCTGTGTCTCTAAGCCAGGGAAAAGTGAGAGGAGCTGAAGAATGGAGTGGTATAGCCCCTTTGGGCTTCAGCTCTTAAGTGAAAGCCAGACTTAGAGGAAAGTGCTTACCTTTTTATATTTTCATATTGTTAATGAAATAGGATGTTTTTTTTCCTTCTGTACATATACATATGTATGGATATGTACATGCATATTGTGTTGGGTTAGCCTTGGCTAGCTACCAGACCCCCACACAGCCATTCTCTCACTCCCTGCCCCCAACAGGGTGGGGGAGATTGCTTACCAGTTACCATCATGGGCAAAATAGACTTGACTTTGGCAAAAATATAATTTAATTTATTGTCAGTTCAAAAAAGAGTTGGATGGAGAGAAACAAAAGCAGAATTTAAATCACCTCTCCCTACCCCAATTCTTCCCATGTTCAGCTTCACTTCTGACTCTTTTACTTCCTCCCCTCTGAATGGCACAGTGGGATGGAGAATGAGCATTGTGGTCAGTCCATAATACTTGCTCTCTGCTGATTCTTCCACCTCAAACTCTTCCCTTGCTCAAGATAGGGGTCCCATGGGATACAGTCTTTCGTGAACTGACAATGTGGGTCCTTCCCCCTTCCCACAGGGTGCAGTTCTCCAAGACCTGCTCCAGCATGGGTTCTTTACATGGGGCACCATCCTTCAGGAATGGACTACTCCAGTGTGGGTCCCCCACAGGCTGCAGCTCCTGCCAGAAAACCTGCTCCAGTGTGGTCTTCTCTCTGTGAGCTGCATTTCCTGCCAGGAGCTTGCTCCCATGTGGGGCTCTCCATGGGCTGCAGCCTCTTCCAGACCACATCCTTTTGCTTCACTGTGGGCTCTTCCACAGGCTGCAGCGTGGAGATCTGCTCTGCCATGGACTGCAGGGGGACAGCCTGCTCTACCAGGGGCCTCTCAACAGGCTATAGGGGGACTTCTCCTCTGACTCCGGGAAAACATCACCCCCCTCCTTCTGCACTGACTTCGGTGTCTGCAGGGTTCTCTCTTTTTCTCACATTTTCTCACTCTTGACTTGCAGATGCTGTGCAGAATTTTTGACCTTTCTAAAATAATGCTGTCCCAGAGGCACAACCAGTGTTGCTCAATAGCTCAGCTTTGGCCAGCAGTGAGTCCATCAGAGCCAGCTGGAGCTGGTTCTTATCTAACATGGGGCAGCTCACAGTCTTTTCTCAGAGCCCACCCCTGTATCTTTCCCCACTACCAAAACTAGCCATGTAAACCCAGTATACATGCACATAAATGTACATACATATGAGGCTGAGACAAGGAAGCTCCACTTTACCATCAACACATCTCTTAGAAACAGCTTTAGGAACCCCTGAATACCAATTACTGCCTCAGCCTCTGTGGGAAACATTATAGGTAACTTAACTTTTAGAGGATTGGATGAGTGGAGGGGAAAAAATGTATTTTTCTTTTGAAGGGAGTATTTGAAGAAATCAAAGAACCAAAATCCTTTTAAGAGTGTTTCTGGATCTCTGTATATACAAATAGCTAATGACTCAGTTTCTACAGAGAAATATAACAAAATAGGCAATGTACCACACAAAACAATCTGTTGGTAAGTGGCATGAGCAAGAAAATGATATAGTTAGCACTGACACAGCAGTGGATTAGTACACAGTATAGATCAATAGACACATTTTAGAAAACAGGAAACCGAGCTTTCAAGTACCTTTATGGTCCTTGCTCTTACTCTTTTTTCCTTAGTTTTCTCAAAGAGTCAGAACATGATTCATAAACATAACTGATAGAATAAAGGGACACTCGGCACCTACATCTAAAGTGGTTGGTGGTCCTCATAAAACTGTTGGGTTGTTTCTGAGTTTCCAGAAGAAAGTAGGTTCTCTGGTCTTAGGAAATTTACCTGATTAAAAGCAAACTAGAGATCCAGTCCTAGCTCCACTGATGAGTTGTGCTTTTTATTTAATGTCCATTTAAGCTTAAATCTGTAAATGGAAATTTTGGTCTTGATCTTGGAGCAAAACTGTAGAAGATGATGGAGACTTGAGGACCCTGAATGAAAGGATCCATCTCCTTGTAACACTTCAGATGTTTGACAGTTCTTGGGGACTTTTTGTAGAATTTGGAATTCAGTCAATCTTGCCTACTGGTTAGGGTTTATTAGCTCTTGCCCACTTTCACAAATACCAACATTTAGGTCTCATAACACTTTACAAAGAACAAATGAACAGCTGAGTGTTGCAAATGCACCCAAACAGAATAATTCCACACCACAGGGAACAAGCAACTTGACTAAAACCACACATGAAAGAATCACTAAAACCTAGGCTAGAAGGCAGGATTATTGACATTCCATGTCTTTTTCATGAACACAGTAGTGTTTTAACATATTTATTTATTTATTTATTTTAAATAACACACTCTTAATGTCTTTGCTGTGCTTTATGTTTAAATAATTAACTTAGATTTTTTACCTATCACCACTAGTTGTATTCTCATATATAAAATCATTCCAAGTGAAAATTTTTGACAAACTTGCAAGAACATCGATATCATAGAAAATTTAAAAAATGCTAAAGACCTGACAATCAAACATATTTTCTTTAATAACATAGGAAATACATTGTAATGAGAAAAGTCTTTCCAAGACAGGTGAAAATGAAAAAGATAATTTTTATTTATTTATTTATTTATTTATTTATTTTGTGAACTGTGTGGGATCAACAATGTGATGTCTTGAGTACAGGTGCAAAGACATGCCTCACAAGACCATCTCTCTTACAGCCATCAAACACTGGCAGTTCAACAATAAGAGGAATGAAATTTGAATAGTAAGGCAAAGTTCAAGGAAGTTATTCTGAATTGTGTGTGCAAAATATAAAAATATTGATAAAGCATAACTGGTTTTGTGGGTTATGGAACACACAATTGAAACATAAATAATTCTGTGAGACCATCTGTCATTTCACCCTCATACAATGCTCCAGGCCATAATAAAAATGGAAAGATGTCTGCTGGAAAAGAAAACTTGATGAACCATATAGCAAAGTGCTCTTTGAACTTGGTAATATGGCTGAAATTCCTATTAAGTGTCTTGAAGAAGAGAAAGGATTTGAAGAATACTGGACAGTAATATCTTGACCTTTTGTATTGCTCCAGTGCTTCAGCAATGCTAATGATCCCATTTCTACCTCACACATGTTTTTAAAAAGATAGGTAAAAGCATGTAGTATATGATAGACATTCTAAATATGCATGTTGCTTCCACTCTAAAACGTGTTGTGATATGTGTTTGTTACATTAAGTAGAGGCATTGTTTGTCAGTCTTGTTGGTTTTATCAGACAAAAGGACAGATCTCCCAGTTCACTGACAAATCATTTCAGGAACTTGGATGTTACCCAGCTCAGCACCAGTGAGAGTTGTCCAGCTACTTTTGGAATCAAGTGCTGTTTTCAGATGGATTTGCTAGTTTTACTTATTTGTGAAACTGAAAAGTGATGTGATTTGCCTAGACTTGTCAGCGGATTTAAAGAGAAAGCTATGTCCTTATTTATTCTATGGAATTTGATTGTTATAGACTCCAGTCTTTGAGTTTTTTTTTTTTTTTTTTTTTTTTTTTAACTCCAATTTTTTTTTTTTTTTTTTTTTTTTTTTTTTTTTTTAACTCTAAGATTGTTTAAAGAATAAAACCAGCTTTGTATCTGAATGTGATCCTTTGAAAAAATTAATGTTGCCTTAACTTCTGATATCAGAAAAAAATATTCTTGCAGATAAAGCTGAAAAAGATCTTCTGTATGTGTGCTTGAATTTCCAATAGCCGTTGTCCTGCCATAGAGAATAGCTGCTGAAATTTTGGGCTAGTTGTTTTGGTTATGAAATCCTCTGAGTTTTGACATATATGCTTTTGTGACCTACTCAAATATGGCAAGCTAGCAATTGGAAACACAACAGAAGGCATCTTTTTATGTGGAGTTCAGCTAGTAGTTGCAAGGGGCCAATTTCCACCTGTCTGCACATGAATGGCATTTTCCAGTTTATTCTTTTCCACTGCGTACAATCAATGCATCAGGGATGTTAACATCCTAGTGAAGAGTTGCAGTTATAGTTTGACTACACAATATAATGTAAATGCTACATACGTCCAAATTACCTGCTACCAGTATTCTTTATTGCTGTAATGTGCTGTTGAAGGGCAATAGATGTACATGTGAACGATACTTTACTGAAAATATTTGTAATTTGTCATACACAGTGAAATCAAGTTCACAGATATGAATGTAACAGACCTGGAATCTCAGCTCTGTGTTCCAATGGGTACTGTTGATAAAGATACTCTTGATCAAGCTATACCTAGTTCTGCATACTTAGGTACTCACTACTCAAACTCTCTGTTTGCTAGTGTAAGACCTTCTTGTGTTATGGTGAGTTTCTCAGTCAATTGAATTTATCTTTGCTGTGATATACAGAATTTTTAATTAATTTTGTTGAATTATGAAATATTTTGTACAGTGGTTGTAAATAGTTAAAATAGAAGAAATAACTGTATGTTATCTCTATAGATGAATTGTCTTTGCTAATGTTGATTGAACAGATGTAAGACTATAGATTCCTAGTGTGTATTTTTTTTCCTAGTGCCATCCTCTGCTAAGAAAATAACATATCATCAAAACATCAGAAGATCAAAACATCAAAACATCCTCTGCTAAGAAAATAACATAACATTAAAATACATAATATAATGTGGTTTTCTTTTTTACTTTCCAGGTATCTCCAAGAGAGTCAAAGGTTAAAGATGCAACATGAGCCTTAAGGTATGACTAGAGGATTACATCAGTCTCTCTTGCTTCTTCACCCTTGAAGTACTTCTGTTGTGGCAAGCTGCAGTGCTGCATCAGGTATTCTATATTTCTAAATATGATGACAGAAAAATCCCACACTAGTAGTCATGGCATTTTAAGGAGAAACTACACTGCTGGCTCTGTTCCCTGGTGAACAAATATCACGAGAGAACTAGCAACTTCAGCTTTTGACTTCAGTGAGGCAGAAATGAAAACCTATGGACCTAAGATTGTGGCAGGACACTAATGGAAAATATGTTGGAGAAGCTGAAACACTGATGGGAACTGGTGCTGCTCTTGAGAAAAAGAGGGCAAAGGAGCCAAAATTATACAGATGCAGCTGAAATATCATAGTCATGAAGGAGCGGTGTGATGGCTTTTTTTTTCTGTTAGTCTCCACAATGGCGAAGACAGCCTGTATAATGGCTTGGCAAAAAGTTGATACTGGAAAGCTATGACAGCTCGAGACAGTGACTTCAGTTTTGATCAAGGCTTAGTGAAAATGAATAGAAATACAAATGATTATTCTATAATGACAATAAGAAATACAGCTGATGAAACAGACTCAGATCTCCTGGCATGAGAACAGGGCCAAAATGATTGGAAGACAGGCAGAGTCCCATGAATAAACATGCTTGAGATGCCAGGGAAACAATAACAAGACAGCTACCAGTGATTATCTTTAGGTGTGTGTTGAGGTGTTCAAAGCTGTGAATCAGTTGTCAGATATGTGACGATGAATGCAGGTGCTGATAAATTATGCTGTGTGTATCCCAAAATACAAATAACAAAACTAAGCAATTTTCTGAGTTTGATTGCTCAAAGAAATGTTTACTGATTGATGCACTAACTGTGTATCATGCCTAATAAAAGAGGTGTCTGCCATTCTGAAGAGCATCCGGGTCTTCATGTGCCAAGAATGCCAACCTATCATGCACAGACTGATGAGTGGGCAGGTGTTTCAGTCAGATATCAGAGGACATGACAAAGCACTTCTTAATTAGACAATAACCATTAGGTCGCTTATTAATACCCTTCTCTTTGCTTAGGAGGCAGCAGCAAGGTTGTATGGCCAGCAGCCAACAAGTATATTTATGTTTTAAGACTAGAGTGAGGAGAAGAAGGGAAATATCCAAGTAGCCTTGGCTGAACAAGGTTTATGATTTGATGATACCATCAAATCAACCAAAGAACATGGGACAGAATTCCAACAAAGTTCAAGTATCTGAGGCAAGTCTGTAGCCCAAGCTATTTGAAAAATGACAAGGATCCATGTGAAATACTTTGAAATAGAAGCCTGGTTGAGTCACAAATGCAAGAAATAGTTTTGCATGGTGAGAGAGAAAAAGTAAGGCTTTTAAGTAAGACTTTATCTCTGTAAACCTGAGCTGAGGTTAATCACACAATATATCAGAGGAAGTGTAAACAGGAAATCAAAGGGCATTACAACACTGTATGCTTTTAGATAATGTGTTACAGAAGTTAAGGGATGTGTCCTCTCAAGGATGAAGCAAATGCATCTGTTAACACGTCAAGACACTTAAAAAAAACATTGTCCTTCAATTAAGGTCAAAACCTAGGAAGCTGCTAGTCAAAAACAAGAGCTGAGTGAGATCTGAAAATAGGAAATGACAGAGGAATCCCATATCCTGGGAGAAAGATGGGTAGTGATGTGCCAACCCAGATGGCTTGCAGGTAGGTAAATGCGACTCCAAATCTCACACATATTTGACGAAGAGCTACATTTGCTAATTAACAATAGTATCACTGCTGAAAGTGCCAGATTTTCCAAGCCATTTAATACTTCTGACAGATACCTCTAGCAAAGTGAAGAAACTTCATATTTTTAACCAAGAAACCTTAGTATATCCATCTGACCAGAAGGGTGAAGTTGAGGCAGTAGGAAGTCTGGCCTTTCCACACTGGGAATTAAGAATAATGTCGTCTGCTCAGTGCATATAGTTGTTTTTCAGAATTAAATTTCTCTGGAATGTACAATGACATATTTAAATGGCACTCTAATTTTCAGCTATCAATGGGAAGATGCATGTGATCTTTTTTTTTTTTTTTTTTTTTTTTTTTTTCAGAATTTGGAATTTGATTAGGAATAAATATTGAGAGCAACCCCTGGCCAGTGAGTGCAGGTTATAAGTGAGTTTTATCCTTTGGGCTTCTTTTAGGCAAGAGACATATAAAACACATGATGGAATAATGTCCAGATGTTATGCAGACAATCACAAATGGAGAATGAAGACAGATGAATGCATTTTTGTGTTTGGCTAAGCTACTTTGGGGTGTTTTGCATCTTGGTTCTTGGAAGCAGTATTACCACTTCCAGAGTAAAGAAAGACAACAGCATCACTGCTGACAATGCCAGATTTTCCAAGCCATTTAATACTTCTGACAGATGCCTCCAGCAAAGTGAAGAAACTGCATTATATTGACATAATGGTGAGTATACTTTTAAATATAATATTAGTTTTAAGAAGAAAGCTCTCAGTATGAGAGAAAGCATGTTCAGCCATTGTGAGGGTGTCCTTGCCAGCTGGTGGGAAATAATAAGCCTGACTCAGGATCTACTAAACAATTACTTGTCTTTGATGGATACTATGTACCCCATCATCTTGGGTAAAGGTTTGTAACTATAAATTACTTTCATCCTCCCTCACTTTAGAGTTCCTTTTCTCTCCGTTTGAACATGGCTTTGGGAAGTGGAGCTTTCCCATGTCTTTTGGAACATGGAGAGAAGTTGCAGTGAGAAATTAGGAAACCTATATTAATGCTCAATTGATATAAGTACTTCCAGTGGAACCAAGTGTCTCTTTCATCAGCCTCTTGGGGCTCATTGCCCACTGAATTAGCCCCTCCAGCCAGGGCAAGGCAAGCTCTAGTGCAAAGTGAAGGAGGAGCTCTGGGAGAAGGAGAAAGTATAGACCCCATAAAAGCCTCCATGGTCAAGAAGGAAAGAAGTCAGAAATGACTGGGCAGGCAACTTCATGAGGCAGAAAGCCTGAAAAAGACAACCAAATATGTCTTTCCAGGATCATTAAAGGGCTGCATGAGCTGAGCTATTTCTGTGGTAAAAAAAAAAAAACAAACATTTTTAGTGACAATGTTGTGAGCTATCATGTGTGTCCTACAGAGATAGTTCTGGAGATAAAAACCCCAGGTATTCTCAGAGTTTTCCTTTCACAGAGAACCTATGATGTTGATGTTCTTGAGGTGAAAGAGGGCAGTAATCTTTCTGTTCACTCTGGACTTGTTGTAAGGTAAATGCACAAATAACATCATAGAGCATTTGTACAGGCCTGTGTGGCCCTGTTTTTCAAACATGATCATTCACCCATAGTTAAGGCTGAAGTGTGGATATAGAGCAACTGGAAATTTGGCCTTGGCAGGTGGTATATTCTTATGTAAGAGAGTCTTTGCCTTGAACACTAGAATAACAGAGTATTGCTCATAGCTGATATCAGTGTCACAGAGAAAGGTTAAGACACAAATGAAAAGAGAATGTCTGGTACCTTATGAAATTAAAAAGAAACAAATTGGGTAACGTGCAAAACCACACAATGGTTTTGCCCTGGAATGTGATGAGTGGTAGGAAGAGGTCATAAAAGGAGGGGTAACAGCAAAGGGCAGGAAGAAGCTGCTACAAAGCAGCAGAAGTGCTATTCCTTTAAAAATATTCTGCTGCCTCATCTCTCAGGATCCATCCAGGTCAGTATTATTTGCAGGCTAGAATTGGCAGTAGAGACCCATGATCCAGAGCCATGATGCCAGCCTTAACATTGAACTACGTGACAGCTTCAGAATGCTGTGTATCTCTGCAAAACTCCTGGAAGCACCAGGTACAGGTGTTGGTCACTGCAGAGTTAAAACTGCTTTGGCATATACCCATGCTTTTTGCTAACAAACCATCTGGCTTAATAAGAGAGGTGGTTCAGCTACAAATCAGCAGTTTTCTTGCAGATGTTTGCTGTTTGCTACTTCTTAATTCCCTTATGCCCAGTTTCTTTTGCCGTGTGCAGCTTTCATTCTGCCATTTGTCTCAATTCTTTCTGCAGAGGCAGCTTTGATTGCAAATACACTAGTGTCTGGGACTGTCACCGTAATTCTTTCTTTCTAGGTTCAGATCATGAAGTTTGAGTGTCAGAGGTATAGAGGTATAGGTATATTTGTCTATCTGAAATGAGGGTATGATATTTTCCTCAGACTCTACTGAGATGTGTTTTTCTCCTGGATGTACAGAGTTAAAAAGAATAAACATCACAACCTATTTTCTTTGAATTTGGTTTCAAAGGCTAAGTATTTAAGGTCATGGCTGACGTAGTTTTCCTTGCAACAATCATGTCATCATTTTACTATAGAAGAAGTCACAGAAAACAGGTTACAGTCTACTACACTTTTATAAGTTATGTAGCACCCTACTCTCAAATATGCACAATGGAGCCAAAATAAATGTTCAGGGAATTGGGCATCACTCTTGGAAGAAGGTAAAGTTTTGGATCAGAACCTGGACCTTGATGTAGGAATAGAAGAGAAATTCTGCAAAGAGTGATCTGCAAAGAAGTCTAGTGAACTCGAGGATATTTTTATAAACTACAGTGTCTTCCTTCATTTCCCCCCTTAATTTTATCTTAAGTGATACCATTCATTAGCATTTTCTTTTACTTACCTCCTCCTAGACTCTGGGGATAGCATTCCATTTCACATGCAATTTATATGGAAATCAAACTTTCACATAGGTGTGTATCCATGTGGATGGAAATAATACAGTTTGTACATTGCCCAGTAGCTAGAGACTTTTGAGCAGACCCTGGAAGACACACAGTAAAAACTAATTTGCTATGTTTTCTGTAATAGTAGATCATTTCCTAAAGCTGTTCTCCTGCAAGGTGTCACTGTACTGGGTCACCATGGATTTTAAGATATTATGAAATGTTACCTGTATACCTAGAAAATATTTATCTGAAATAATAATAATAATATTAATAATAAACAACTCTTAGGTAAGTGAGACAGTGTGAAAGAAAACCTGGAGCCTTAATCAATATCTGTATGGGGGACAATAATGTCTGCAGTAGATAGCAGCTTCCTGAGGGATTGCTCTTGGCTGTTTTCTTTCTTCCTGTGAGCAGAGAGTGTAATGGATAAGGTCCCTCCAGGTGGGCAATGACAAACCCATCGTTTTGATTTTCCTGACAGAAAAATGCATCTCTTTTTCCTAGCAGAAAATGAAATTTCCTCTAGAAAATTCTGAGGCTTTTGCATAAGTGCCTTTCCTTGTCAGAATCTCTCTGAAGCAACATTTCCCACTGTTTTTAACAATCTGGGCAAATTCTTCAGGAAATTATTCTTTTTTACTCATTTGTCTTTAGTTAGCAAGCTGCTCTGGCAGCACAGTTTCTCCCCAGGTAGCCTGGGGAACAGGTAGAGACCAGAGTTATGCAGCCTTCACTGCTACCAGTTTATTCTGAGTGTGAGAGATGATTTACAGATGTTTTTGGTCTCTTTGGCTGGTTGGGAGATTTTTCCAACAACTCATTAAGAGGAATCATCTTTTTCTCTTCTCAGAGTAAAGACTGAAGATCTTGGAGTTGGGGATGCTCTGATGGTCCATCCCTCATTTCTAAAGTGCCAGCACCCATTCTCACTGTTACAAAAACTCAAATAAATAAATCAAGATTATTGTGTTGTAACTTTCTAAATATTTCATGCCACAAATGCCTTAGACCTCTTTTCATTAAACTCTGTCCTGTCCAGCTAGCAAGGTCCATCCATGTTCTCTGAAGTGCTCAACATCTTGTTAATAACACTTCTCCATTATAATGTATGTATCAGCAGCATTTACTCAGTGTGTTTAAGGCTCCATTTTACTGTTATATTGGATATTTCATGGATATATGTTTTTGGAGACCTCTTTACAAACAGTTGTTAAGCAGAGATTCTTCTCCCAGTGAGAGTGTTGCAGACATGAACATCAACAGCACTGAACTGCGTGCTGGCCACCACTCTTCATCAGTCATGGAGACTGGCTCACCCTCTGAGCAGAGCTGGGCATAATCCTCCCATCATATTGTGAGGGAAGCTTTGAAAAAAGGCACTGTGGCCAAATCTGAAAGCTACAAACAAACTGGTTTACACAACTGAAAATGATGAAAGCCACAGTTACAGACAGAGTCTTAGATTTTACTCTGTCCCCAGAGGAGTGCTCAAAATTTTTTCTCTTAAATTTCTGTTCATTGAATACAGTAAAACTGAATGTGGATATCACTGAGGAAAGACACCAAGGTCCTAACTTTGATACTGTTTGATTTTCACATTAAGTTCATATAAGACTTTTGGTATTGCTTAAGTAGATGCATTAGAAATGTTTATCCTCTTATGTGCAGGTTTTATATTTAATAGGACTGTGCTCAATGGACTTTGAAATTAATTAAAGAACATAATTTATCTAAATTATTTCAGACAACCTCTTTTGCTACTCTCTTTGAATCTTTAAATGTTAACTTTTGTCAAAGCAAGTTGTTGTGAAGTCTGAATTCATGAATAAGGAAGATCCTCTCAACCATCTGTGAACTACTCGGGGGCAAGTATTTCACTGTCCTCTATGCAATCTTAACTGTGTGATGCTCTGGGGTACACAGATGTTTCCAGTGCCCTGTCAGATGATCCCATCAGGCTGCAGGTGATAGGTGACCCCATTTGCTTTCATTAATTGAAATGCACTTGGATTTCCCCTGGGTTTGGCAGGGAAAGCATCTCTGATATGGATTCATGAGAAGAATAATCATCACATGCTAGTACCAGCTGTTCTGCTAAGACAGAGGGAGAAAGAGAAGCATTGCCATCATGGGTCCTGTACCTGGAGCTAGGCAGTGAAACCATAAGCATTATTACTTATGGCCTGGATTACTGTGATGGATGGCATTATATAGAACTTTTTCTTCTGTACTTTTACTGAAGTCAAACTCAGGCTTCCCTGACCTCTCTCTTCCTAGCAATTAGTCTTTGTTTTGGCACTGGAGGCCCTCATTTTCTCCACGCACAGAAGACCTACTCTGCCCGATGAGAGGGTCTGGGTAGACTCTATTAAAAGTACTGAGGCCAGTGTCACTCTGTAGAGTGTTAAAGTATTCAGAGAAGGGTTTTATGCATGTTCCTAAATGTTATGTGGAAACATGATCTTGAATCAGTCATACAGTCCTGTATTAGGAGTGTTGTCTTCAAGAATGTTGCTAGATATTCAGGTAATCATTTGTTGCTGCTACAAAACCAAAGGACAGATTTGCATCATCCAACGTTAATTGTGTGCATTAATTTTGGGAATACACGCATCCCTTTCTAATAAAAATTAGACAGAGACACTCACAAAGGCTGATTCTGTACTGCTGTCTAATCACTACCTATGGCACCAACTTAATATTACCATAATCCTAATTAAATTTAAAGTGAACCTGGCTGAACCTGGGCTACAACTGAAATAGTACTGAGGACTGAAGCTGGCTTGCCAAACATCTCCAGACTGACAGCATGTCTCAGATATTTTTCTGTCTGGGAGGTGGACTATTGCTTCAGCTGCTGACGGCTATGTTTGGGCAGCTCTTTGTAGTGTCTGGATGTGTCTGTTCAAGTTTATCTCTCAGAATGTGCATGGTACATTGCCTATGCTTAGTTCTGTTATTAAGATCAGGCTCACCATTTCTGCACACTCAGACCTGCCTCCTTTCTGATGCTAGGGCATCTATCTCTGCTCTCGGGGCTTCCTTTGGTGTTCTTTAGGTAAGTTTACAGTAAAGAAAAAATGACAAAAATCCCAACCCAAAAGACTCTACTTTGCCAGTTCTGTAGTTTGTTTCTAGGAGAGGTTTGTATATGCTTACAGTGAAACATCCATCAAACTGGTCTAGTTTGCATTTTATATTACTTAAAAAGACATAGACACAGTCTCAAGAAGTACAGACATGCTTAGGCAAAAGTTGAGTGACTTACACATTTTAACATTTACCTAACATAGAGATAACTAAATAAAAACGGATGGCATTTCTCAAGAATCTCAAACTACATTTCAACCATTGTATGTAATGATACATAGAATCTCAGAGAGGAAAAATCAGATGTTGAGTAAATGGGAGAGGCATGGCTGACACAGAAGTCCCTGCAGACACACATACAGACAAATACATATGCGTACACATAAGCAAACATGAATTTTGAATTCGCTTTTTCCAGATCATGTAGGATATGAAATTTGTCTTGGTACTGCTAAATACTTACATTTTTTGTTTACTCCCTCTTTGAATTTTTAACCCTATATATATATGTATATATATATTGCTTCCTTGTATATTAATTAGATTCTCAGAGGAAGCAGCCATCTATTAGTGTCACTGGGAACTGTTCACTGCATTATTTCTTGTGTTGCTATTTGAGATTTTAGGAAAATAAATATGTTTGAAAGAGCCTAGATGCCTCTGTGGGTTCTTACACCGTCCCATAGATATCAGATTGATTTTAGAGACCTAATTTGCATTTTAAAATTATCTGCACTAGCAATATTTGACTTTTAATGATTGCAAAAAATGGGATCAATGAAAGACCTGTTCAGAATGTGCTGGGAAGTTAGCAAGTCAAAATTACCAAGCCCTGGCAGTTCTGAGAAATGCAAAACTTAGAGGCTTTTGCTAATAGAAAATATTATATTTATTCTCATGGCAATCTGTCCTTATTATGTTTTTTTTTTGTTTGTTTGTTTGTTTGTTTTCAGTGAGAATAATATATTGCAAGAGAAATCTTGTATGTTTGTGAGCACAATATAAAATTATAATGATCAGGGAAAATAGAGATGCTGATTCTGTGAATAATTTGCTTTGGATTTCATTTCAAGGTACAAATGACAATGCAGCCTTTTCTGTGAAACCCATAATATGCACAAAAATTCAACTTTTTAATTCCCCTTTGTCATACTCAAAGTCATCACTGCACAGTCAATATTATGGGTAATTTTGGTTGCATCAGCCCAACAACTCAGATGTATGCAACCTTTCCAATTTGGTACTGGAATTCATATGGGAGTGTTCATGGCATCTTTAATGCCATCAGTCAACTCACTGACACCAACTTTTGTCATTCAAATGCACTTAAAAATTACATTTATTTTCATGGGCTAAAACATATTAATGGGAGCTAAGACTAAGTCTATTTTGGATTTTTCTGTTGGAATTGTCCATCCAACATCATACCTGTTTTAAATGACTGCAAAAAAGGTCTGGATCCTGCTTTGAGGATGAAGGTTGGCTAAAGAGACTTTGGAGATTCTATGTTTCTTAATTCTATGGTCTTTTTGTTAGAAAACTTTCATGATACGCAACCACATCTTCTCTTTTATCAACCTTAACTTTCCATACCTTTCCTGTCTTTGTTCAATTAAAAAAAATACCCCCATGTGCTTCACATTATCCCAATATATTTTTGACTGTCTTCTTCAAGTGTCTATACATCTGCCTGATCTAAGTTGATTGATTCTTTCAGTTTTATCTCATATTTCATGCTTTGCTGTCCTTTGCATTGCTGGAACTTGTATCCAGTCCAGTTGTCTTCACACTTCTAGTTTCTAAAACCATGTCAGTAAAATTGCCAATGAGAACAACTTACATGAAATCCATGGCAAAATCATCTCTACCAAATGACTAAATAAAAGGTTTAGTAGGGAGCTAGGGACCTGCGTGTATGTACACAAACACACACACACACATATATATATTCATTATTAGATAGTAATATTATTTTTATGTGAGTGAACCAGAGACCACCTGCATTTCAAAATAATCTTTTATTCTTGTGGAATGGCATTCTGATAAAACTCTTGAAATTAATTAATTTACATAGAGCTGATGAACACACTTGGTGTCTGGAGCTCTGCATTTAAATATACCTACTTCTCCAAACCTAGGAAGAGATAAGCCATACATGAAACAATTACCTACTAGTGAAGGCTATGGGGCAGTGAGCAACAACCATTCCATTTGGATGGCTTTATTTCTTTATCAGATGAGTTAAATTTATAGTAAAGAATAAAGCAGAACGGAACAGTTGTAAGCTACACATGAAATTTATTGAGAAGAAAAATAGATCAATTTAAAAGGATTTAGGCCACTTCAGGCTTTAGGAATAAACATTTAAAGACAAAGAGTAATGTCTACAAGCAGTGGAACTCATGCATTTTCATTGAGTTAAGTGGAAATATGGAAATATATACCAGACTAGATCTGACCCTTGGTGTTACCCAAAGCATATTCCCTATTCATAGAATGCCCTCTAAAGGACGAATATAATACGTAATCTTATTTGATAATGTACATTCTTCTCTCAGAAGATTCTGGGAAATTATTAGCCTTTGACAGACTTCCTTTTGGCTTTAGCAATTAGCAGAAATGAAGCTCGTTAAGATTAAATATATCCTTTGGACCATGCATAATTTTAAGACTTTTTCTATAACCCCATAAAGCAATGAAAGAAACCAAGCACTGAATTTTCAAATAATTGTGCAGTCAGCTTCTAGTGAAAGTGTTCAGACTGAAAATGACCTATATGAAAATGAAAATCATGGCCTTTAGAGCTCCTTTGCCCTCTTTCCCCAGCATCTGAGAAGAGAATGTGAGCATAGGGAATTGTTGAAGAAGGAGAGGGGCAGTAGGCTTTGTGTCATTGTTTAAATTATTGCCCAAATATATTTTAAGCTATATAGACAGTATCCTCAACATAAAGAAAATAGCATACTTTTAGCATTGCAAAAATGAAATTACTGCATAATGTAGTGCTTCAGCCATTCAGAAGAATGGCAGGGGTCTATGTCTTATTAACTGTGCTTATTGATGCAGGTAAATGAAATGAAAGTCAGTAAATTGCTGATGAAATGAAGTTCAGTGCATTGTTGAGTCCATTCCATGCTGGATTGGTCTCTACTATACATTATCCTCCGCTCTTCCCATCTTAGTTTAAAGTAATGGGACTCTTGACATTTTTCTTGTTACATTTACAAAAGTAATGCCTTCCCCTTTCTGTTCACTTGACAGCGTATGACATATTTAAGCAGAAAAAAACAGTTCTGACGGTAGACCAGTATTTGTCTGAAGAGAACAAAGAGTTCATGAAAGCTGCAGCCATTGGTGAAAGTTTATTAATTTGTAAATGTACATGCAAATTGGTTTGGATTCCTAGTGCAAGCTGAGGAGAAGTAGACACCGTGGAAGGACTTTGATAAAACAGCAGTTTGTTACAATTACAGCATTGGATGTAACAGGCATAGAAAACTGTTTGTTTTTCTTCTCCGAGAAATACCTTATTTCCTTCACATAGCAGGAAGAGACACTTTGAAAGAAACAAAGCAGATCTAAAGAGCTGTACTGCAAATTATCTAAAGTCATTTGAGTCTAAGAAACCTTTATGGAAACAAACAAATAAACAAAACAAAAAAACAAAAACCACAAACACTAAATTCAGTAACAAATATGCAGGTGTATAAGATATAGGATTTTATTTGTTGATTAAAGATCAGAGGTGTTATTTTCTATTCCATAAAAATATATTGAGAAAGAAAAATGTAAAATCATAAAACCCTAGAATCATTTAGGTTGGAAAATACCTTCTAGATCATGGAGTCCAACCATCACGAAACTGTATCAAGCCCACAACTAAACCATGCTCCTAAATGCCACATCCACACATCTCTTACATGCTTCCAGGGACAGGGACTCCCCCACTTCCCTGGGTGGCCTGTTGCAATGCTTGAGCACCCAATCCATTAAGAAATTCTTCCTCTTTTCAAATCTAGACCTCCCCTGGCACTACTTGATGCCATTTTCTTATGTCCTATCACCTGTGACCTAAGAAAAGAGACCAACATCCTCTTCACTGCAACCTCCTTTGAAGAAGTTGTAGAGACCTATGAGGTCTCCCCTCAACTTCCTCTTCTCCAGACTAAACAATCCCAGTTCTTTCAGCCACTCCACTCCACATATATCTTGTTTTGTACACCTATGGAAATATGTAATCCAGAATCCTGTTACTATTGAATGGTAACAACTCTTTTAATCTGCAAAAAGTGATAATTGAAGTTGTGAAAATGTCATGGTGCAGTGAGTACCACTAGGGCTCCTGGGGCCCAGTGACAAGGGCTCTCTATGGGGGTCCAACAGGGCAGGGCCTGGGAACCCATTCCAACCCACCACCTCGGCCTGGGCATCTGGGGGCAACAGGCAGCCCCTACCCTGGGCATTGGGCACCTCTCTTTGTACAGGGAAAGTCTGAGGCCAGGCTGGGCTGTGGGCCTGCTGATGGGCCCTGCCTGGTTGGCCCCATGGTTAGGCAGGGGAGGTCTATGGGGAGCTGGAGACTGGCCCTGCTGAGGCCTTGCTGGGGCAGGGGCTGACTGCCCCAGGGCTGACCAAGGGTCCTGGGACATGGGCAAGGTGCAAGGAAGACAGGCAGGGCTGGGGATGCCCTAGGGGATCTGAGAATAAACTGGTGTGATGTTTGCCTTCTGCTGTGCAAAGCCTACTTTGACACCTGTGAAATTAGCAATAAAGGCTTAGATGCAATATTGCTGTGGAGAATGCTGATGATGTGTATGATTTGCATGTGCCACAAGGAAATCTAACCACTAACACATGAGAAGGCATTTAAGGGATGAGGTGATTGTTACTATGTTAGGTTAGCTAATAATTGCAAGGAAACTGGAAGGTATCAGCTATTTAAAATGCCTTTGCCTGACTATTATTTCCATGAGCTTCTATCAAAGCCTAAGTAGCACAGGTGACAGGCTTTTTATCACGAAATAGTGAACTATTTATCTCCCTCTCCTTCTGGGATAGATTGGAATATTTCACCTCAGTCCAGCCAGCCAAAGCCTTGGGTGAAACATATGGCATCTGGAGGACTATTTGAGTTCTTCAGCGCTGTGGGGAAGGACCAGAGGGCAAAGAACCTTATCAGAAGAAATCTTTTATGCATTTCAAAAAGCTCTCAGGTTTTATACAGGAAATGTACTGGGCCATCAGTATAGGCTGGATTTCATCCACAGCATGGTCTAGAAAGCTCAGCACAGGTCACCAGTGACAAATTATTCCCTAGCCCTTGTGATGCACTTTTCCAGCAGGACCTTCACTCCCCACCCTCCTCAGCCAGACCCATTCTCAGCACTGTGCCTTGTCGGGCTTTCCTCTGAGCTGGAAAAGGCTCACCAAGTCAGTGAGTCAGAAGCCTGGATAGTAAAATAAAGGCATTCCTCCTTTTTTCCTTTTTTTTTTTTTTTTTTTTTTTTTTTTCCGCCTGGGACTTTCCATGTCAGAAATGGAAATGACGGTTTGTGTGAGCAAGCACTGCATGGCTGTGAGACATAACAAAGCATGTTCATCCTGAAGCCAAGATATCAAAGAGCTTAAGAGAGTGCATCATCCATTGCTTCTGCTCAGGGAAAGCCAGGGAGATGATGACTTGTTACTTAGAAATTGACACAAAGAAGGCCAGGGAATTTGGGTTAGCATTTTTCTAATTAATCTTTTTGTCTTTTTATTTCTTTATTTTTTTTTTTTTTTTTTCAGTTCAAACTAAATCTATTTAAGGAACCCTGCTGGTTTCAAAGCAGGAAAGAAAAAGGTTTTTAATTAGAGCTGTACAGTTCATGTACCTAATGAATCAATAGTAATTGAATACAGTGGAAGCTTCTTCAAAGCTCACCCACGGAGTATAGTAAATCCTTCCTTTAACAGGTTTAGTTCCATGCAAAGAGATCTTTTAAGAGGATTCTCCATTATATTATTGGCCTGAATGTATGTTATTTTCATGTGTTCTCTTGAGTGGTACTAATTGTACCCATCTTTGAACTTGTGGGTATTATGCACAATCATGGCCATCCTTGTCAATTGTCAAACTTGCTAAAATTCTGATATTTTCTGTTTGTAATTTGGCTAAATGGGTTATGCCAAGAAACCACTGAAAATGATCACAACATTTTTAATCAATTTATTTTAACCACTGCTTTAATTTAAAAGTTAGGGCTATTAAATATCTTCACTCAGCATATTGGAACAAGAAAATACAGACCATCAGGAGAGGATTTCCAGAATGAGTGATGTCTCTGAATTTGGTCAATCATGCTTTCTTAGGGAAAAATAGAAATTCATAACAGAGCAAACTTCTCCAGATTGAGAAGTAATAGTATAGTACAACATTTTTGGAGAAGGTCCTTCTCAAAGGAAATCCTCAGATCTGCTTCTTCAAAGGAAAGCTTTCACCTATAGATGCACACCTGGAGGTTCAGAACTTGTCCAAACTGCATCTGAGGACATTTAACCCTACCAGGCTTAGGACACAATAGTTAAGTTGTTATTGACTCACTGCTGAGGATGACTTCTCGGCTTCACACAAAGATGCCTTTACAGTCTCTAGCTCATTTTGGCATGGTTACAGATATAATCTGTATTGGCATAGTTGTCTTTATCCTACTGTGACTTCATCTGTACTAGCAGCTTGAAATGGTGTACCTGCATGGTTCACAGGGCAAAGCACTTGAGCAGATCTGTGGTAGTCCTGCTTAGTCCCCCTCCTGCTGTAACACGTCAGCCAGGATGGAGGGGAATGTGCAGCAAGAACTCAAGAGATAATGAAATATTATTTTGGTTCCTCCAGTAATTTATTTTGTTCAAAAATTTCACTGATGCCCAAAAGATTTCTTCCCTGTGCAAGTCAAGGGGTTGTTCTATCTTGTTTCAGGATCTTATATGGAGTCACTTTATTACAGATGAAGATAAGTAAGACTTTCAACTGAAAAGCAAAGGACTTTGTCTCTTGATAGTCAGAAGGAAGCTCATATACACATGCACCAAAATCATGCTGTGCTTTAGATGTGTATCTTAAGGTAATTTGTCCACTGTGCAAGAGCTCATCTCTCATCACACATGGCAAAATTCCTCATCTTGGGAAGAGCCAAGCATGGGGCCATTCTCTTCAAAAAGGACTGCTTTGTAAGACTAAATTGGAGTATAGGGAAATCGAAGGTTTCATTTTCAAAAAGCTCTCCAGCCTTCACTTTTCAGAAATGCAAAAAATGCAACCTGAATGCATGCCAAGAGTATAAAGCCAGAAGCCATATATATAGAATTATAGAATCATGGAATTATTTAGGTTGGAAATGTTCTCCAAGATCATCAAGTCCAATTGTTAACCTAGCACTGCCAAGTCTGACACTAAGCCATGTCCCTAAGCACCATATCTGCATGTCTTCTGAATACCTCCAGGGATGGTGACTCAACTACTTCTGTGAGCTGCATGTTCCAATACCTCACAACCCTTTCAGTGAAGAATTTTTTCCTAATATCCAATTTAAACTTCCCCTGGCACAACTTGAGGCTGGTTCCTCTTGTCCTATCATTGTTGCTTGGGAAAAGAGACCAACCCTCACCCCGATATATGTAAGCAATACATTGCAATTACGTAATATAAATATTTTATATAACAAAATATATTTAGTTGATCTCATTATTTTCAAAATAATGTCTTCCTGTTCGGGAGTCTGGATGCTGATTCTGGAATGTTCATTAGCTATCAACACTGAAAAAGCTTTTCTTAAGAAAGGTTTTTTTTTTTTTTAAAACAAAACAAAACAAAACAAAACAAAACCCTACAAAACAATTTTTTGGACCAAGTAACTGAAAATCTGAAATTAAAATGCAAGCTTTCTCTAGGTAAGCTGTTTCCATAAAAAGTCTGATGTACTAGCTAGCTAAGATCAGTTATGTCCTGACAAAAGTTAGATCCCAATTAAAATGTATTTTTAAGCCTTTTTTTTTTTTTTTTTTTTTCCCCCAAGAGCTCTCTATAAAACTCAACTGGTATTATATATTTAAGAGGTAAAACTCAGCAGAATTCTATTAAATTTATGAAATTTTAAGCAATTTAAGTGTCAAAAGAGTCTTGATGAGGAACTTAGCTGTGCTTATTTGAACTTGTTTTATTATTATCAGAGAATGCTGGTACTTGGAGCACCTGAATATCCTTCTAAAGGTAACCCCTGGCAAGTGATGAGGAACAGCCAAGCAATTCAGAAACATAATTAACTTTTGGATGCTCTTTCCTGATATGATAACCCAAGGTTATAATGTGTTCTTTAAGTGATACTCGTGTTTCCAAATTCTGTTTTTTCAGGAAGGATCTTTTTTGTAAGAAGCTGTACCAGAAAACATTTTCCAGGATTTCTTTCTAGCTGTAGCAATATTATTTAATATGTAGCATTAAAATAAATGTAGTGGGAACCTCCCCCTAATTTAACTTTGTTTGTTCAAGTGGGTTTCTCTCTCCAAAAATTTATATAATCATGTGTAAATTGATATAATAACGCTTACATACCTCAAAAGAATATTTTGTGGCATAACAAACTAGTTAATTGATTTTTCCACTGCACACAATATTTCCATCCATTCTTACATCTCATCTCTATGTGTTAAAAATTAGATCAATAGGTAAATGTGAAGCGAAGCATACAGGGAAGGGAAATTTTAAATTCACATATAAAATATTGTGTTCTGAGACACCATTACCTCTCAGGAGTGAGACTGTGGGAAGATTGAGATTATAGATAGTACCATGAAAATGTCAATTTAGTGCTTAGCAGCAGTCTGGAAAGTAAACAAATGCTATGAAATACTAGGAAAGGAATAGAAGAGAAGAGAAAACAGAAGACATCATTATGGGAACAAATACATTCATGGTTTGTCTACACCTTGAATACTGTGTTCAGTTTCAGTCCTCCCGTTTCAAAAGTATGTCTTTAAAGTGGAAAAGGTTCAGAGAATGGCAACATGGACAATTCAGAGGTATGGAACAGCTTCTGTTCAGGGAAAAATAGGACACATTTATCCACTGTAGTTCAGATTAGGCATTTGGTTTTAAAATAAATCTTCAAATCTTCCTCACTTACTGCACTTTCTTTCAAATACAGGATGGTCTTGGAACACCTGAACTGGATTTCTTTTGGAGGAAACAAAACCAGATGATGTTCTGGAACATGCATAATGCAATCCAACTACCAATTGGTATAAAATCTGCAGGACCAATTTTATGCTAGTTGAAAGAGAAAAGTCCCCTGAGGATGCCAGGGTCTCTTCATCAACAATTTTGTTTTGCAAATGCACTTCTGTTATCTACTCTATAATATGGGTTTAGCTGAGGTGGACTAGGATACTTCAACTCAAAAAAGATGATTTATTGGAAGTCTGAGAGAAGTCAACACAATTCTGAGTGGCATGGAGAAGAATGCTAAGAATCAGCTGATGGTTTTATTTCTCAGATACAGATCCTAGAGAATTATGTATGGTGCTGGCACCAATCAGAATCAAAACAAAGAAAAGGATACGGCTCTTCATCATACGTGCAGTGGACTTGCAGATCTCCTTCTCGAAGGATGTTGTTTATGGAGGAAGCTGAGATAGGTTTAAAGGCAGACTGGAAAGGTACTTTGAAGAGAGCTCTACTAACATTTACTAACTGGGTTACTAATCATAATAGGATCAAGAATTCTCCTTGAAAGACTGTAGATAGATCAGGTATGCTCCCTTTTCTTTATCTTCCCTTCACTTGTGACTGCTGTTGGATGCAGAAAACTGACCAAGATAGGCCTTTGCTTTGAGCTACTGTGATGGTTCTCATGTTACATTGTGTTCCTGTGTACACTAGTAGTGCACTAAAAATGATCTTTGAATAGACAATTAGACTTGAGTTTTACCTTGGTGCTTGCAATTTCCATATTAGAAATGTTTCTCAGAAACCCGTGCACATTAAATTGAAGTGTTCTTTTCTGAAGAAAAAGTTTTAAATGAGTCATTTAGATGATTTTCAGCATCACTGGCTACCTAGACTCTAAATGGCTGCAACAATAAAGGGTATTCATTTGAAGCAGACAAAATTTCCTGTTGATATTTTATGTTCACTTTGATTTAAGCTTTATCATTGCAACACTGCATAATTTCATGGGTGTATAGAAAAGCTGTGTAAGATTAAATGTGTGGTTAGAAAGGAAGAAGGAAGACAGCTAGGGGAGACCCCAAGTTTTCTTAGTCTTGGTGTTTATGTCATTTATGGCAAAAATAGTATTTTTTTTCTTATATGTATGAAAATCTGTGTATGTAAGTGGAATACATCCACTTCAGGGTTGAACAAAACATTTTTTAACAATAAAGAGCAGCATTATATTCAACATTTATGAGACAATGAATGCTATGCCTGATTGTCATGGTCGAAGATTTGAAACATCCTCCTTAGAGAAATGATATGCCAGGTGGTGCTGTGCCAAAGCCATACGAGGACTGTCAAACTCTGAGTCAAATAAAGACCAATTGGTTTACAGAGATGAATTAAAGCTTTGTTCTGGGGGAAGAACAAGGAGCTTTTTTGATCTAAACAGTCAGAAGCAGTCAGAACCTCAAATTTTTTTTTCACCTGCAGTGCAATTGTTCCAGCAACACAATCTTCACCTGCTCTTCTTGAGGGAGGTGTTGGTTGCAGAGGGACAGCTGTTCCCAGAGATGGATGCCTGTTCTTGACACCCACCTTTGCAGGCAGTGGGGGACAGGGTCTCCTGGCTGTCTGGCACATCCTTGGGTACTGGGAGTGATTAGGTCACAGCCTGAGGTGACACAACTGCAGGGAATACTTTTTATTACAGCTGAGTGACTAAACTGACCAATAACAGTAAATACTTAACGTAAGCCAGACAAGCCTTATGAGTCACCACTTCAAAATCATTACAAGATGCATTTTCTTAACGGTTGAGGTCCCTGAATTCCTGTAATTGTACTCTGCTGGCAATGATTTCAGACTACGGGTTGGCAAGATGTGACTGTGTAGCTCTGCCAGGGACCTGGTCATATGGGCACCGGGCAGTGCTCTGGCTCCCAATTGCTTGTGTGGTTTGAATTGTGCTTAACTGGAGAGGAAAGCAACATGATGGACAGAGAAGTTGCCAAAAAATAGCATACCTCCACTCTGGCCTCTGGCTCAGACACCGAAAAGACCTGTCAGTTAAGAAATATGTAATCATTAAGAGATATGTGATATTCTTTTTAAAGGTAGGTGGTCTGTAACTTATTTTTAGGTACAATTTAACATAAAGTCGGAAAAGCATTTGTACAGATATTGGTTATCAGCACAATGCAGTTGTCAGTTTTAAAACCTGCAGAGGGGAGAGAGACGCACAGAACATTTTGATGGTGTTTTAGAGAGAGCAGAGCCTCAAGTGCTTGATATATTCCCACTGTTTAAGTTTATCCTTTGTTTGTGATAAGAATGGCTTCATCACCAGCATCCTGCTCATATAGCTGTAAATACTTTGCCCTAGGAAAAATCTGTGCTAGACTTATTATCAATGCACATGATACCTTGCACCAGGTGTTTTCAGTAAGAAAACAAATATTCACAATAGCCCAGTAGGAACATAATTTCAGAGGTTATTTTGTTTGTTCTCATTGTACCTAGTGTGTATGCAGGAGGGAGTGAGCACACACTTTAATGTAGGCAACTAGAAAGGAGAAAACTGCTAAAATGTAAGAAATGCCGTGGTACTGCACCTGTGCAACGACAATTAAGGAGAAGTCAAGATATGAAAACACATTTCCATTTTCCTCAGAAATTTTTAAATTGAGAGATTGTATAAAACTGGAAAACCTAACTATTGACTTGGCTTTGGTTCAGAGGTTTGATTTTAATTTGACTTTCATTCCAATATGACAAAGCTTTTTCTTAGATTGTTAGAAGTTTCTCTCTCTAAGGCAGAGGAAAGGGTTAAGGTTTTACCAGTATGACACTGATTCCTCTTCTCAAAGGCTGGGATAATGTATGGGAAGGTCTACAAGCATGGCATTTTTGTATTTTAATTCTCTTCCATTAAATTCTAATGACTGGTTGCTAAACGATGTCATGCATTTCCTGCTCCTTTTATGGGGAGCTGTTTTATAAAGCAGCAGCTTGGAAGCGTGCAGGAAGCAGTCATCTCTGGAATTGATTGCATTTCTGATAGAGCACTTCTGTACTGTATCCCTGGAGAAACTGCAGGTCATAATGGCTTATGTATTCTTGTAGCTGCAGCATAATAATTTACAGAAGTAAAGATGGAAACAAGATCTACCATCTTTAAAACTCTTAAAAGACTCAGTTCAGCAAATTTTTTCTTTCTTTCTTTCTTTCTTTCTTTCTTTCTTTCTTTCTTTCTTTCTTTCTTTCTTTCTTTCTCTCTCTTTCTTTCTCTCTTTCTTTCTTTCTTTCTTTCTTTCTTTCTTTCTTTCTTTCTTTCT
>CM021698.1:125942381-125975083 GCA_011074415.1 Stictonetta naevosa | reverse complement strand
TTCCTTCCTTCCTTCCTTCCTTCCTTCCTTCCTTCCTTCCTTCCTTCCTTCCTTCCTTCCTTCCTTCCTTCCTTCCTTCCTTCCTTCCTTCCTTCCTTCCTTCCTTCCTTCCTTCCTTCCTTCCTTCCTTCTTTTTTCCTCTCTCTCTCTCTCTCTCTCTTTCTTTCTCTCTTTCTCTCTCTCTCTCTGTCTCTCTCTCTCAAGAAAGCAGATCATTATTATTAGAAAAGGGGATCAAAATGCTAGGTACAATACAATGAATATCCCTGTTTCTGAAACAGCTGATGTTCATAAATTGGTTGGGAGTCTGAGTATCCACAAGAAACGTGTCCAAATTGATCAAGTGATGTGGAAAAGGGAGTTGAACTAAAGGAAAATTTGCATATATTGGGACAGCAGTAATGATTGTGGCCCTTCTGTCTGTCACATGGCTTCATTAGAAATGGGTGTGAACCACTAAGCTTTGATATTCAGCACAGATAAGTAATGAACAGGCAAATAAAGGAAACAAAGGCTGGCCATACACTGCAGAGCAGCGTGACAAGCTGATTATGTTGGGAGGCTGGCTACCACTTTCTTGGCTGGCTATTCAGTAAAAGGATATGCTTCCCTTTATTTCTGCCTTCATAACTGTATTCAGTCAAATATTGGTAAGAAATGTGTGAATCTTATGTGCTTCACTGGAAAATTACTTTCCTTGGTTTCTGATAGAAATAAGCGAGACAGTCCCCTGAGTGAATTCTTCCTGTTGTGCCAGATTTAGTGAGTGCCTGGGTGTGCAGGAAGCATGTAGATAAAAAAGGTTTTGAGGTTTATAAAGCACATGACATTTGCAGAAGTTTCTCTTTTCCCATTTCCAAGTATTTGGATACTAAAGAATATGTACAAACAGAGGTGGATTTACTCTTTCTTTCTGCAGATGCCTGGAATTTTATCATAAGACTAAGAGTCTGTGCCAAAAAAATAATCGGCACTACACATCAATCATTCTACTAGCATCAGGCTATAACAAGTGATGTTGTATGACTGGACTGGTACTAACCTGAACAAATTTCCCATGACTCACTAACACAGTAGCTCATGCCAGTTTTTCTTTAATACTCCAGTAATTTGAGTGTTCACTGAACCACCTTGGCACCAAAATTGCAGATGGGCCAAGGTGTACTTCCATGACTAGGGAAGGGCAAGGATACTTAAAATACACTAGCAAGTGTACCTCTGGCTCCCAGTATAACTTTGGGAAGGTCACTTACCTTCTCATTATTTCAACTTGTCCATTTATGAAATGACAATAATACAATGTCACTGAGTGCCTAGGAGGTTAAAAAATATTTCCAAGACATTTGGAGATTCCTCATAAAAGTTTTCCATTAACTATGCCTGAGAAGGCTGCAAAGTCTTGCCAATGAAGATCACAGCAGTGATCCTGAGATAAGGTTGCTCTTGAAATCTCTGAGGGACACTGAGGGAATCAGATGAGGGCTTGAGGAATGATGAGCTTGAAATTCCTGCCAGAATTGTAAGAGCTTTTTGTCCTTTCTTTCTGGTCCTCCTTTTTGGACATATTGAATTTGATAGCTTATTCCATAGAGCTGAGTAATCAAATGATAGACGAAGGGTAAGGGGCAACAACACAAGGCAAGGAAAGAGAGGTAAAATGATAGAAATCTCAGAAGCATAGCTGAGCATCAGCTCTGAAAACACAGTTTTGAAGGAATATGACTGACAATGATGGATTAGTGACACCTATTCTTCCTCTCTGACTTTTCTCTATACTGAAGAAAGTAAGATAGTTTCTTGAAGATCTTGTTACCAATTTTCTATTAAAGTTTGCATTTGGGAAAGGAATTACACTAGAAAACACTACAGTCATGCGTCTTTAATTTTGGTCATAATGCAGTCTGAGATATTGCTTCCAAAACAATCAGAGAAAGTCCACCTGGTCTTTGGTTTTAAATTTTCTTTTTATTCAAAGGAATGTTTGAATGTTTTTCATATGGTGAACTGACAGTCCTGCAGCAACACATTTTTCTTTCAAAACTCTTCCTACTTTTGTATCTGGGCCGTTAGGAAATCCAGTTTTGCCAAGTTTCCTTACATTTGGATGAAGCTGGGTTCTCTTTTCTGTGCAGTGCAGGAAAGAAGACTTGCCAGTATTAATATATCTATTTTCCAGGGGTCAATTAGCCACGTCTTTTGTCATCTTTATAGCAGCAAAATATGATGATTGCGAGGACCCTGAAATAGAGTACTAAGAATTTTCTCATGTGAGAGTCAAAGAAAAGTGTGGTCTGTAGGACTAGGCTTTTGCCTGAGGAGGCCAGAGAGGAGACTGGTTTTCCCAGTTTTTTTCCTTTCCTGGATGGGGAAAGGACTTTACCTGTTTTATGAAGGATTAGCTCAGTTAGGAGTACACTAATTAATGCTCTAGTCTTTAGTGGAATTGTGATTATTTGCTTACTTTACACTCTTTAATATCAGGATTCCTCCACCCCACCCCCAGGCTCTGCCTCTCTAGATTCAATTTTCAGCAGAAAGAAGCATCCAGAAGTCTGAATGCAAACAGTATGGCAATTTTTATAATCTAATGCTGCCCACCATTGCCGTAAAAAGTCCAGGAGTGTATTTACAATTCTTCTGAAGCAAATACCTTCTCCTGAATATGTACTTTACGTTTACACATAGTATTTAAAATGGGGTATCTCTGTGCATTAAAAAAGAGCGGTAGCATCCCTAAAGAAATCAAAGCATTAGGATTGTGCATTGTAAATATGGTCACAGAGAGAGAGAGCAAAGTGACATACTGTTTAGTGAAATGCCTCTGCAGCAGTCTCATCCCTTTGGATGGTGGCAGATTATATAGAAACATCTCCTCAGCAATATGGAGTTCAGCCAGCGTGCAATAAGATGACTCAAAATTCACTTGGAGCAGACTTGTCCCTAGCTAGATTCACATATTCAGTGCCCAGGGAAACATGCTGATCACAATGCACTGGGCAAAGAATTGTAGTTGTCAACTTATTTTGTAAGCATGGTGTCTGCTTAAGCTTTATTTCCTACTTTCAGAAAAATCCATTTTCATTTATATACTAAGAATTGGGCAACCACTAGCTAAGCTATATAAGTAGCTGTTAAAAGTATGCAATTCTTTTCCATAGTTCTCATTTATCTAGGGTCTATTTCTACCCTTGGAATCTTGCAGTGAATTTGTTTTGCTAGATTACAATGGTCTGTCATCAAAAAAAGTCTTCTCGTGAATATTTGTAGACCACAAGATAGCTGCTCGTCTTATGAATAAACTAAACACAGTAAGCCTTTGAAATCTTTCAGAATGAGACGTGTTTTCAACAGATTTTTGACAGTACCACTGGTACAGGTATATGACATAAGTAATATAAGTAGTCTCACGTTCTAAACAAAGGAAATACTCCCTCAAATACCTACTTCTATACACCCATTTCTGCCTGCTTTCCTAGTTATGAAAGCACGCAAAAATGGGAGGTATAATGGATTATGTATGGGGACCCTGAGGTCCTTGTTATTGTCACTATTTTCATGACTTCTTTAGGTAAGGCTCATAAATGTCTCTGGCTGCATTCAATTGTGGTGTCAACAGGTATTTTGATTTCTCCATTTTCTGAAGGATAAGCTCTAACGGCTTCTGTCATGTTATAAGTGTCTCTATGGCTAGTAAGTCATGCAAAAAGTCTTTATTCTGAATGTATTCTGTTTTGAGTTGTTTCATTTTCTCCACAAAATTCTGCTTGCAACTTTACGTCTCCTACCTAATCATCTAACACTGTGGCAGGGTGGTGTTCCTGTTTTCTGCTCCAGCTCTGTACCTTGCTAGTAGCAGAGTTTCTTACGTATCTTGTGTCAATCCACCACTTGGCTGAATCTACTATCACCCATGTCCTGTTATTAAAATCAACTGGAAAGAAGAGGAATAAACTAGAAATTAGCACATTTTCTGGAAAGAGAATAGTGTTTTACATTATTGCACTATTCCTGCTGCAACCTTTGTCGCACATTTACCACTTTTCCCTTACCACTCAGCATACATCTTTTTACATCAGCAGCATCAAGAAATCAGAAGTTGTAGTTGTGCACTTTACCATAACTCTGAATGCTCTGGATATTTGTGCAACTAGAACTCGAAATGTAATTTCTACTAAAATATATATATTTTTGCATATAAATATATCATTTCCCAAAGCACATTAATTTTTCAACATATGCCCAATCCTTTTAGTTTAGTGTGAATTTTAGATACATTTTCCTGTTGTAAATAATGTATCCATTAAGCTGTATGTTTTAAATTGCTTAGTTTCCTGTTAGTATGTATCTTGCAGTAATCTTCAGCAATAGAAGAGTGAAAGCTTCTGTTTATCATTTGGTGTTCATTTATTATTAATCTAAGATTTGACAGTCTCCAAGATTCTATTATTTTTTATTGTGGAGCATAAGTGAGCCAGAACTGATACATTTTCCAGATGTGATGAAAATCGTTTTATACATTTTTTCTAGAATAATGTCTTTTTCTGAATACATTATCTGCTAAAGGAGATTAGAGCTTCTTTAACACACATTTTATATATATATACAAGGTGATCATTCAAATGAAATTATTGTGATCTTTTCTGCTTTTTGTGGTTGAAGAAATATATTATTATAAGACTGATTAAAATTTGATTCCAAGTTTGAAAAATAATGGAAGCACAATAAAATAGAAACCATTAGAAGTTCTGTGTTCTACTGGCATAAACTGTGTTTTTTAAAACAGTCTTGTAATACGTAAGAGAATAGTTGATATATACAAATTTTTGTTAACTCTGAGGGTAGTAAAACACATAAAACTGTGGCAGTTTTGGTACAATTATAAACTCCCATATTTTTCTTTCATCAAAATTCTTACTAAGGAGATGATATCTCTAATTATTATGTCCATTGTTGTTTTTAAAAGTAAGTTAAACTCCTAGAGTTTTGAGACCAACAGCTCTGAGGGAAAATAAAGCAAATGAAAACACCTGCATAACAAAGGGTAACATTTCGCTGCTATCGGGGAGTGGGTGCTCCAGATCCTGAGTGCTATCAGCTGCAGCTTTATTATCCACACTGTGCCCTGCTTCTGTATACTGTTCCTGGCATAAGACCTGTTCTTTCAGACTGCTGTTACCTCCTGCTGTTTCATTCTGAATGTGTGTAAGTAAGATGTGTCTTATCTGTATGGATAATAACCATTTACCCACTATTTCTGAATAGTTATACAATCTATGAGTCTTTAACCAAAGCTGTCATCTGTTCAGATTCCCTTACTCAGACCTACTTGTCTTTACGTTTATTTGACCTTTTGAGATAGTAATGTCAGGTCTGAAAAGCTTTTAATCTATTTAGTGACTAATATCTAGCAATATGCATAGAAAGAAAATCTATAATTTGATGGGTGGCAAGGGAAATCAGTAGTAAGTCCATTCATGGTTTAAATTCTTGGAAATGCTTTTAGCCTTTTGTAGGCTTTAAAATGATGCAAAACAGTTACTGAAACAAAGGTGAAGATTTACCAAACATCTGTTCATAGTTAAATATAGTAGTGGTATTCAGGAAGGTTTGTGCCCACGTGATGTTTTGCAAACTAGTTTTATTTTGGAAAAAGTCTTGGAACTGCTAGATGAGGTTATGTAAATAATGAATATTTAAATAATCAAGAGAAATTGAGTAGACGTTATTAAGGTAATATTCTGAGACCTTTGGAATCTACAGAAGTCTGACAATAATTCCTATGCATCTGACATTTCTTCCCTCTGTATATGAGCAAAACTAAAATCTGACCAGCAGAAACTTGCCCTTTGTATGATCAGTCAAGTACACTGTCTGTAAGTGCAAAATGCACAGGATGGTTTATGTCCATCCACCTGTGAGTGAGGCACTAAGCTTTTCCTCTTCATTCTTTGTATATCCCTACCAGAAGAAACTTGCAAAATGATCAGTTCTTGTTCTTCCCCAAGGACCAGAGTGCTGCGAAAATTGAACTGCTCTACTAATAAGGTACAGCTCAATCGAAGTAGGGGGATCAGAATCTTAATTGGAGCATTCTGGCAGCAATCAATAAAAAGATCCAAGAAATCAGAGGGGAAGAGAGTTCCTTAAACCTTTCCTAAGCTTTCTCATATACTTGCAGGCAGGCGAGCATGAGCACATACATATACATCCCCTACAGAACTGTGCAGTGTTGTATTAGGTGCACCTTTGCTTGGAATTTGAATCACAGGGGAGTTGCTTTCATAATCCTAGCAATGTTAGCTTGTCTCCATTATGGAATTTGACTGTGGGAGAGCCCAAGATCACTCCATGCAAGATAGTTCTCTTAGCCTGCAAATAAAATAGAAAACAGAACATAGGAGAAAATTATTTTCCTAGATCATTTTGAGCAGAGAACATATGTCAAGTATATTGCTCTGTGGTGATCATGAATTGGTTTTCATGTTCACTGTTATAATTTTGAAGGATAAATTTTGTCCCTGGGTCAAAAGCACTTAAGGAAGGGTTGTGCCTGGAGTAGAATTTTTTTTCATAGAATTTCTTAGGATCATTTAAGTTAGAAAAGACCTCTAAAATCATCCAGTCCAATCTTTAAGGATTACATAATCCTTAAGTAGGAATGCAGTAATACAATGTTTCAACAATATTTTAGACTCCTCAGGGAATCCCAGGACCCAACTGAGGGAGCAATGGGTCTACTGGAGGACTCACCGTCCTCTGCTATCTTCTTTTTTTTTTTTTTTTTTTTTGTATTGAATACCTAGTGGCGTCTTAAATGACACTAGGCACTTAAGTTTAGCCCACTGAATTTCAACCCAGGACTGAAGTTGCCATATCATCATTATGACTGTATTGCAATGTAGGAAAAAAAAATGCAGGAAAAATTCATGACAGTTGTGAAGGTGCATCCAGTGGGATCTATATGAGAACACTGGGAGGTAGACACCAGCTGCAGACAGTAAATTATGAATGGTTTCTCTAACCTAGGTATGCTGTAACAATATTAGCTCTTATCGTTCTGACAGATTTACATCATGTTTGTTAAGGAGTTAGTCACTTTATTCTTTGGAAATCACTGTTAATAGTAAACAGCTAAACAGTTAGTTATTAAGAATTCAATGGGATTTTCTACCCCACAGTTTTCTACTAGCATCTTGATTAGCTTTGAAAAACTGAGTTGATAGCTTGTAGAAGATTGCTGTTCTTGCTTTATTTATTTATTTTTTTCTGAAACAGCAAGAATTCAGTTTGATGTGTGCTCTTGTGAGAAATGATCTGCAGCCAATAACACAGGCTCAGGTGAGGATCTCAGTGAAGTAGCATTTTTATTTGTGATTGCAATGGAGGGCATTCTGAAAGCAGGAACACACAGCAAAAGTGTATCATAACTTATATTCCCTATCATTCCTCCCTTGTTTCCTCATTGGCTGAGTACTCTAGGTTCACAAAATATGCGACGCTTATTACTATACCATATATGTACAATTTTATTTTTTATTTGACCAACCATTAATTTCTCATTTTTCCTTTTTTTTTTTTTTTTTTTCCTTCCTCTTTCATGACTAGAGGGTCCACGATTTTTTGTTTTTACTCTGATTTTGCACTGCTTGTCTTGTTTTCTTTTAGCTATTCTCCTTATTTTGGGACAGTGGGACCTTCCACTGCCCCCTTATCTGTTTAACATACTCCCCACTGCTGTGCCGCTGTTACGCCTGCATGAACAGTTTTGAATATGTAAGGTTAGTGGAATTTTCCACTGAAAAGAACACAACTTTATTTCTTACACTCTTCAGTGTGTTACGTTGTCTGTGTAATGAATCAGTTTTGCCTGATTTAACCACTAGTCAGTTGACTTACTCTTGCGTGTTTACATTGAGACCTTGCAATAATTAAATCACTAAATTTTTGAAACACAGGCTGCTTATTTCATACACAATATGAGACTGTAATACTGTCTCTTGTAATACTTAAAAGATTCACTAAATGCACATCTGTGCTCCCAATGTTTACAGAGTTTATAAATCCACCATCTGACACCTCCAGGACATGCTTGTGTATACAATGTGGAGATCGATACCTTTTTGGTAGGAAATTGCCCTTCAGTTGGTCTGAGAGACTGGTGTGCTTGGAATACAGGAGACAGGGATTACTGATGATGTTTTATATCCGATTTTTTTTCTTCTCTCTTTCTGGTAGAGTTAGGTGTTTCTCTTTTATATTTTGTTTGGTACATACTTTAAGCAGAGCAGACCACTATTACTTTTAGTAAAGGATGGTTTTTCACCTTCATAAATATATTCTCTATCAAGAAATGAAAGCAGAAAATTCCATAGTAGATTTTCACTCTCTGAATCGGCAAATGCCATATGCGGAATTAAAAAGAATTTCATGAAAAAAAATGGATAGTGAAGTAACCAGAATAATTAGGGCTGCTAATGCATTGCTGGAGATATAGGTTACAGGGTTCTGTCATTTTCTGGTATGAGATACAGGGTAAGCTTTTGTTCTCTTTGTGCTTCTGTTTGCCAGTCTTTAAAACGACTTCCATGTCAGAAACAGAGAGAGAGGGAGGGAGGGATTTTTACTCCCGAGGGATTAAAAATCACCCTGATGACATGCACGGGGAGGGAAGAAAGCAGCATTGTTTGACAGAAGTGATTGTTATTTATTTTGAGAGTCAACTTTTGAGCCAAGAATTGTATAATAGGAATGCAAGGTGGATGCTCTGCAAAGGGGATGCTGCAGAACTAAGTTGTCCAGAATCAGATTTTTCTGTTTCCAGTCTACTTGCTTGTCAAGGATACACAGCAGACAGTTATCAAAAAGATCAAGAAGGAAGGGACTTGATTATGATGACTAAATGTCCTCCTGGGGCAAAAATATCCAAGGGGTTGTGTGTGTGGTGAAAAAGGACAGAAGAAGGAAACAGAGGCTGGACATTAAAACCTCAGAAACTGAAATGAAAAACAGCATGCACATTCAAATTGAATGTGGAAGGCTTTTGGGAAGATATGCTTTTGCTAAACTCAAATTATTGCACTCAGAATGGGTATAATTGAATGAGAATCTTTGGCCTCTGGTAGAAGGATGCTCTAATGGTTTCTTTGGCTTTAATATGGGAAGCTATGGCAACAAATGACTTCAGTAATAAGACTCTACCCCTTCATTAAGTGTTGTAGCTGCTATTGAAGAATCTGCCACTGTCTTCTTCCCCTGAAAGTCTGTTGTACTGAAATGTAGGTCTAGAAACAAGGTGGGTTGCCAGGTGTTGAGCTGAATGAATGTCCTCACGGAAAGTGAAGGTGGCTGTAAATAGCCAGTAGAAAAAGAGTTTTCATACAGTAGTGATCAAGGCTAGAATTAAGATTATTTGCACACCTTACTTCTTCAAAATGTTATACTTTCTAATGTTTCAAAATAATACTGGTATGGTCTGATTCCTCAGGATTTTTAAACAAATCTTATTTATTTATATTATTTTGTTTTATTTTATTTTATTGTTTATTTTTTATTTTATTTTTATTATTTTATTTTTATTTTACTTTTATTATTTTATTTTTTTAATGGATCCACAGTAATTAATGTTTTGCCTTAGTTTCAGTGGGCATATAGCAGAAAATATAGACAACATACAGTAGATAAATGCAGTTCTGCTTAGTGAGATATGTTGTACTAGCTACAATAATATTTCCTGCAAACATATGTTAAGAAATCATGCTTTTTTTTTTTTTTTTTTGGCAAGATGCTTAAATTCTGCATCATTGCTGGAAATTTGGGCAATTTGCAAGTGCTTCATATATGTTTATAAGTGCTTCTTATATGTTCATATAAGGTTCATATTTACCTCTGGGCATCTAATCTTGTGTTACTATTGTTATAGTATTTTCTAGTATCTCCACACTTACCATTTCTTGGTTTCAGGGTTTTAGAATTAGCAGCACTTTAAGATATATGCTTTTGCTCATATGTCTCTTCCCTATGGTTTAGTTTGCTTGCTAGTGCAGGAATACATGACTGTTCCAGCTAATATTCAAATCACTTTCTCAGTCTTTTCCTTGCACTAAAAACATATTGCTAGAACTGCTTGTGTGCATGATTACAGCTTAGTACCTGGAACACATTTTGCAGTAAGGGATAAACTGCAGAGTCACCAAATCGTGCAGTGTACAGGACTCTGCCTGTAGCAACACATCTGTCTCTGTGAGTTCACATGGGTACTAATGTGGACATAATGAATGCAAATAAAACAACTGTGTATAATTATATGCTTACTAACACAGAGGAAAGCAAGTTTAAAATTTCATTTGTCATGATGAACCATATATATTTGATATGTGAAAGAGCAAGACCCCTTTTTTATTTCTCTGAGAAAGGAGGTAATTTCTGTCTGTCTGTCTGTCTATCTGTGTTTTTTTCAACCATATGATCAGTAACCTTAATATGAATCAGACAAAGAGATTGTTGTGCATAGACGGGTACATTTTCAGAATATCAACACTGTGAACAATGGATGCCAAATAAACTTGATGTCACCAATTATAGGGTCATCTGGCTAGCTCAGCATTTTATTTCAGTTACAAAATATCACTACAGAAACACAGATAACAAAATGCACAGGAAAATTATGATTCAGTATTCTGTTAAAAGCATTACTTTCCTTCAGTTAAATGCAAAGGCTGTGCAAATCCCTGTGCCTAAGAGCAGAATTAGAAGCATTAATTATGAGCATGGGTTAGAAGGTTTCATCTTCATTTTAAATTTGCCTTTGGGTACCGGGGTGGTATCAAACACTTGTGCCTGGCTTCTGGGCATCTTTAATTACCTGTCTGCGAGTTTCCAAACACCAGGGCTCCCCCCTCTGTCACCATGACAACATCCCTGCTGTCCGCATCCTGTACGTTTCTGCCTCTGCTCTGGTCACTTGGAAACCCATCTGAGGAGTCTAAACAATACGAAAATAATATAGATGTACAGAAAGGCATATGCAAATAGGGCATTCATTTTCTCCCTTCCCCTCGCAGCATATGGGAGGCAGCTGGCCCTGCTTGTGGGGAGAAA
This sequence comes from Stictonetta naevosa, assembly GCA_011074415.1. Classification (NCBI taxonomy): domain Eukaryota; kingdom Metazoa; phylum Chordata; class Aves; order Anseriformes; family Anatidae; genus Stictonetta; species Stictonetta naevosa. The sequence continues at coordinate 125,963,986 of CM021698.1, read as the reverse complement.
AGAGGAGGCTGGGGAAATGCCTGGCTGGCTGCTGACAGCTGAGATCTTCCCAAAGCACCTATAGCTCTTGATACCTCGCTGCTGTGGCTCTTGCACATGCCTGGGGCTAAGCAGGGTGAAGATGTGGTGGGAAGAGACCACCCAGTGCTGCAGTCCCTATGAGGTGTCCAGGACCCTTTGTACAATCTGCTGGCCCCGGCAGGTTCCCCTGCCTTCTCCAGATCAGAGTGCAAGGCTGGATAAATCGCTCCTAGGACTGTGGAAAGTCACCTAGCTGTTAAGACTTGTGGGTCATGATGTATCAACATCATGACAGCACGAATGATTGCTCTCTTCTCTTTTGCCTGTTACTGCACCTGAAAAGACTGGCCATTTGCTGTTGTGCTAACCTGATTTGAAGGGTTCAGCCTGCCTCACTGGGCCACAATGAATGCTGGGTTTCTCAGTTCTCAATAGATGAATGAAATCCCTGGATTCCAGCTTCCTGTGAATGTGATTGTAGTTACACAGCAAAATTTGCTTTCTGCTTTTATGGATCCCTTAGAAACAGATGGGTAGGTACCAACCCCCCCCCCCCCCCCCCCCAAAAAAAAAAAAAAAAGAAAAAAGAAAAGGAAACTGTTCTTAAGCATCATCTTGTACTTGTCACCCAGAGTATTGTTGCTTGCCATCTTTTAGCCTGTGGGTGAATGATCTATTTCCATGTACTAATAATGGACTTGGTAGAGGATGTCATTTCTTGGTAGAGCACACCGGGAAGTAAACCAACAGATTTATGGATATTCAGCTGATCATTAAAGGACATTCTAAATCTTACAGAAGCTGACTTCAGGAAGAATGGGGGAGGGAGAAGATTATTGACCTGTTGGCAGTCATGCTAATTACTCTCTGCAATCAGGATTCTCCTTGTCTTCCAGCTAGAGATGAAGGCCCTCTGAACGGATGGAAATTTTACAGGCTATTACAAAGAAAAGTTTAGTAAATGGAAAAAGAAATGTAGAACTTTTTTCCTTCCTACTTTATATCTTGAGGTGCAGAGAAAGGTGTTTGTTTTTTTTTTTTTTAAATAAAGCTGTTTTGGAGTCATTTCAGTGGTATCACTGTCATCACTGTTAAACTGTTTAGGCTGCCAACATTAATTTCATTGATTAAAATGGAGAGGAGATTAGTGGTAGAACCACAAAAATTTGTTTTTGAAGGGGTAAAGCTGGGTGGTTTCGCCAGGCTGAAAGCAGGGAGACAAGAAATCACTTGAGAGCTGTGGGTGAAGGGTAAGAAATCACTTCTCATGTAGTTGGATCTATTGCACTGAGCATACATACAGCAACAAAGAAATGAACCCTAGAAATAAATATGGTTTCAGCATCATTTCATACACAGTGGATACATACTGAAATTATGGGGATTCACATCTAGTTATCCCTTTAGAGGGTTTTCCCCTAGTGATTCCAGGTCTGTTATTCATGAAAGTTGTTTCTCTGTTAATCTCTCTACTTCCTGGGAGCAAATTAGACACATGCACAAACATACATCATTTTTAGGAAAACTGAAGACAAATACTCAGAGAAAAATCTGCCACTTCTTATTTATTGTTGTTTATGTATGTTATACCACTATAATCAGTCAAAAACATGTAATTAATCATTTCTACATTACTAATGCTTTTTTGTGCTTTTTTTTTTTTTTTTTTTTTTTTGTAGCACATAACAATGGCTCTGTACTACTTGCCTGAGTTTCTTGTATCTGGCCATCCTTTTACCATTTACTTAATTCATTGTTTTATGAAATATTAGTTGTAAAGGAGAATGAGAAACAGCTGGGGAAGGGTCTGTTGTTAAACTGTCAGGGTCATTTACAGGGTCACTGGAGCAAAAGTCTGAGATTCCTCCTACAAATGGACAAAGAACCTATGAGCTGGTGAAAAGACTGAAGCCCTGTCTCTGTATACCTCTGAATTTTGTTTTCTTACCAAACTGGGATCCCGGCCTAAATTTTGCAAAACACTCTTGCATGAACTGTAGCAATAACCTGATTTGAACATTGAATCTAAGCATTTCAAAAATAAACAAAGGCTGTAGCTGCTCTTCTAAAGCTATATTTAGCTACCTGAACAAGTGACCTGATTTCCAAAGCACTGAAGTCAAACTCTGAATTAAGGTTTTTTGCTGACATCTGTGGGAATTGCTGTGTGTAAGAACTTCAGAAAATCAGGTCATTCATTTTGCAATTCTGAATTTGGAGTAAGAGTCCAATTGTATGCTTGCAATTTTTAAAATCTGAGAGTACTAGAAATTTGTGCTCACATCTGACTTGATTTGGAGATTGTATCCAAGTTTTAAAAACTGTGGAAAGCTTAAAAACAAAAACCAAACAACAACAACAACCAAACAAAAATCAGTAATGTTACCTTTTTCTCTTTTTAAGGGAAAAAGACCTCAGGAGTATAATTTAAGTGTCAGGAAGTTAAGGGTGAGTTACATGTCAGCAAAGGGAAAGAAGCTCAGGATACCTCACATTCAACCCTTTTCTCTGCCTAGCTGAGGTATAGGTCTTCCCTTAGGATTATACATTCTCTTTATTTTGGGGTCTTTCTCCTCTCTTTCCATCTTCAGTGTTAACTTTACACAGGAAAAAAACAGACAAAAGCAGACAGAAGACCTGATACATCAGTGAAACCTTGCTAGTTGCTAATTTATTTCAGGCAACATGAAAAAATATTTCACTATCAGCATCCTGGTGATGATGAATCACTGTCCCACGTGGGACACACCCCACCTTGACAGATTGCTGGCCCACTGCTCTGGGGTTGTTCTGCCTTAGTTCAAGACTGTGGCTTCAGGCACAAATCTGTCTCCAGCCTCCTGCCTATCCTGACTTTCATTCTACTGTACCTCTGGCTGTCTGCAGGATCAACACCTTGACTGCAACCTCGGGTGCTAAATACAAGAATACACATGCATATCCTGGTCACCAGCAATAGATGTCATATCTGGTGTGTTTGACCAATGGGTATTTGGGGTATTTATTCAGAAGGGATGTGATATATAAGGAAGTAAAACAGAGAAAAACAGAGAATGAGCTTTCTGTCAAAGGTTAGTGCCAATAAATTTAATCTATTTTTTTTTCCTTTTTAATATTTGTTGTTTATTAAGCTTTTGTTAGGTGAGAGTGCATAGAACAGCCATTTGGAAAAGAGTTACAGCTGTTTATAAAATCAGCTCTGTTTATGCACAACTGTCAGTGTAAATGTGATGGTGGCTTAAAACTAATGAATTTTACTTAACTACTATGCTCAAGATTTAATTGCCAAGGCTCATCCTATGAACTAAAGCAACAATTTAGTCCATTTATCTCCTGAACACTCGATATCATTACATTCTCTGGTTGCTGTTATGTGGCAGGTTAAGCCACAGAACTTCCCTAACTAAGGACATGAGTTGCAAGAGCTTGTACTAACAAAGAGAAAGCAGGACTTCAGATGTTGTAACAACTCATATCCTCTGTGGACTAACAGGACCAGGCAACAGCACCTGGAGGACTGTGTGTATGTTCAGACACAGGTTACTGTCCTTCCTATCTTTGTTAATTAATGTGAACTTGACAATATTAATCAAATAACTGTCTCACACCTCTTGTTATTTTCTTTATTTGGGTTGTAAGTGCTTTGGCCCATGAAAAGTTTTGTCTTTGATTAATGCTGTTTACACTGTCCTCAGATGCATCTTTAGACAACACTGCCATACAACATTCAAAAGCGATGACTATCGGTGAATGGTGAGGTGACTCCTGTTCCATATAAGTGGCTATGTAAAACTGTATGTGCTGCCATACAGACAACAGCTAAGGCCTGGTAACATTCTGGTAAAAAGTACACCTGGACTTCTAGTGGGCTTTAGTGTAGCCCTGCTTTAGGGATTTACAGAAATTGATCAGGGCACAATGATACTTATCCTGAAAATCCCAATTAATCCTTTGCTTGAAGTCCATTGAGACCTCTCCAGGTATTTCAAGGTTGCATGGTAGTCTGTCAATGACTGCAGTGGAAGCTGGTCACTGATATTCAGCTTCACAGAAATCTCTGAAGGAGATGAAATGTGGGATTGTCATGTAAAAATGTGCTTTGAGATCTTCCTCAGATACCAAATAAATATCTTCACTACTGCATGTACTATAATTCTTGATCATTTGGGTGTGTTGCCATCTCTGGGAAACATTTTAGTATTAGATTTTTACATTTTCCTTATCTTCCCCATTACAGACTGCTAGCCATGTGAAGGTGAACTACTTCAACTTTAGTGAAGGTGATCTGGTCAAGTACCATGCTTGCATATATTGAATGATGAAATCAAACTAATCAAAATAGGCAGTACTAATATATTCAATAGTTTAACTATGAACTTGTTAAAGCTGACAAAACTGGGCATGACATATTTCATCCTGCATCCTGATCACATTTGGAGAGCTGATGCTTTTCTTTTTCTTCTGAACCTCCCCTCATCCCATGGGAGGTAAGCAGCTGATGTGAACACTTGGAGCCCTGGCTCCAAATGCATTTATTTATGAGAGTCTGTTCTGTTTGCCCATCCTTTCCAAGTTGGTGACAATAGCCTTTGCATACAGAGACACAGTGTTATTTGTCGAAAAGCTGCATATAGTTTAAGTACTGAGTAAAATAGATGCTCTAGCTGGCATGTTATGGGAACTAGAAATTACATGTGGTTGGTATGTATGAAAAAAAGTCTATAAATATAACACAAAGAAAACGTTTTGTCTTACCTAGTAAGACATGGGATATATTTTCCAGATTATGATACTTGACGGTAAGTACCATAGCAGAGTTACACGGCAAGTACCATAGCCAAGTTATAGGGCAAAAAGCATAGCAGAGTTTTGTACGAAGTACCATCCACATGTCTAAAGATTCAGGAAATTATAAAAATCTATCTTAACAATCTGACCCCTATCTTCTTTTAGACTTATTTCTTCCAGTAATTAAGATAATCCTTTGTCATTTGTGTTTCTATTTCCTGTGAGCAATTGTAATTAACTAAGTCACATTTTGAAGAGAAGAATAGATTTCCTCTTATGCTAAATGCAGAAAAATAGACCTTTTTCCGGCATCAAGAAACCCATGCTTGCACGAACTGAAATCATTGTATTTCTCTTACTTTTAAGTATACTTCTCCCCACCCACTCTTTTACTATCAGAGGTAGTAAGAAAATAGTCCTGGGAAAGGTCAGTCCTGACATTGTCATGTATTTATCAATCCATTAAAATTAAAGGTGTCTTGTACTTGGTCTTGTAGACATGTAATTTCATTCCAGTGCACATTGATTACAGCATCTTTTCATACTTTCCCTTGTAAATGACTTTCAGTTTTATGAGTAATGATCCAAAAATGTTATATAAAAATGATTTTTGATGGATAAGTTTGCCTTCAACAAAGAAAATATTTTTGGTAGGAAGTTCTGAATATTGCCAAACAATTTTAGAACATATAACTTAATAACAATGAAGTGAATATTTCCAGTGCTAGAAGTGATATTGTTTCTCTAGGCAATGTTAAATTGGTTGTTTGATAACCCCATTATCCTCTGTAGCTTGGACTCCCAAGCTTACGTGTCCCTTATTGCATTTCAATGGTAATTTTTTCCTCAGTAATATATCGCCAGATCTCAATTAGATCAAAACAAATAAATACATTTACAACTGGGAGATGTTGTCCAGTTGTGGAATCAGTCTAATTTGGTTCTATAATTTTAATACCCTATATATTCTGTGGCAATCTCTCTGGATGATATTAATCATTTTCAGTGAAGAATTTCTATGTTTTGTTTAAGAATAAAATATTTTTATTTTGATTATTTTTTCAAAGTTTTTGACTCCTGTAGTATCTGTATGGAAAAATATATTCTGTCTAGCATGTAATTTCTGCTGGGAGCCGACAGGTGAAAAAAAAAAAGAGCATAACTACAGCTTTATATCACAAGTATTAGCAAGAAGAATACAAAACATAATTAAAACCTTCCAGCAGAAGAACAGGAAATCAAGATATTGGGTTTATTTCAATTTCTGTTTTCAATCTGGCAAAACTGGATATGTTATATTCATACTTAAAATTGTCTTTCACCCTTGCATATGCTTGCACAAGTACAGATAACTATAAATATAAATGCATATATATGTATGCAAACAAATACATATGTACACAATGGTTGTGTCTGAGTATTCAAGAGTTTAATATGGCAGAATTTAGATTTGTGGTAATGGAAGTGATTCACTTAAAGCTTAAGTTTATTCATTGACATTTTTGGTTCTTGTTTTTTATTATACACATAGGTTCTGCGTGGAGAAAAGATAAAGATTTTATATATTTTCTGTTCATTCATATTGTTGACTGTTCATTCCAGGATTTGAAAAACAACAACAACAACAAAAAAAACCAAAACAACAACAAAAACGTCCAACAATATAAGCATTTGAGGACCTCCTAAAATCGGAATTCCCCTTTCTGCTTTTTCCAGTGTCCATATCCAAAGTTAGCACTCTCCATCCTGGGACATTCATACATAATTCTTCATAAATTTACACTGTGTTTATGATGTTGTTATTATTATTATTATTATTATTTAACATGTAATTTGATCAGACAAAAAATTGAAGTTTGAAGTTCAACAACTGCAATATCCAAGCACCCACCTGTCCTGACTTGTTCAAGAATGGATGTGCTTTTGTAGGTAAGAACACCTGCAATTTTGGGTCTTTTTAGAAACTACTTTTGATGAGACTTGAACAGGAATTTGGAGATTAAATTACATAATTTTTGTCCAGAGCTGTGAAAAAACAAAAGACTTTTTTTATATGACTGAAAAAAGTTACTAAAGAAAGATTATCTGTTCTGAAAAACTTGGCTAGGTGGAAAAGATAGAGCCTAAAACTAAGTAAAAGACATTTTTGTTTAGCTCTAAATATATGTATATATTTTATAGCTGTGGTTGAAAGGACCTCATAAACTTTCAATTATTCCATGAAAATCAGGTTCAGACAAGGATAAATTCCTGACAAGAAGAGAAAATTTGGACTAACCTAAGTACGAAATGTCTTCGTTGAGGACTTAAATTGCCAAGAGGTGCATCCAAAGGCTTTTTTTTTTTTTTTAACAGATTGTCAGTGAGACAAAATATGTTTTTAAACAGCCTTAATAATTAATATTTGAGCTAGAATGATGCAAATAGAAGTTATTAATGAAGACGAATATTGCTGTTCAAGTATTTTTTCAGTTTTTTTTAGTATTATTTAAAACATTCCATTAGTGAAATCAAAATAAAAATAGGTTTAATGAAGCCTATTCATAAAGAAACACATGTCAACATTATTCTGAGCAGTGGAGGTAGCAGAATGTTTCCAACCTTTGTATTATCTTATGTTGTTTCTGCTCATTGCTTGGCCAATTTACACAAACGAGGACCTGGGCTGTAGCACGTCTCCATGCTCATGTTGCATCAGCTCCACAATGCTGCTCCTGCTGTTGAGTGTAGGCATGTGTGGCTTTGCATCTGCTCTTAGTTGCATTTCCTTGAATTTTAGTGTCTGTGTTTTCTTTCTCTCTCCAAGAGGGATATCTCTTCAGGAGGTAGTATCTTTGTGGAAAAGGTTATCATTCATGGTAAGTCCTTTTCGATCTTTTCTTATGCACAAGTGGACTTTAAATCAGATTCTCTTCACATGACAATTCCAGTTATTTGCAGGTATAAGGGCCTTTAGTAACAGTTGCATTCATACCTGACTAGTAACACATTTTTCTGACCTGGAAACAGATTATTCTCAATGACCTGAGTTAAATACTTTCCACACTTGGTTATAGAGTTATTAATTGTTTGTTATTCCTCAGTCATCTTTTTGGAATGAATGTTGCTCTTTGATGTTTGCTTTAATCTTCCATTATAAATAATCACACTGAAATATCATAAAACAAACTCCAGAACATCTAGTATGACATTTTCTCTTCTTAGATAAGGACAGTCCTAATGCTGTTGGTTTAATTTGTATTTGTATAATTTTAAGCTTCAAAAAGATATTTAAATTGACAAATCTATTTGTTTCAGTGAAAAACAAAAAACAAGGGTATTTATCACATTTACACTTTTTTTTTTTTTGAACATTGAGTTATAGCAGTTATAGCTGTGCTCTTTGTTGCTTAATCACGCTGGATCCAAACCATGATAAAAATGTCTTCTATTTAAGAACTTGAAAGAACTCCACTTTTGTTTTTAACTCACTTCCCATTTTTACTCAGTACACTTATCTTAGAAACTGAGCACATCATTCATGTTGTAGTTTCAAGGAAAAAATGTTTGAAATATTTCTTCAAGTTCAGACTTGGAGCCCTAAATAAAAATAATCTTGTGTCTTGGGATAGAAGCACAGATTGCCAAATTGCCTTATGAAATTGAATTTGGACCCTTAATCCTTATAAACCTAATCCAAATGTATGTCTGTCTTCTGCTGTCAATAATGGTTTTGCAACAAACAATTGTTTTTTTTTTTTTTTTTTTTAATGATGAAGATATTTTTTCTTCATTTGGCTGAGTTGCCAAATTGTTTTCTAAAACATAAATCAAAGATTAATACTGGAAGTGAAGAAGACTTCTTGGAATAATTCTAGGAAAGCAAATTTTGCAAACGTTTAACCAGAACTTTTATGAGAAGGGGCTATCACTGAGACAAAAAAGAAAATATGAGAACACAGTAAACATCAATGTTAACGTGATGGAGACAAAGTGATGGAGACAAAAAGAAGCAGAAAAAAAAAAAGAACTTTAAAAATACACCTGGAAATAAAATAAATAAATAAACGAAAAAGTAGATTTCTGTGTTGTGATACATTTTAGTCATGTACGTGGTTACTTTAGCAGCCAAGGAGGAAGAGTTCACTGTGCCCTATGTTTGCTGGCTCAGAGTTTCTCAAATTATTTAATTTTGTAAAAACATCTTTAGCACTTGATTAATATAAAAATGTTTTCTTCTAACTGCGAGGTCTTGCCAGGACTCTGTTTCATCTTTCTGAGCTATGCATGAATATTCATTACTTCTCTAACTACAATGCATGTGTTTCTTCCCACTTGGTTTTGATGGGCCAGAAGTAAGCATGGGCGAAACTAGGTAAAAGAGGCATGAACTTCCCAAGAAAACAAAACTGTGAGTTTGGGAAATAAAAACGTTATTTGTTTATTTAATAGATATTTGACTGCTTTTAAAATCTCACTGAACTTGAACATGCAAATAAAACTGAGGTTTTGCACATATTTATGCAATTACTTAAATGCTTATTTGCTTATCTAGGAAACTTCTTCTATAGCTTCAGAGTAATGTGAGTTGAGTAGCTACTTAGTGCTGGGGACTATTTCCAGATATACAGTGTTTTAGAATTTATCACACAACCAAGCAGATGAAGTGAGCTTTCAGGAAGGTCTCTAATGTAGTACACTTAAGGACTAGAAGACTAAATCATCACCTTTTAATTTCAGAGAAAGCAGTTGCAAAGAATACCCTTTCTTTCTATCTGATGGGGAGACAGGGAATACTTTTTCACCACTTCTTTTATACCCAAGGCAAATGCATTAATTCCGGTTGCATGTGGGACTTTGGCAGTAACGCTGCAAGAAGAAGGAGCCTTACTCACAGGAGGAAGAAGATCTGCAGGGACCTGTGCCGTGTGTACCTATTTGAAGGTCAGAAGGCTATTTGAAAGTCAGATGTTTAGTCTAAGCAGATGCAAAAAGTGGCTAGGATGAATATATACTGGGGATAACCACTTCATTAAATACAGGGACAATGCCTTTCCAATGGCTAAAATGACAGGAGGTGAATCCCAGCCAATTATTTATTTATTTATTTTTTTGGCAAGCACAACTGACTGTAAGGAAACGGAAAGCAGTCATATTCTGCAAAGAGCCTATAGGAAATAATGCTGAGGAGATCTGTAATATGTACATGGATATTAATCAAATTTATAGGAGAATGTTGCTCACCAGACCTCTTGGCTTACTGCTGATGTTTGTTCATTGATGAAGGCTAGGGAGCAAATCTAGGATTTCCTTTAAAAATCTCTTTGCTTGGCGTTGTTAGGCAAGAGATGGAGAGCTGAATAAAATGAAAAAATTACTGCAAAACATACCTCAATATATGGATACAGAATGTATTACAACAGGCTAATGATGAGTATATGTCCCATGAGGGGAATCAGGCATGTCAAGAGATATGATGGATTAGGTCTCTAATGATATATTGAGAAGGTCAATGTTTGGAGAATATGACACCACCCATGTAATTCTGAGAGATGAAAAGGTGAAAGAACATGATAGCAAATGTTTTTATAGGACCCAAACAAAACAAAACAGCCAACCAAAAAAAAAAAAAAGCAACAAGAAACAACTAAAGATTAAGCCAAGTAATTATATTCTTAATTTATCATAATTCATTAATATCTATTATAATTTATTTTTCCATTTATGGATGTCTGGTTAAGTTAAGTTAAAAGTGTAAGTAAGTAGTTCTTCCTATGTATAATATTGATTCTTTGAAATATGGATATTTGTGAAGTAATATACCTCTATCTTTTGAATTCTTGGGAAATTATGAACACAAGTCAAAATTAAAAATGAAGGCAATGGTTGATTATTTTCCTCTGTCACCTGATGTTTATTTCATTAAAGTTCTTATCTGACCTAATCAAATTTAAATTCAATATTTTAATATTATTATCATCTTGCAGACATTTTTATCATACTCCTTATCCTGGGTACACTCTATCACACACATACCCCTGAATCTGAGAACAAATAATAAAACTGGCCAGGGTCTGTTGGAAGTACCCCATGAGCTGTACTGAGTGGGATCACTGGGGAGACTGTGGTCATTGGAGGGATCTGGGCAGGGAAATCGCCGTGTCCTGCCCTTCATCATGCTGCTGCAAAATTAATTTTACCATGTTGTCATTTTGCTCCCTCCCATCCCCTCACCATCCCACTCCTGGCTTTTCTTTTTATATCACATCAAATGTGAAGCACTTGACTTCACCTTGAAGGCCCTTCAAAGCTGCACCTTCCCTACAGATCATCTATAATTCACAGAAAGTGTCATCTCTCAGTCCTGATAGGTCACTGATGCAAGCTTCAATGTTCACTTGTTAACATTTCAAACGAGCACTTTAATGTCTTCTCTCATGTTGCCTCCAAGGAGCTTGTTGCAAACCCCTATGAAGCTGCCTCATTACGTTCTATCAGATGTTGCCGAAAGCTCTCCCTGGCAGGGTGTCTGTGACAGCCTCCAGACAATGAGGCTGCTGCATGGCTGAACCTACCAGTGGCTGTACTGCCCACCTTGTGCCTCATCACTCCCATCTCCTCCCTTGCTGTATGTCTCTTCTCTCATGTTGCCAGGTAATAATAACTTTCAAGAATATAAATGTGACTGGAGCTTAGTTATTTATTACCTAATGGTAGAAAGCTTTGATTCACTATAGAATTGTCGAACACATGGGTTGTTTAGTAAGATGTGTTTCTGACCCATTTACTTCAATGAAGGGATGTATTTAAGTATCTGGCTCAATAAGGCTCTTAAACAATCTGTAATTTTGGCGTGATCAGCAAAGCATTCTTTGCTTTGACATATACAGGTCTCTCCCTGCCACCCTTCTTCTTCCAGCTGTGTGCAGACACCTCACAGGGAATATCATGGGTACAGCAGCTGTTAACCATACAAGCAGAAAAGGCAGAGAAGGCTCTGTTCCAGGGCCAGTGTTTGGCAAGAAGGGTATGTCTTCTGTTTGGGGTTAATTAGAAGTAACCTCTGTTTTTCATAGCTGCATTTGTGCACATGTGAACAAAATTAAAAAGAAATGTAAAATGATATGTGGAGGTCAAAAGGAGGCTGGAGGCCTGGAGAATGGAAATTATCTAGCACCTCTAAATATGCTCAGGCAGTCTGTCATGTTACAGAACAAGAACTCATTTGTCTTCTGACAGACCAATGTGACCTTTGCAATTTACCCTATATACTTAATGCTGGAACAGATTCCAGAATAGGACAAAATGTGTTCTGGAAGGCAAAGGAGAATATTATTAGTTGCTTTGATTTTTTGGAATAAAATACTCTGAGACCAATATAATAGAATAACAGTTCTGGGTGTATTCTGCAGAAATATAAATATACAGTATGACACTCTATAAATTTCTGTCTTGTTTATGGTAGGCCCAACTGATTGTAATTGGGATTTTGTTGCTGTTCAGGGTGGTAATTATGCATGCTTCTCATGTCAGGTTCCTATTTTGGATGCTGTGAGGTACAAAGACAGTAAATAAAGTAGCAAAGAAAAATTTAAAGAATTCTAAATGAATAATATGGGATGAATGCTTTCTTCAGAAATGCTTAGATCTGGGCTGTAGTGAAATCTTGTGTATCTCCTGGCACAGCTGCAGTGACAGTTTGTACTTCTGTCAAGTTTGCTCATTTGGCTAAGTGACCCACAGTTCCACATTGAGTCCAGGCCCCTGCTGTTCTCTCCTGTCTTGCTGACTACTCTGCCCTTTTCCAGTCAATACTCAGCCCCTGGGGAGCAGCTAGTCACCTCCTGCATGCTCTGTGCCATGGGGAGATCCTCTCACCTCTGCAATGTATTTAAAACTCCCCACGCCCTCTTCTCCCTCCCCCCCCTACTGTTCAGAATGCTCTTGAGAATGTAAGAAGCAATCATCTGTAGTCCATAAAACATTAACAAGAACATTCATTTCTACATGTTTCTAAACTAACTTTAGCACATTCTGTGCAATCTCTGCTTGTTTATTTAAACTTTTCTGTAAAGTCAGGGAAGAGTTGTGTAGAGCATAGATCTGTTTGCATCATATCATCATTTTTTTTTAAGCTTATGTTGGAAAAAATACCATAATACCAGCTGAAAATATGAAGCACACAGAGATTACCTTCAAATAAAAGATAAACAAGGTAATTCACAGTTCCCCAGTTATTTCCTTATTAACCTCTTAGATAAAAGGTACCTAAAATGTTAAAGATATGGTGGTGAAATGAAAAAGGTGAAAACCATAAAGGATAAATTAAGAGTTAATGAGATGCCTCAGCTACTGACTGTGACAAATTTTCTAGTAAATTAAGAAATCAAAGAGCTTTAAGTTGTCTGAATCCAATTTTTAACTAATAGGAGGTCTGGTGGATGTAAATTCTAATTCAGGAAACTACACATTTTTTTGTGTTGTTCATGTTTTTGTAAGACGCCTGTAGTGATTCTACGCAGAATTTTCTGTTTGAGAATTGTTGGAAAAAGTTGGATTCTGAGGTCATTCCATACTTGGAGAAGTGGCATTATTTGACAGAAGTAAAATTGTATCTGTGGAAATAAATGGTCAATCCTCATAGTCCACCATGTGGGCAAGTAAGATAGACACACTGTTTATTATCCATGTGGTCAAAAGGTGTCCAGACCCTGAAGGCACAACCAGCCTTTAGTGGTCCTGCCCAAAGTCTCCCCATGGGCCCAGGAGCCCCATTTCAGCACAGACTTAGGCACCAAATGTTTGTCTGAGCTATATTTTAAGTAAACCTGTGCCTAGTCCTTGTTCTCTGGACAGATGTTGGACTTGCCTCCAGCCCAGTGTTTGGATCCATCTCGTGCAGCAATTGGTGAGAGTCCCTGGACAGAACCTCAGACTCATTCATTATTCTGTCAGGGACTGTTAACAAAAATTCTCCCTAGCACTGTGACCACAGTCCTATGCAGGCCCCCTGGGACTGCTCCCTGCCTAGGTAGAGCACTGCCCTGTCTGTTATAAACCAGCAGTGTGCAGTGTATACTTTAATAGCATGTCTCATCTGAGCTTGGCCGTCTTCCTCCACTGTGAGTCATCAGTGAGACAGCAGTGACTTGCATGCATATGTGCTCCTGGAGGATAAACAAACATGTCATGATCTGACCCCAAAAGCTATGTTTTAATGAGCTATTGGAAAGCCAAGGTTTCCTGCTGCAATACATGATATCCTGTATAGCATTCCAATGAGCAGATGTTTGTAAATTTTAGGGGCATAGTCCCAAAGATTGCTTTAACATTAGGAGACTTTTCTTCCCCAGCTTCCTCTGTAGTAAAGGGAGAGGAAGAGAAGATGTTGGATGGCTAAAATAGGTCTCTGCTCTGCATTGTCCTTTGGAGGATTTTCCCTCTTGACAGTGTTTGCTGGAAGCCAGGACACAAGGACCCTGAACTGAAGTTAGCCTTTTTGAATCTTAGCCTTAGTTGTACCATTAACACACCATATTAGGCCTGGGGTTGGGTGTCTCAGCACCATTGTTTGAATTTCAGTACAGTAATGGCAGACTGTTCTGTGTTTTTTTCAGTACTGTACTCAGTTTTGGGCCCCTTACTGCAAGAAAGATGTTGAGTTGCTCAGGCATATGCAGATGCTCAAGCAATGAAGCTGGTGAAGGGACTGGAAAACAAGATTCATGAGGAGCAGATGAGGGAACGGGGACTATTTATTCTGCAGAAAAGGAGGCTGAGGAGAGACCTACTCACTCTCTACAACTTGGCTGTAGTAGGAAAAATATTACCAGTAGATCAAGAGAGGTGATCCTTCCACTCTACTCAGCATTGGTGAAGCACTTCTATGAGGTGGATTTAACAGAAGCGCTTGTAATGATTGCAGCACTGCCAGGTCTTGTCCATCTTCAGCATACATCGGTGTGAACAAATACATTTTGTGGATGTTGTGGTTTAGCCCCTGAAGCTAAGTGCCACACAGCCACTTGCTCATTCTCCCCAGGAGGGATAGGTGAGAGAATCAGAAAGGTAAAAGTGTGAGAACTCATGGGCTGGGACAAAGATAGTTCTCTAAGTAAAGCAAAAGCTGTGTGTGAAAGCAAATCAAAACAAGGAATTAATTCACTACTTCCCATAAACAGGCAGGTATTCAGCCACTTCTAGTAAAGCAGGGCTCATCACACATAATGGTTTCTCGGGAAGATAAACTCCATTGCTCCAAACTTCCCCCCCTCCCTCCCCCCCCCCCCTTCCTCTCCCTTTACCTCAGCTTTTGTTGCTGAGCATGACATCATATGATATCGGACATCCCCTTAGTTAGTCTGAGTCAGCTATCTTGGTTCTGTCCCCTTCCAGTTCCTTGTGCATCCCCAGCCTCCTCGCTGGCAGGGCAGAACAAGAACCTGAAAAGTACTTTACACAGTGCAAGCACTGCTCTGTAATAACTAAAATATTGGTGTGTTATCACTACTATTTTCAGCAAAAATCCAAAACACAGCACCATACCAGCTATTAGGAAAAAAATTAGCTCTGTCCTAGCTAAAACTAGGACAGTGGATCACAATTTCTCTGGCAGAGTTAATCTCTTAAAAAAGATGTTAAATAATGACTCTTTACATGGTCAAAAGATCCTTGGAGTGTTTTCAGTGCTTTAGGATCATTTGAAAATATTTGCTATTTGAGTCTAAGAATGGACCTTTGCAAGAAAGACTCGAGGGATTTCAGCCACACCAGCAGCAACTGTGGAGAAAGTTTGCTTTCACTGTGGTGTTCACTACTGCACATGCATTCAGTATGACATTAAACAATAAATGAATGTAAATTCCCCTTCTTCTCCTTCTAGGGACATCTGCTGATCTCATGGTGATCACTCACCTGATTTAGATCATCATGATTTTGAAGCTGTTCTGAGTTTAAAATTGAAAAACATAAAAATGTAATCTATATGAAATCAGGAAAAACTTGTCAAGAGAATATCCAAATAAATTTACTTTGCTTTATGAGGGAATCTATTTATGCACTGGCTAGAAAAAAAAATGTATAATTGATATACAGGGGTCATAGTGGGTATTACTTGGAAAACATAAATAGTAATTGTGGAGATTATTGGACTGAGTCCAGAAGAGGTCCATGAGGATGATCAGAGGGCTGGAGCACCTCTCATATGAAGACAGGCTGAGGGAGTTGGGGCTGTGCAGCCTGGAGAAGAGAAGGCTCTGGGAGACCTTACAGCAGCCTTCCAGTGCCTAAAGGGGGCCTGCAGGAAAGCTGGGGAGGGACTCTGTGTCAGGGGGTGTAGGGATAGGGCAAGGGGGAATGGATTTAAACTAAAACAGAGGAGATTTAGATCAGATGTAAGGGAGAAATGCTTTACTCTGAGAGTGGTGAGAAGCTGTTGTGCCCCATCTCTGGAAGTGTTTAAGACCAGGTTGGATCAGGCTTTGAGCAACCTGATCTAGTAGGTGGTGTCCCTGCCCATGGCAGGGGGGTTGGAACTAGATGACCTTTAAGGTCCCTTCCAACCCAAGGCATTCTATGATTGTAGAATGGAGTGTGTCCAGAGAAGGGCTACAAATCTAGTCAAGGGCCTGGAATACAAATCTTATGAGGAGCAGCTGAGGGAACTGGGGTTGTTTAGTCTGGAGAAGAGGAAGCTCATGGGAGACCTTATTGCTATCTACAACTACCTAAAAGGAAGGTGTGGGGAGCTGGGGCTCAGCCTCTTCTCACAGGTAACTAGTGATAGGACTAGAGGGAATGGTCTCAAGTTGTGCCAGGGGAGGTTCAGGTTAGAAATTAGGAGACATTTATTCTCAGAAAGAGCAGTCAGGCATTGGAACAGGTTGCCCAGGGAGGTGGTGGAGTCACTGTCGCTGGGGGTGTTTAAGGAAAGGTGGGATGTGGTACTTAGGGACATGGTTTAGTGGGTGATACTGGTGGTAGGGTGATGGTTGAACCAGATGATCTTGGAGGTCTTTTCCAACCTTTATGATTCTATGATTACATATAGATGTTTATAGGAACCTCATACTCATCACTCTCATGTACCTCAAACTAAACAGCCAAAATCCACTTCTAAGTGTATTGCAACACATTTGTAGCCACATAACTTTCACACATTAATAGACTTATGTCCACTGTACAAGGTTTATGCAGACAGTTTAGTGAAGACACTTAGCATAGCTAAAATTCAAATTTTATACATTAAGTTCATTAAGAAACCTCTTTAGGCAAAGGAGAAAAAAATAAATATCAGTAAGACTATCCAGGAAAAGAAATGCACATAATATGTAAGTATTCACCAATGCATTTCATTCAGCAAATCTGTATATGTAGATGTTAGAGAAAAATGGAAGAACCCCACAGACTAAAAAAAAATAAATACTACAAGATAGAGAATTAAATTGCATTGTTGCCTGAGTATTTCAATTTATTTCATCTTCTGATAATGTTACATATTGATGAAAACACAGGAATATGTTCATAGAAAATGTGCTAAGGGCTTCCACAGTCTGCATATATAGTGCTGCAGGTTGTCACAGAAGAGTGACAACTTTGCTTACCACAAGCCACATACATAAATCACAGAGTACTTCAGTAGTGTTTCTTGTTGAATGCTAATGTGTTTTGCTAAGAAGTCATGATATGATATGTGGAATAAAGCTGTATCCTATAGATGAAAAAATAATTTTGCATAGTAATTACTTCTTGTGTAACTTTCACTTGAAAGTCACCAAAATGTATTTTGAGAAAACTAACCTTAGTCAGAAGGCCAACAAACCATCACTGGACATGGGAAGTAGAAGGTGTCTATCCATTTTTTATCTATTTTTTTATCTATCTATTGTTGTCAAGAGGCAAAGCAGTGCAAAAGGAGATAGAAGAGTTTATGAATTAAAAAACAAACAAACATGGAAATTTAAAGTTTGTTTTATGTGAAGAATGGTAGCAAAACAAGTTACTAATTTGGCTTAATGTTTCTCACTTGGTTGTCTCACCTAACTATTGAAGGAAAAAAAACATCTTTTGAATGTGTACAATAAGTATTGTGCACAAAGGACTGTTTTAAATGAACACATATTATGATACCTGCATTTAGAACTTTCTAAATATTTATATAAAATAAAGTGATTAATTTATGGGAATTACTCAATCTGTTAATTATTTTTATTTTTTAATCAAAAGGAATATTAAAATGTGTAGATATTTTGCTGGTATATTTGCATTACTTTGCATTACTAAAGTAATACAAAATTTAGAAAAATCAAATGAAATGGCATTTAAAACTAAAATGAACAGACCTTTCATTTACAAAATGAATAGAAAAATATGAAAGTTATTTTGACATGGTCCAACGTTTTTTTCCTCCTTAATTTTGTTTCAAAATGAAACTCTGCTATAACCCATGCCATTTCTCTAGGTATTTTAATTTTGACAGAAAGACATGCATCAGTGGAATTGTATTACGTTCATTACCTTTTCCTGTTACAATTCAAATTACTAGGGTGTGTTCCTGATTGTGCAGCAATGCACCTATTGTATTGTATATTCATTCTTATATACATTCATATGTATATTTAGAAAGTGCACTTCAGATGATCCTGTGTGAAATTAGAGATCAGAGTTTATGGCTATTTGTTTTAAATGATTATTTATGTATGGTGAAAAGTATTTATAGTCTTTGTGGTGAATGTTATAGAAACCATTAAATGACAGAGAAATAGAGAAGTTTGAGATTACATTGTTATCCACTATATTTTCATTCTGAACTGTTTTATGTTGTCTCTGAGTAAGTGTTATCTCAGAGATAAATCTAGGTTATTTAAAAAAACAAAGAACAAATACAATAATAAGATTAAGATCTTTGTCTCAATTAGTGGAAAAATATTTTATGTTAGATCACAGAGTGTGATAAAACACTGATCTAAGCCAGTATCTATCTGCAAACTGAGGCAGAACAGAATGTGTAATGCCTTAAGCAGAAATAACAGATAGATTCTAACATAGCTTTACCAAAACAAACAAACAAAAACATCAAACCCTCCCCCTAAAAACCACCACCAACAAAAAATTGTTCAAATGAAAAAAGTTGTTATAAATAACTTTTGACTAAACATTAAGTATATCTATGTATAGATGGTTTATTCATTTAGTAAAGCAACTAGATAGTGAGCCTATTTTCAAATCTTTTTACTTTACAACTCCAATTTTGTCTGTGAAGCCAGTGTAATTTGAACAGACTGAACTATAATTTTAATAGTAAATGCCTTTTAAGAGGAATTGATTCTTTCTTCCTCTTGCCCTCAACTTGACTTCCAGTGCATCTACTATGAAATACCTTTATTTATGGAAGCTGCCAGTGTGGCCCATTAAAACGGTCTGCACCAAACTATTTGCTAATGACACTGAGCCTTGTTTGCTGTTTTTAATGATTATCTCAAACAGTGTTTGATAGTCTTGTCACATTGATCACAACATTGTCTCCTTTGTTCTTCTGGCATCAGCTGTGTTCGTCCCCTCTGTGATGCTTTCCTCCAGTGCATATTATGCACTGATGGAAGGTGGTCACCCTTTTGTGGAGTGGAGAATAAATGACCTCTGCTACTCACCTTTCCAGCCATAATCACATTACTTACATCTACATTCATCAGATAGTTTCTCCACAAGATTGACAGTTTTATTTTATTTTTTTACTTGGTAAGAATGGGCACTTCAAATCAGCTCTTGAAATGAGAATCCATATTTAGAAGACCCTGGCTGACTGGATGAGACTCCGGGTGACTGGAAGGGGTGGCAGTTGCAGTTGTATGGACAGTAGAGGAAGTATTGGCCTAGACAGGAGGAAACCTCAGGAAGTAGTTTGTGTCAATACTTTACTATTTGGCTTTGTTTGGACCCATCCTTGAAAGAACTCACATGTTAAAACTTACAAGCTAGTTGCTCCCTTTTTATTTCTGGTGTTTTATATTTTGAAATTGTTTGCTGCAAGTGCTGTGGCTGACAAGCTGCTTAAGTTCATGGTAGGCCTCCTACTTTTTCTTGATGAAGCTGGTGCATTTAGTTTGAAGTTTTTTATTGTTTCTTAGTTTATTGGACAGTGACAGAAAAACAAATCACTTCCATCACTCACAGAGTTTTTTTTTTTTTAATATGTTTTTTGTTTGTATGTTTGTTTTTACAACAAATTTATATCTGGCATCTTCATTGCTTGATTTTAGTAACCAATCCGGAGATTCATCCACAGACACTCCAGATGAAGCTACGCAATGATTTTGGAAGTCATTTGTCAGCTGATTTGTTCATAACCCAGTCCAACTGTCTGTGCAGATCCACAACAAGCTTACAAGACTTCCATGAAACCAATACCCGCAGAGCTCAAAAGTATACCGAACTCTTTCAAGAACATAGGTAATCTAGTGTACTGAAGAGTTCTTGTTGAGGACATGGCTGCTAAAAAAACATCTTTTGTACTATGATGAGCCTATCACTCTGTCGTTCCTATTGACTTCAGTGGAATTCAAGATCAGCTCCTCAGGGAGTGTTTAATATCTCATTTGAATGAGCCTTTTAGATTTAGCAGGGGCACAAGATGACCAAAATTGAGAGAGAAGGGCTCTGTCACTTTCTTTTTCCAGAAGTCAGTGGAAGTGGCATTCAATTTTCTTGCTCTCAGCTGCAGGATGCAGAGGTGCAATGTGACACAGGTAGGGGATATCTTCTATAAAAGGTGCTGTTTAAAAAATTTTCTGTACAATATCATACAAATTGATGTAATTGTCTCTTTTTCTAATTGAGATTCATAGATGGTAGTCTTATTGCCAAATGCTTTATGAATTAATTCTGAATAAGCCCTTCCTAGGAAACTGTAATAGATAGGCAATTTCCATATTATAACTAGTTTTTGCAATAATCTAGGACAAGTGATACATCAGACTTTTAGAATCTATTTCTAAATTCATGCTGAGTAATCCATGTGGTTCTACAAACTGCAACACTCAGTAATATTTAGTAAACAGAGTATGATTATGACACATGTTCTACGTGAGTATCTTGCTGATCTCAGAAGCACAGTAAAGATTTTTATCCTAGTAAGGGCAATTCTTTAGGAATGAGCTGCTTATCTGGGAGTGATCTGGGGCAGAGCCAGGGAGCTACAAAGGTGGCAAAAAGAAGGAACAAGAAACAGAGAAAGGGATAAAAAGGTCTGCAACTCATGTGTCTGGTGCTGCCTGGTGATATCTGTCAAACAACTTTGAAGGAGGACAATGACCCAAACCTGTTGTTCTGACTAGTGGGGAACACTTTCACTGACAGCAATAGAAGACCTGAGTGAATGAACTGAATACCCTTGTGTCAGTGCCTCTCTCAGGCCTGAGAGCACAGGCAACTGCCCACCACTTCAAAAAACCTTCCTTTTATATGCCCTGAGTATAGAGAATATATATTATTTAAGGCATGAACGATTCAAACGAACAGCCTCTTTTTGAAACAGAATGAAAAGAGGTTAAAGCAATACAATATCATAGGATATGTAATCCTTCCTCAAAAGATGCACATTTAAGATATATAATGTTGTTTTGTTGTTGTTGTTGTCTGTTGTTGTTGGTTTTCATGGTCCTCTCAAGTATGATATGCAATGAAGCTGAGAACACATCATTCTCTGGAAGTGCCCACTACAGCATTTACTGTTCTTTACAATTTATAATGATGTTGCTTTTCCTTCCTTCCTTCCTTCCTTCCTTCCTTCCTTCCTTCCTTCCTTCCTTCCTTCCTTCCTT
>CM021698.1:125872931-125942281 GCA_011074415.1 Stictonetta naevosa | reverse complement strand
TTCTTTCTTTCTTTCTTTCTTTCTTTCTTTCTTTCTTTCTTTTCCCCATAGATTCGGACCCTGGTGGTTAAACCTACATGTACTGAACCTGTGCTATGATGGTCTCATGACCTCTATACTTTAAAAGTGTATATCATCTTTCCTTTTGAAGAAACATCTATTAACAGTAATTCTCATCTTCCTCGACAACACTTATCTGTATGATCTGCTAATGTTATCCAAGAACGCTGTATTCTGAAGCATTTAAAGTTAGGTCATGAAATTTACTCCTATTCTAAGAAATGTTTTATTCAGCATTCATCCACATAATTCATTATACTGTTTTGTCCTTTTGAGACAAATCTGATGCTGACTATACAATTCATAAATGAGATGTTTTGCAAGTCAGTGGGATAACTGACTGGAAAAAAAGTCAAAAATCCAAATGCACACACACCCTCAACCTCCATATGAGAGAATTATATTAAAAAATAGGTGATATTATCTATGTTTAATGTTATGACTTGCTTTTTTGGCCAGAAAAAAAAAAAAAAACAACAAAAATGCTCCAAGAGAAATATGCACAAACAATGCAAAAGTAGCTTGATCCAAAAATGAATAATTTATTCCCATCAGTCTGTAAATAGAATTGACATCAATATTCACATGATTTTAAAAAAATATTACTGCTTTTTTTTTTTCACAGTAAACTCCATTTAAATGGCAAGCTCACATACCTTGGAAGTGAAACAGAAAAAAAAAACTGTCATGTTGGAAAAACTGTCATGTTGGACTTAGCTGCTTTTATGAACATATTACTGTTTAAATATGATATACAGAAAGTAAGTTGGCTTTAATTTCCTAACCTTAAAAAATGGTTATCCAGCCACTGGACAGTTATCACTCACTTTTTGGGAAATTAAACAGAACTGATCTCAGATTCATGATTACTGTGAATATGTGCTGCAGTTTCATAACACATCATTGAGATAGTGAAATATCTCAAAAATATTTTACAGAAATTGAATATTATGTTATTTTTGTTAATAATACTCTTTAGATGATCTTTGCATTTGAAAATAGACTTTTTAAACCTCTTAGTTAACATGTAAAAGATTCTTCTTATGAGGTGTTTACTTGAAAGTTTTTAAGTAGTGCTCTATTATAGTCTAGCTTTTTTCCCCTAGATTTTAGTGGTTAAAACAATATGCTCAAAATAGTCTTTGGAGATTTACTCAAAATAAAAATCTGTTAATTAATTGAAGTGTAATCTCTCACTCCCCCTGCCCCCCAAGAAATGTGTCTACATTTTGCTGGTTTTAATACATAAAATAATATCCAAGCAGGCAATGTCTACTGGCAAAGAGGATCAAAATAAACATTATGACAGATCTATAGTGCAAACTCTGGGCACTAGTGAAGACTCAGATTTATCTACAGTAGAAACACTTGTGAATGAATACTGTGCAATCTAGAAAAACAGATGAGAGGTATTGAACAGAATGATTAAAACATTGTAATATGGTCTCCAGATAATTGTTTTAATACCAGTTATTTACTTGGCATCTCAATCCTCCAAAATATAGCAAATTTAAAAATTCTACGCACCGAGAATAATAAACCAATGAATGTTTCAATGCACAAAAATTGTAAAAGACTTCCAAGGAAAAAGCAAGGCAGCTGACTGTATAATAAGGAAAATGTTAATAAATGAGTATGTGTTTTTACAATCTCCATCTATTGTATCTCTCTTAATTGGCTTTGCTCTTAACCTTGGATTTTTTAAATTATTATTATTTTTTGCTTATGGGTAGTAGAGATTTGCCAGTACTTTATTGCTAAACATTATAAGTCTTCCAACTATCCCAATTGATCCATCTTCATTTTTCATTCTTCAGGTTAGGCAAGTCAGCATTTGTTCCAGGGTCTACTCAGGGACTGGGTGTATGAACAGGAAATAGTATAATGTTCTGTATTTTGAGTGCGTGAATTAAAATTAGGCCACAAAAGCACAGAGAATGAGTATTTGAATAATAATGATAATAATAATAATTTATATATTGATAATAATAATATAATTTATAATTTATATAATAATAATAATGAAGTAGGTGCACCTTACTTTTGTTAGTCTAGCTGGAAAAAGCTATAAGCAGGGAAGAGACTTGTGGGATGTCAGAAGAAAATATGGAGGATTTGGATGGGGAGTGGGAAAACATGAGATTGAGTCCTTGTCTTGCCAGAGGAAAAGATTAATCCACTTTGGCCAGTAAAAATATCCGTCAACAGTTTTCTATGCTGATTTTGTGTCGTTATTTTGACAAAACTTAATTTAGTAATTCATTCAGCTATCGCTTTGAAGTTAAATTCGTGGACATCAGTCCTACGGTCTTTACTTTACTTACATAAAGGGGCAGGAATGTGAATGATAAAGTAGCCTTCACCATGACACAGAATGGGTTCTGTGTTGTGTGACGCAGCTTTATGCAGTCTTTTGCACTTGGGAAAGGTGCATAATGGTTATATTGGAGACAGAGTTGAGGCCCATGTTTCCCGCTAATTTTCTTTGTCTTGAAACTGAATCAGTTGTCATATTTTACGCTATCCTCTCATTCTTTTCTTTTAATATGTTTAATAATCATTGAAATGTTATAGAGAATTTCCATTCAACAGAATATTCTCTAGTATTTTCTTGAAAGAAAAAAGAAAAAAAAAGAGATCTTATTTAACAAGAAATCATTCAAGGAATACTTCCATTTCCAATATCTTCCATTTCTGTTGCAGTTGTAAAATCCAATTAATTGAAAACACCTAAACTTCTATTGGAAAATTTTTCTTAGGAGCTTTGGATCTGTATAAGAACAATGTCAATCAACCTCTCTTCAGAAGACCATGTGTCTGGTCAATGCAGTTACTCAGCAAGCCACAGATAAGGACTCAAGCTTCTGTTTTAAAGAGTCTACCACATTCTGGGGGATGCCCCTGTCCTGATATTATTTTGTGGTTTCCCTTGTTCACATTCAAAACATAGTAAAATATTAACAAACAAACAAACAAACAAACAACAACAGGAGAAATAACTAAAGCTATAAATGCCATTTCATTAGTTAGGTCACAAAAGAAAAGCCATCCAGCTGAGGTTTCTCAGACAATGTCTATGCCAGTATTTCAAAATGATACAGAAATGTCTGCATCTATATTATTAAACACTGTAAAACTGTGTGGACACCTCTATGGTTTTAAGTGGAAAATGGCCCTAACGCATACCAACTCCTGAACCTTGAGTGGGGAGTTGGGTTTAACATTTTAAAAAATTCAGGTGATTTTGTTCCCTTGCTTAGGGATGTTGCTTATTACTGCTAAATTCCACAAAGAATAAAACTTTCACTGTACAAGAAAACTGCTAATATCACAAATTTATTAAGCAGAAACTCAGTGAACTGGTGCATGTTTTTCAAAAGAAAGTTTCAGCTTTCTTGATTGTATTTCAGTTTATTTCTTTCAGTTTTGAGGTGACACAAAATACAGTTGAACTAAGGAAGCTGACTGAATATTTTCAATCATACTAATTAGATTGTAATAGATTTTGCTTCACTGGCCTTTTTGTGTATAGCTTCCATTAAAATCTGAGGATCAAGTGGCTGTGAATTTCTAACATGAATGCTCATAGAAAATGCAAACAATATAAAGGAAAAGTGTTTTAATTTATACTTGTAGTAGTGCTTATGTATAAACCAACCAAGAAACAGAAAATATGAAGTCTTTTTTTTTTTTTCCCCACTTATAATTAAGTAATATTAAAACAGCAAACAGCCAGCTTTTTGTATAATCCATCCCATTTCTTACAAAACGTTTATGTTCTAATGTGTTCAGAAGAGCTACTAAGGAATTTATTTTTATCATCTCAACATGTGTTGTTGGGAGAAAGAATATTTATTTTTGTCTTTTTTGTCTATGCAAAAAGCCTTGTGGAGGGAGTTCAGAGCTACTGGTTATGTTATTTCTACCTTTTACTGTGTTATAACTTCTCTCTTAAAAAGCATACTTGATTTTTTTCTTTCTATATAGGAAAAGATCATGGCAGCATATTTTCCCTTGATTGCTACCTACTGACATTTATTATGAACCATGGAGCCTGTCTCTCTTCTAAAGTCAGTTGAAATTCCTCCACTGATTCAAACAGGCTTTTGAAAAGACTTGACACAATATAGATGTGCAATAGAACAAACAAACAAACAAACAAATAAAAAACACAAAAAACCACCACCAACAAAAAACACTCCACAATCTGCTTGTTACTATTCCATGAACTAAAGGAGAGAATAAATTATTCATTGTGAATCACTCAGCCTGCCCTGGTAAGCAGACTTTTATAGTGCAACAGCTTTAAATGAACTGCTCCTCTTCCCTTCTCCCCAAAACGTCATCAGTTCTTAATGCATAGTGACACTCAATTAACTTGATAGGCAAATGACCTAAATGCTGGATGTAGCCCACAGAAGAGAGCACGTTTTTTAATACTCATTAATATTTACTGAATATTTTTTTTCCAGAATCAAAGTGAAAAGGTCTTCTGAAGTACCTTTTTTTTTTTTTTTTTTTTTTTTAACTTTGTGTTTGAACAGGGAGAAAGAGAGAGAATATGCTCATTGTAAAGCAGTTCAGTATCTAGGTATTACCTAGAGTATAGCACTACCTACCTGTAAGCAGGTAAAGTGTAAAGGTTTCTAGGTTTCTAATTATTCCACAGTGAAGTTGTCTCTCTTTCTTTGCAATTAAAAAAAAATCCTAAAAGTTCTTGAATGATGAAAATCATGGAAAAAAAACTTGTTTCAAAAAAGCTTTATTTTGTTTCAATCAGTTGGCTTTTTCAGATGACAAGCTATTTTGTGAGAAAACATCAGAAGAGCTTAAGATCCCAAGATTAGAAGTCAGTACTATTCCTGTCTGTCTGTCTATCTGTCAATCTATGTCTGTCTATTTATCTATGTGTTTTGCATACTAAATTTAATGATTTGCAATCTGTCCTCTTTCTTCCTTTTTCTATCATGTCCCTGCTTTTCTATCTCATGTCTGCAGTCTTTTTTACTACCACTCTTCAAATATGAGTGGTCATGTTCTTGCATGCTAAGACTTAATAATTTGCCATTACATCTTGCAAACACTGCTTTCACATAACTCATAGTATGCTTAACTCCCCTCTCCCATCATTCCCTATAGGCAAAACCTAAGAGAATCTTTTCACTGACCTTAACAGCTTGTGAAAACAGACCTGGATTTTACAGATCTGAACAGGTTAGTGCAGGACTATTACTCTAGCTGAATATAAATACCATCAATCATCTTCATGGTTTTCATCCATTGTAAGTGATTCATCAGGCATTCTTTCTTTCTTTATGGTCACATTTATTATCCTCTGAAATTCTCCTGGGTAAACTCACCTTGGCCTGTGAGTAAATTTTTGTCATTGAGAGATGTCTTAACTTTTTCTGTTGCAGATAATTTTTTTTTTCTCCTTCCATTTTTTTTTTTTTTTTTTTTTCAGACACACTTTTTCCTAAGTAAGCCTTTTCTAAGGTTTTCTAAGGTAGATTTTTTTTGGTAGAATTATGCATGAAAGCAAGTAGCTGACAATTGGCTGTAAGGAAGGATATTCTGGATAGCATACTGAATGGGCACCTGGGAGAAGAGATCCTACTTTCTTCCACAGACTACCCAAGTAGCCCTAAGCTACTAATTTAACAACTTTGTTCATGAGCGAGATGCAAGACGTGATTCCACATCTATTTCTAGCTTGTCTGGATGCTTAGGTGGTCACTATGTTTACATACATTCCCTAGTATTCATGTGTTCCCCATAGCTTGGTTTGTACCCTAATATTAATTACAATTACAAATTACAAAGTTTACTTAAGGTCTTCCAAGTCAGAAATAGATGGGGAATTTGTAGAAAAATGCAAGTGTCCCTCACTGAGGCAACCAACCGGAAGACAGTTATGTTTGGAACATTAACACAGCAGTGCACAAAATGGATTTCAGGTTTCTCCCCATTGATTTCCTATCAGAAGCCACTAATCCATCCCCAGCTATGGTTGCAATGCCATCACAGGAGTGTGCAGTGACAGTGTCTTGAGCAAAATTTACTATCTTCCCTCAACACGGATCCTGTTCTTTCAGAGCTGGCACCCTTGAATTAGATGCCATGTATTCTCAGTCCTGTTCAACAGACAACATAACAATTATATGTGGCCTTAATGAACAGTATCAAAAAGTTCCATCAAATTATGTTGTGAATAATTTATTGAAGATAGTCTTTCCCTTGATAACTGCCAGCATTTAGTGTGTTAGAGTATCTATCTAACCATTTAAAATTAATTTGGGCTGACCCTGCACTCCTTTACACTCCTTCAAATTCAGGTGATCTGCAAATTTTTCTTTTTTTCAGGGTTTTTACAAATTCAAGGCAACTCCATTTATGCACACAGAAAATTCCACAGCAGTTACTTTCACTTTTATTTTTGGCCTGGAGAAAACAGTTCTTCCCCTCTTGAAGTATTTTTCCCACTTTGTTTTGCAGAACAATATGTGTTATAGGTGGTCACTGAAATGTTTTAAAAAACAAACAAACAAAAAGAACCTGGCAGAATGAAATGTGCTTACAAGCAGTTTTAGTTATTCATCCATTCTGAAGGCAAGAAGTATAGATGTGATATTAGCAAAATCTTATTATTTTGAGGCCTCGATCTGTTAGCTACATTTCTTTTGAAGCAGCACAGAATGCAGTTGGCTTTCTGGGCTGCATTGCCAGTTCTTCACGAGTTTTTCATCAACCAGCATACCCAAGTCTTTCTCCTCAGGGCTTCTCTCAATCCATTCTCTGCCCAGACTGTATTTGTGCTTGGGATTGCCTCGACCCAGGTGCAGGACCTTGTACTTGGCCTTGTTGAACATCATGAGTTTTGCACAGGCCCACCTCTCAAGCCTGTCCAGGTCCCTCTGGATGGCATCCCTTCCCTCCAGCGTGTCAATCACACCACACAGATTGGAGTCATTGGCAAACTTGCAGAGGGTGCACTTAATCCCACTGTCCACGTCACTGACAAAGATGTTAACCAACACCAGTCCCAATACCCGTGAGGAACACCAAATTCAAATATGATGGACAGTGGCTTAACAACTCCATCTGCCAGTTGTGCACCTTCAGGTTCCTTAGACGTTCTCAAACCTAATATTTTCCTAGAGTGGGCAGTTCTTCATTCTCCCAGTCCCTGCCTTTGCCTTCTGGGGCCTGGGCTATGTGGATAGAGCTCTTGTTTGTGAAGAATGAAGCAAAAAAGTCATTGAGAACCTCAGCCTTTTCCATATTTGTGGTGACCAGATCTCACATTTCCTTCTGGAGAGTGCCCACACTTTCTCTAGTCTTCCTTTTATCACCAATATACCTATACAAATTTTTTTGTTGCCCTTGACATCCTTGGCCAGATTTAATTCTATCAGGGTTTTAGCTTTTGTAACTCTATCCCTGCTTGCTTGGACAATTTATCCATATTCTTTCCAGGCTACCTGTTCTTGCTTCCACCCTTCGTAGGGCTTCCTTTCTGAATTTGGCCAGAATCTCGTTGTTCATGCCTGCAGGACTCCTGGCATTTTTGCCTGTCTTCCTCTTTGTTGGGATGCATCACTCCTGATCTTGGAGGAGGTGATCCTTGACTATTAACCAGCTTTCTTGGGACCCTCTTCCCTCCAGGACTTTATTCCCCTGTACTCTACCAAGCAGATCCCTGAAGAGGCAAAAGTCTGCTCTTGGTTGTGAGATTGCTGTGCCCCCTCCTTGCTGCCTGAGGGTTCTTGAACTTTCCCCTCATTTTCACATTTGGTTTTGCCTCTGAGAAACTCTGAGTGAGCTCTAGACCATTGTGTAACTTGTACTGACATTCCTATATTTCTTAGAGTCTTAAACATGCCCATGCTTAAAGATCTACTTGGTGAGTACTCCAGCTGACAGAGTTCTGCTTCGTGAGCACTTTTACTCCCTTGGTATGTATGATAGACAAAGAAATATGCAAATGATTTTAAGCAATTATTCCTTGGGTATTATGAGAAAAATACAGACCTGAATCAAGTACAGAACATCTCTACACACACAATATATTCTTTGTAAAGACTTTTTTTTTTTTTTTTTTTTTTTTTTTTTTATCTCGCTTGAGTGATTTTGGGCTTGTGACCAAAATCTTGATGAAATCGTTGTCCTTTTCTCCCCATACGTGTTTTCTTTTCATGGATTCTCTTTTCATCAGCAGATCTATAACTGCTGACCCGATAAAAAATAAATTACTTGAATAACTCTCATGATAAATGAAGATTTCTGAGGAAAGGTCTAATGACCATTCATTTCAGGGACTACAGTATCCATTCATCCTAGTGGACCTTCATTACTGAAGTACTGGAGAGCCTTTCATTTTATAAATACGCTAAGGCTGAAGGAATGAATTCTCTGTGCAAACTAAAACATACATGAGATTTCAGAGATCCATCTAGAAATTATTAGAGGAATGTATTTGCACGGAAGTGTTATAGTAGTCTGATAAGGTTTGTCTTTGTTTTCTTTGTGATTCTTTCCTCTTCAGCCTTGAAGGTTTCTTCCTTCCATTTTGTTGTTCTGTTCTTTGCAATTACTATTATTTGTTAACAAATATTATTACCTATTATGTAACCTCTTTTCAGAGCTTGTTTTGTACCCCTGTGAGGGAAGAGTGGCAAAAATCAAGCATGAAAGATAACATGGTCTGTACTTGTGAGGACAACTCAGTCGAACATTACCAGGTTACTTAATAAAACAGTATAGGTTAGGGAACTGGAATGCATCTTCATCATGTCAGAAGTTTGCTGAGTTTCTGCGTTTTAACAGATAAACTATCCTGATGATAAAACTTCAAATTTGCCATTAAAGGTTATCATGACTTTTTTTAGATTGTGTTGATTACTGTCACCCTAAGAATGGGATCAATAAGGAGTCTCTGAAATGTAGACATCAATGTGTGAATTACCCTGTAACTCTTTAGGCATTCTAATTCCCAAATGAAGCTCTCTTTAGCAGGCTGCTCAATTGAGCAGTGATATCAACAGCAAATGACCTGCATTAAGATCCAGACAGAGACAGGTTTTTTGAGTGGAAGTATGCCCAATGAAAATGATCACCATAAAGATGTTTGAAATGAGAATATTTGTACATAGTTTAAATAGTTTGCATCAGTTCCAGTGCATTTAACACTTCTGGGTTTTATACTTTGCAATTATTGAGTCAAGATCTGCTTTAAGGTACTTAGAGTCTTACTCTATCTTATGGAATAGGCTTAGTAAATATGAGATATTAACGAGAAGGCTATGAGATTGACACACACTGTGCACTTCTATAGGGCAAACCTTCTTATTGGGATAATCTTCAGTACAACATTCAGACACAGGATCATATGACAAATGTGTTAGACAAAATAAATAACATCTGCATTTGACTTTGCTGAAAATATTTTTTCTTTGCTTTGTTTGTTTTCCATGGACTTCGGAGTTAATTCAGCAAAATGACCTTTAATCAGATGTCCTAAAGTAAAATTACACGCCTTGTTGGGAGGGATGCAAGGGAATTACAAGACTGCAACACACTACTAGCTAAGCATCAGTGAATATTGACAATATTTGACCCTCCCTTTCTTCAGAACACTATGGGAGTGGAAGCCAAGGGAAAACACTATTGCTAACTTTGCCCTTTGAGTCTAAAAAGAGCCGCCAAAGGGATCCTGGAATTGAATACTGGGCTCCAAGAGATCCCAAAACAAAATTCATCAGCCCAAAATAAATCAATATGTTCCACACCCCAGTCACAGCTGGAACTGTTCCGTATAGTTCCTATTTAAACATTTTTGTAGTGTATTCAGTGTTCTTTTATAATTTATGAAATGCATATATCCACACTGGAGTTGCAAAGATACACACACTCAAAGGCAATCCTCTAGAAGATTCTAGAGGTGACTTTTAAGAGAGCATAGTGACTTTCTTTCCTCTTTTACAATGTGTAAGACCAGTCTAGGGCCAGAGTCATTACCATCTGTTCTGGGAATAATGTTTGTGATTCTCATACAAGTTGTATAATTTTATAACAAGATTTTTGCAAGTAGTCCTAATATGTATTCTGAAATATACTTACTAACATACATTTGATGGGAAAAATGTGGACAGATTTCTAGAACATGGGAAGAAATACTCAGAAAATGGGAAGAATTATGTGGGAAATGTAAATGAGATTAGAATCATTCTTGCATCAGTGTCTACATCAAGATGTTTTCTACCTGTTTAATAGTGATGTGTGTTGGTATCAGAAATTTTCCTCCAAAAATTGAATTATTTTTCATAGAAATTTCAAGTTAACTAAAAAAGTTCACTTAAAAGGACATTTGTCAATTGTTTTATCATGAAAAAAAATATGCAATTAAAGCCATTTTTTTTCATATGCATTGGTCTGGGAAGACAATAGGATTCAATACTTTAGCAGTATTTTCTCTTTGGCTCAAAGAGGAGTAAACCCCCATAAATACTGTGCTTCACTATTTATTTGTAGGGTTACTATTATTTAAATACCTGGCCCAGGAGTTAATTCCATGTAATTCCATTGAATTAATTAATTTATCTCAAGGAGAAGCATGTTTGGCTGGATGCCATCTAGATTAGACAACCAAAAAGGCAGAAGCTCCTCTGTTAGCTGAGGGCAAGCTTGCAAGAAATATCTTGTCTTTCTCTGTTTTGAGATTTCAACTGGCTCTTATTTCTCCTGCAGATTTTCAAAAATAGTACCCTAAAACTTTCCTTTCAAAGGGCTACTGTTGTGTTGCTGCTGTTTTCCTCTTTCTCTATGTACACAAGTCCCTCTGCCCAAGTGGATTCAGACCACATCTTCCACTTTTCTGGAGAATGACTGTGTACCTGACTGATGTATATGCCTGCCCAGCTGCAAATAGAATAAAGCAAAAAATGAAGATGGAGAAAATTTACATTTTGAATATAAGATGGAAATGACTGGGACATGCTTGCCATTGGAAACTTTTCCACTATTTTATGATGGAGAGTTAAAACTATATTTTTGCATCACTATTGTTTTTTCTAATCCATTATGCCTATAGCTCTTTAAAATTCCTGTCTACTTACCTACTTCTCTAAATAACACCATTGCATGACTTCACAGAATATCACATTATGTTATGAAATTACCTACAAAAAGTAGTGCTCAGTGTTGAGAGGGTGAGTTGGAATTATGATTCCCTGAATTATGTACAACTCAAGATACATGAGTTAAAGGAAGTTTTTATGTCTTTTTTTTTTTTTTTTTTTTTTTTTTTTCTGAATCGTTGTCATCAAAAGCAAATAGAGGAATAGCTTTTTGTTTGTTCTCTTGCCATAGCTAACACATTATTTACAAAGGAGCCAGACTCATCGGATGTTGAGCTGTTGTTATGTTGTTACTAGGCTTTTCTATAAGTTGTGGTGGTTTGGGAAGTTTTTTTTTTCTTTGTTCTTTCTTTTTAACTGATTTTATTTTATTTTATTTTATTTTTAATCAGACAAGAACATGATCATGTTCTGGTACAGTAACATGAAAGGGTCTAATGTGTATACAATAGTTGCAGAGTGCTAATGATGCTGCTGATATATAATGTGTTTTAGCTCAGGCCTATTTGAATTAACATTTAGCATTTGAAGCAAAATATGACAAAAATAGAAGACAGGTGAGAACAATATCTTTTTACTGTATACGATTTTTCATTTTCAGCTGGTTACTGCTTGTAAAAAACATCTCAAAATATTTCACTTTTTCAAAATACTGCATATGGCTGTATTATGAAGAAGCTAGAGGCCATGACTTATTTAGTCCTTAAAATACTTCCCATAGAGAATTGGGTGATGTCTCTGTTACACATGCACTCCAGATCATTTGCTAGTGAGTGAAACCTAGAGGAGCAAATGTTTGTGCTTTGGTCAGAGGAACATCCAGAAGTGATTCTGATAAAACTGGCTGAGAAGAAAAGAAACCTGATGACTTTCCTTTCCCTTTTCTCCTTCTTTCCCTCAGTCCCTTCCCTCACTTTTTTCCATATCTACTCAATGATAGCTTCACACTTAGTCTATACTGAAATGTAACATTTTCATGATTTTGGCCAGGATAGTGTTAATTTTCTTCTTAAAGGCTTGTATAATGCCATGTTTTGGATTTTTGTTGAAAATAATGGTGATAACACAGCAATGTCTCAGCTGTTGCAGAACTGTACTTGCACTGTGTAAAGGACTTTTCAGGTTCTTGTTCTGCCCTGCCAGCAAGGAGGCTGAGGACATCCCAGACCACAGAATGTTATATGCTCAGCAATAACAGCTGAGGTAAAGAAGGAGGAAGGGGGAGGACGTTCAGAGTGGTGGCATTTGTCTTCCCAAGAAACCATTATGTGTAATGAGCCCTGCTTTCCTAGAAGTGGCTGAATACCTCCCTGCTGATGGGAAGTAGTGAATGAATTCCTTGTTTTGCTTTGCTTACACACACAGCTTTTGCTTTACCTAGAGAACTGTCTGTCTCAGCTCATGAGTTCTCACAATTTTACCTTTCTGATTCTCTCACCTGTCCCACTTGGGGAGCAGGAGCAAGTGTCTGTGTGGTGCTGAGGTGCCTGCCAGGGCTAAAACACAGCACTCATTCAGCATAACACTTGTTCTCAAATATAGGCAGTTGCAGCAGATGTTGGGTAGGTCTCTGTGATTTTTGAGGGATCTGTATACAAATCCTTATCTAAGCATATAACAAAATCATTGAAAGGGTTGTACCTGGGAAGATCTCTCCTATAGACAAGGCAATGGCAGGAAGCTGGTGCTGAATGCAGAGCACTTCAGGGATCTTCAGAATAAAGCAGTCTTGCTCTGAAAATGTGGTCACTGGGCTCAAGTTATATTAAAATACAGCCTTTTCAGGAAACAAACTTTCAAACAAACAAAAAAGGTAAATTAAAGGAAAATCTGTAGCAGCTGGGTAACTGAGACAATGGATATGACCGCATTAAAAACCCTGTTTACTAGGATTTGTTACTGGCCTCTAAGGAGAGAAAGCACATTCGCAGCCATATTTGTACAGATAAAAGAGGCCTGTAAAAAGGTTAGGATACACTGATCAAGGGGAATTTTAATTACTCCTAGACTGCCAGAAATCTGAACTTTGGAATGGAACTAAATCCCAGGAAAAAACCAAAGTCTGGAAAAACAAAACTGCTTACCCATGAGCACTTAGATGATCGTACTGTAATGCAGATACAAGACCGGCATGCTCAACGGGGAATAGCATAAAAATAGTTTATGAAGTACATTTCAAGGGAAAGGAGCTCAGATGAAATAACTCGTATCTAAGATTTTTTTTTTTTTTTTAGAAATTTGCAACTGACAAGTGATAACTAATAGATGGATAGTCAAAGCATGTGTGTCCAGCATTACATCAATTTATCTTTTCTTTCTTTTTTTTGATTTAATTTTGGAGAAGTATCCAGAGTCTGTTTTCAATTCTGTTTATCCCGTTTTCAGAAGACTGAATTTTGCTGTTTAAGTGCTGTTTTGTGACTGATGTTCTGAGCCATTTCAAGATGATATCCATCTGATAAGAGATCCTGCTTTTATTGTACTATTTACAGCTAGGCAGTGATCCATTAAGGCATCTGTTTCTCAGACACCTGATAAGAATTCCGCAGTATTGACTGTATCCAATCCCAGGTGAAGAAACAGAAAGACAAATGATACCTGGAAAATAAGAGATCTAAAGACAAAAGGAAGACACAGCTGACCATATAACTTATCACTTGACCTGAAAAAGGAAAATTAAAAGGTATGAGGCTGAAGGGACCCCTTATACTTAAAAGTACTTACCAGTCCTTTATTTTTGCAAATTTCAGTTATTCTCATACATCTCTTAATCATTAAAACAAATATATCAGTTTTTCTTGTGTTTTTTAATCAGACTTCTAAGGATATATCTGTAGAAGAAATACAATGGCAAAGTCGTGCAGAACGACATTGTACACTACTTTCTGAAAATACAATTTTCCTAGTATTTATTGTCTCTAAAGTCAATCCTAATCCTTTAATCTTAACTTAAAATAAATGAGAGTTAAGACTTCAAAAATACTTTTAGAACTCTGCAGATGCATGACTCTGTCTCCTACGCTGCTTCAAACAGTTCAGACAAAACCCTTTTCCTGGGTATCGTTCTGGAGTTCTGAAAATCACTGCACAGGGGCTGGTCACTGGGCTTTGCAATATCATTTGCAGGATCTAAATTTGCAACACAGTGTGAGTATGCCACCAGATTTTCAAATCCATAAATTCTCTTTTATCTGAAGCAGTTTAGTCAGAAGCACATAAAAATCCTTTCATATTCAGACTCACACTAATTCCAGAGTTTCAGCTTTTGAGCCTTCTTTCAAAAATACAGTAAAAAATAAAAAAATAAAAAAAAAAATCAGAGGTCCAGGACAATAATTCAGTACCAGACTTTTAACAAAGATAATATGAGTGGCAAAATTAGGTCTTTAAAATTCTGAAGCATAGGACACCTCTTACTATGACAAACAAGAATTAACAAGAATTGTCTTCACAGAATGAACAGCATGTTCACATCCTGAGCAGATAGGAAAGCATACCAGAGAGAAAAACACTAGCTTTAGGAGACCTCAATACCTGATAAATATATAAATCATTCCTCAATTCTCTCTGTGTTCATCCATTCAGAATTTCCCTTTAATCAACCTCAAACTTAAGACAAGACCCTTTACTGTTAAAATCAATGGAAGTTTTATCAGGAGAGCTGATCTTGCCTTCAGGCTTTCATTTGATTTCTATCTTTCTTTTTGTCTGCCTTAGGTTTTGTCTTAAAGTACCCAGTGTCAGTGCAACACCAGCCTATCCATTCAAAAGTATTTTTAAATAGTCTGGTGTTATAGGTTTTGGAATTTAGAAACTATGAACATAAAGATACTGCAAAAGGAAGCCAAAAAGAGAGCATCTATTGTGTGAAAATGTTTTCAACAACAATGGCATTTTCATTGCTACTGCTTGACTAATCTGAGGATTTCAGGATACTTCTACTTCTGATAAAAGGGGAGTCATGATTATTGCTGCATGGCAATGCATCCATGGCAAATGCATGGCATGGAAAATGTATTTTCATAGCCAGGCTCTACCATGTATGCATAAGTCTTGAATTTGAGCATAGGAAGTAAATAAAGTGTAGAAAATATTCTATTTATTTATAAAAGGTTACTTATAATAAGTTGCAAAGATACTATATAGTTCAGAAAAGATGGAGGAGAAATAGTACAGAGCTAATGGCCTATTAGTCTCACAAATACAGTGAGATTCTAGGTGCCTGACACAGCAGCACCTAGATTCAAATTCAGGAATTTGAAAATGTCCTAAGATGCAAGACCTTTCAAAATAGATTCTCAAATAACCATAATTCAGAACTTTTGTGGATCTAGTCCACTGACAGAAAATGGAAGCAACTTTGGAGGTTCTTGACTCAGCAGGGCTCAAAAAATGACTCAAATAATAATTGTCACTTCTGGGTACTGGTCAGACCTGCTTCCACCCCTGCATGCTGCTCCCACATCATCACAGGAGGGTGCAGAGTCTTACTTTACGCAGATATGAAGAAATAAAAAAAGTTGGTTCATCTTGAAAAATGAGGCAGATGTTTGCATGTAAAGATACCAAATACATAGAGAGATAATACATTTATTTGAAGCAGGACTGCTATGAATGTAAATGGTGTGAATTTGCATAGCTACTAACTCAATTTTATAGTGCTGTAAGCTGGAGAAAAATGTAACAGAAAAGTTAATTGAAGCATTTAATAAAGGACAATGAGCAAGCACCATAAATCTAAGCAGGAATGGACATTAGAGAAATATACGCAGCAACTCACTTAGTACAGGAATGATTCCTTAAGACTGAAGGACATTTAGCATAATGCTATTATGCATAAAATGGCCCATAAACATCCTAAAAAATCATCAGCAGGTTTATTTTAACCATCATTGCAAGACAGTGTTAAAAACTTTGGTAGGATTTGCAAGGATTCTGGGAGCCTAAAGCAGACGTTTGTTTTAGATGCACGTCCGATTGTCCGATTTGTAAGGAAAAACACCAGAAGGAAAAAGTTCATCTGTGATCTCCAGCTATTTATGATGAAGTGGTCTCTTGTATTTGTTTCACATGTGGAAGAGGTGTTGTAGCTCTTGTGTAGGTATGCTTTTTGCCTTTCCTTCAGAGAAGAGGGAGGTGGCAGAGGGGGATCTGACCTCAGTCATAGAGACCATGTGGCTTCCTAGAAAATGTTTCACTAACAGCTTTGAAAACTGATGATGGAAATATAGCCCTCTTAGGGCAACCTTTTGTAATTTCAGGATAACTGTGGTATAAGGATGAAGAGCTTGCACAAAGAGCAAGGCCAGGAGTTGTGCTGGTAGTCCCTTTACCCAAGAACAATTATAGCAAAGGTTTAAAGATGAGAACTTTATCTTGAGTCAAGGCAATTTCCTGTTTTCCCTCACTTCAGGAACACTTGTCCAAAAGAGGTTCTGTACATGGGACATTTCGGCTGTTTGAAGATGAGCCCTTGTCTGTTGCTTCATAAAACTTTGGAGGAGACCATTAATGGGTTTTTATAATAAGCTGTCCAGGCAGTAAGCAATTTTATTAGCTGGGGACTTCCTACATCTTTCAAAAGACTAGAACTCCTATTGACTTGGGCTCCTACCTGACTAAAGATTAAGCTTTGAATTCTGACTACACTTCACAAATAATAATTGCATAAATCAAAAAGGGAGTAAAATGATTTTTACAAAAATCCGCAGTATGTGCAAAGTCTCATCCCTCTCTGTGATTTTAAATGTACACACACACTTAGAGAGGCAAAACACACAGACACACACATTGAGAGAAGAAAACCACCCTTAGTAATTTTCTGTAGTCATTGACCAAGTACAGGAAACTTTTTTATGGTTTTAAATGTTTCTGGGGTCTAACATCTACCTGGGGAGGTATCTATATCTATATAGCTGTTAAATGACTGAAATACACTTGAGAAAAATGTAGTATAGGACTGCTGTGAGAGAACAGTAAGTTCTGATGGAAAAACCTTCCTTCCAGATTTCACAAAGGAGTTATTTGTCATTATAAGTTATAGCTCTGTTAATACTGGAAAGTACAGGTACGTAAATTGCTACTCCTGTATGATATCTCACTGAATATCAGAGAAAATAGTTTTGGAGTGAGGTCAACATGCCAGTGAGTCTCTCTCTTGCTCAAAAACAGAAGGGGCCATACCATAAACAAACAGACTTTGTCTAACCTGCCAGTTCTTTAACCCATCTGGACAATCTACCTCAGTTCTTAATAAACCTTATTGGTAGAAACTTTCTTCCTACATTTATGTTTCCCTTGCTGTTAATCAAGTCTATCACTTCTTTCAACTCTGCATATGGAAAGTTATGCTTTTCCTACCTGCAGCTCTTTTTATTTATTGTCTTAGGGTTATCATACAAAAGCAAATTGACCCATATCTTTCATTTCAGAGCACTATTTCCTCATGGAAACTGTGAGTATCGTCTTCCTCATTACCTTCCTCTGAATTCCTCCAAATGACACATCAAAGGAACCTTGGACGTCGTGTGGTGAACACCCATGTCTGCTCATGGCCCAACAGAATCAGCACAGAGCTCAGAGTAGATCAGCTCACAAAATCTACTTTTTTTTTTTTTTTTTTCCACAAAGGTAGGATGCAGCCTTCATAATTTTAATAATGTGGGGTTTTAAAACTATTTGTTATCTTTTATGATAATGTCCTGTGCATATCAGGTCACCCTGTGGGTGGAAATAGTGAGGTTAAATTAGGATGATGTCTTGTTATAAACAGACATGTAAAAAACACTTTAGGAGGCATGGCAAGCACATGCAGTATTATGTACCAAAGGACTTTCTTTTTTTGAAGAAAGAAAGACAAAAAGGCAAGAAGACAAGAAAAAGAAAGACAAAAAATTATTCTGTGAACATTAATTAACAACTATCAACATTTTTTTGTTTAATCATGGTTGCATTAGAGATTCCTTCTCAGTCAGCTAGATATTTACTGGGCATTGTGAACAATTATTATTATTGAGTAATGTGGGTTAGAGGTGCAGATGCAAATAAACAATTCATTGTTAAATTATGTTTTTTCAAAATAAAGACTAGTTATCTATAATCCAAGAATCATCCTGTAATTTCAATATTTATTTACCATTGGTAGGGAATATTTTCTTGCCATATTCATCAGGGTAATATAGGATATCTGAATAATGTGAATATTTTGCCATGTCCAACATTTCAGCACTGTAAGCTTAGAGACAATGGCTGATATCACTGAAGTACATTTGATCTTGAACAACAGGTGTAATTACCCCATGGTACAACATGGATGTGAATGAGGTTAGAAAGCATATCCATTTACTTATGCTACTCTTCGGGACAAGAAATGAAATGGAATGGTCTAAGTATTGATGAGCTGGAAACTTGTTTGCTGATATTATGTCAGACATTTATTTTGTATTGAAGGGGTTGGATTTTCTAGTGATTGAAAATGGTATAACACCATCAAAGTCTGTAAGGGAGAGGTCTTACATGGCAACAAGGAATTTCTCCCTGTATTTCCATACTGGGCGTGTTTCAAAACTGCTAGGTTTTGATTCTGAATATGCCGGATAAGATAGGGCACTCGGGCACTCAGTTCTTCTGAACTCTTAATATCTTTTCACTGCTCAATGTGAGCTCATATCCTGTCATCATGCTTGGTTCAGTGCTGTGGTATCAGGCAAACTACATAATTAATAAATAAATACATAAATAAAGAGAGAGAGAGATTTCAAAGAGAAAATATGAATTACATTTTTTTTTTTTTCTGGTCATAAAATGTAATGTCATTGTTTCTTCTGTGTTCCCTATCTTATAAAGACTGATATCCTTATTTTGTTGCCAAGAGAAGCATTATGTGCAGAAGACACATTCAGTTTTTAAAAACTTTATATTTATTGTCATATTGTTTTAGCAGCTGTATGTGCATTAAAGTCTTTATTATTTCTATTAGCAGAATTCTGATAATGCACTTCAGAAAACAGTAATTGTTTAATTAGGCACCAAGTTTGGCTGACAGTTATACAGGTGATTTTAATTGCGTTGTGTGTATAATAACGGAGTTCTCCTCTTGACAATGCATATCTCTGACAATGGAGGAATTATGTACCCAAATATATTTTCTACAGTGATGCTGAAAAATTGTAGGTAAGTGAAATGATTGTTGGTTTTAAACATGTTGAATCACCAGATATCTTTACAATAGTATGTTCTACCTAAGTGAAAAACACTGGAATGAGCTAATATTCTACAGCCAATATTGTTGTAAGATGATATTTCAATAAGACATCAAAAAAGAAACCAGCTTTTTATAGTTATTCAGTTATAATCCTTTGGGAGGAAGAAGTAAAAA
The DNA here is from genome assembly GCA_011074415.1 of Stictonetta naevosa. Classification (NCBI taxonomy): domain Eukaryota; kingdom Metazoa; phylum Chordata; class Aves; order Anseriformes; family Anatidae; genus Stictonetta; species Stictonetta naevosa. The sequence continues at coordinate 125,922,709 of CM021698.1, read as the reverse complement.
TAATAATAAAAAAATAATATAACAAAAATTTGTGATTCCATTATGAATATAAACATCTTATAACCATGATATCTTGGTACATCTAGACAGCAGTCAGTTTGCAAATCAACATAGAAGTAGGGAGAAAAATTAGGAGAAGAAAAGTAGGCTGAGATATTCATTTGCTGGCTATCTGAGGTGACCAAATATGCCTTTCCATAATGTAACTTCCCATAAATTGATCATAAAACTTGCTCTTATAATTTCTTTTTATTCCCATTCACTATTCCTACAGAGCAAAGTATTTACATAACTAAATTCAACAACAAAGTTCACATTACTGTTAAGACTTTTACATTTGGATTGCCTGAATTATATCTTCAAATTTTCAGTGTTTTCCTATCTTTCTGTCTTTTAATTGTTTTATTTTTATTTTTATTTTGTGAATAACCATGAAATGGCCTTATTTTTAACCCATATCTCTTCCCCCCCCCTTCCTTTTTTTTTTTTTTTTTTCTGTAGTGTTTATGTATTACTCTTTACCATTAGCATTTGAAGATTTTTCAGCATTAACTTTTAAATGAAATCATAGGTCATTTATCTTTCAATGCATGCTGAGAAGTAATCAATTTTAACATCACTTTATTGATAGTTCTTTGAAAATCTTCCAGTAAAACTCTTTACCTTGTACTGTACTTCATTATGATTGGATTAATTAATTCTAAAAATGTTTCCTTGGATTCCACAAAAGCTGCATTATCATGGCTGGCATCTTACTATCCTTCATTGGCAATAATGATAAAAAAAGGATAATGTTGCTCATGAAAATACTACAGCCATTAGCACAATTTAATTATTCAGATAAGTACAACTGAGTCATTAATAAGACTCTATCATGACGTCAAATACCACCCACAAAATAGGAACATTCTGTCTTATATTCCCATGCAGATTCAACAGACTGAAACCTTGTTTGTAATAATTAACAAAGAACAATATTGAACACAGCTGCTTAATTATGAAACAAAAAATGATCTCAAATGAAGAGAGTCAATCCAACTTCTGAAACAGGCTAACGTGGTAAAATATTTTATTATTCTTGAGTTATTTTCTTTACAACTTCTATTAATCCCATAGCAGAAAAATCCCCATAAGAAAGACAGACCCTTATTAGTTTCAGGTTAAGTTTTCATGTGTTAGAGGATGAATACTAATGAACTCTAAAAGAGATAATTAAAATAATCAATATGCCAAAGCAAATGTATGCAGGATAGCTGCAAATGGTTTATTAGAATAACAGTGCTATTGTATTTATAAACCTACAGACAGAGGGGATGAATACGTGTCAAATGTGAAAAAAAGCTAAATCGTTTAATATTTTAAGTATTTAATGAAAGCTTTCATCTGAAACAGGCTTTCTAAATTATTTATTGAAAATCTAATTAGTAAGTTTAGCTCTTGGAGTTTGGATTTACTCTTTCTGAAGTCACTGATACATATCTCATACAACAGGATATCAGAAGAATCCCAAAGAGTGCAGAAATTGCTAGGAGATGTTAAAGCAACAATTTCATCTGTTCATGTAACTGTACAATTTCATCTCATTTACATTAAAGAGAAAGCATTAAATGTAGTATTTTAAGAGACCAAAAAGCAGTAATTTCTCATCTTTCATGAAAGCCCATATTTTTGCAATTCAGGAATGACAAAATGCCTCCACAAAACCAAAACTATGGACTGCTGACATGATTTCCTTCTTTATTTATCAACATTTTGATATCAAGTAGTGTTTCTGTGACTCAAATTTGTTGGCAAAAGTTTTTCATTTTCTGAAAGCATGAATTAATGCATAGAAATACAGCAATGGAAAACTTTCACTGGTGATGAAATCAGTTTTCTGAAAGGTACTGCGGTGCGTGTAGTGCCAGTAGAAGAGAGAGTAAAACTATTATTAGTCATAATACCTGGAAGCATCAAGTGTTGCCTGATAGAGGATTAGACCCGAGCTTAAAGAAGGTTATTTTCTTCATGAAAACTAAACTCAGTATTTTGTCTTTTCTATTCTCTCTTTTTTTTTACTTCATGGGGAAAAAAAATATGTACATGTTTATGTGTACATGTGTTCATGTGTGAGAGAGAAAGGGAAAAGAAGGAAAAAAGCTAAAAAAGGCAAAAATTAGTTGGAACAAACTAATTGTCTGTATTTGTCTGAAGTAGTGAGTTCTGGGAAAGAATCTGGAAAAGCATAAGTGGTCAGCAGGAGTTTTTTCTATATTCACGTGGATGCATCATTTAAAGCATTAATTACCATTAAGAAAATGAAACAATAGGAAGAGAATAATGACTGAAATGATTAAAACACTGAGTCATAGTCAAGCTTCATTAACACTGACAGATCACTGGTTCAAGAAAATATTGAATTTCCAAGATATCTAGAGAGGCAAACATATTATTTACAAAAGAGATTTTTTCCTTTTTTTTTTTTTTTTTTTCCCATTAGGTGTTCACATATTGTAAGACTATAATGTCTTCCCTTAGCAAACTCTATATTTCACAGTGAATTTCTTTGAAAAAATGAAATACATCATGGAATAAAATAAAATCCCCCAAAAAATCTGAACTGGATTTTCCCAGCAGTTGCAGAAAGCTGTTTTACTAGCCTAGATTAAACAATTGTAAAGAGCAATCAGTAGTTTGTATCTAAATACATACATCTCTCAAAGAATATAAACCCAAGGTCTTTGAAACATAAACTCAGGGTCTTCTGTGAAGGGAGGTATGGGCTGGGGGCTCTCTGTGGTTCCTCAGGCAGGAAACTCAGATGGAAACATATTGCACTACTCTGAAAACAGACAGCAATTGCAATAGGCTATCTGAGAGGGAAGGTAGCTGGGATTAAGAGTAGGGAATGGCCTTATATCCCGTGCCTGTTTAATGCTGGTCTCCTTAGATGTTAACATTTCCTAATCCTCAGCATTGCTAAATGGGGTGTGGGGTAGTTAATGTATGGTGGTTGGAAAGGGAAGATAGTTTCTAGTGCTCCAGCACCTGACCCCTTTTTGTGCTTGTGCTCCCACAGCTCAGGAATGGAGCAGAGGAGATGTCTGTGATTCCGGAGGCCATGCCTGTGTGCAGCTGATCTGAGAAGGGAATGGAGCACATGCCACTGCGGTACAGAAGGTTGGAGAGGACAAGACAGACCCTGTAGCACTTACAGGAAGTATAACTGTGTCAGAATCTAGAAAGTGATTTTTCAGAGAGAATATATGTACTTTTTAAAGCAAGATTCAAAAAGCTTAACAGAGTAAGAATGTGCTCTCTGCATGCTAATGCCAATGGGCTGTGCTACAGACCAGGATTTGTTTTTATTTCCCTGTTGTTAGCTATTGCAGGTGTTTCGTTATGTCTGCATTTTCATGTCCTGCCTTTCATATCATTTATCTGTTTGGATTTTTTTTCTCTCTCTCTCTTTTTTTTTTTTTTTTTTTAATTATTAGTTTCAGGAAATGCATTAACTGCCCTGCTGGTTTAATATTTTCTCCTTGCTTCAGGAAGATAGTTTTCAATATTTTTTGCAAACATTAAAACATGGAGTCAAAGTGCTTGCCTTTCTTGTATTTATTAAAAGACAGTATTTATCTTGCCTGTACAGTGCTGGCACTTTTTTCCCCCTAGAAATATATCTTCCATTTGGGAAATCTTAAATTTCTAGTACAATAAATGCAATAACAGCAACCACAGAACATAAACAAGACAGGCAGATACAAAGTAAGGGAAAGCTAGAAGAAACCAGGTATTGTTTTATCTAATGGAGACATGTTGTGGTTATTAACAGCTTCTAAATCCCACTGAAAGCTCATTATGTCCAGTTAGTTATAGTGCAGCTTACTCTCCATTCTCTCCAGTAATGCAGTAAGCCAGGTAGTAAAGGATCTGTCCTTCCATGTGCTGGGGAAGTGTCAGCAAGAAAGCAAGAGGGCAGATGGTTATTAGCAATAGTGTTACTGTTTAAGAATTCAAGAGGCTCTCTGAGGAGCTGAACCTGTGTCAAATGTGACAGGAAAGGGTTTTGTGAAATAATTTCATCCTTATAATGAAATCGCTGACATGAAATCTCCCACTTGCTGAATTATTTAGAGGACGAAAAAGTAATAAGTACATTTCTCTCTCAGAATCTGCTTTTGCCTTTTCTAAAATAATTGCTTCAGTAGCTTCTGCTTACATATATTTCACTGAAGACTTTTTACATCTATAAATTCCAGGTGGACTTTCGTCTAGTACAGGCTTTTAACAGTTTCTTTTAAAATAAATCCTACAGTAGGAAACAATGAAGATAAGTAGCTTTCTTACTAAGCTTGCTGTACAGCACCCAGTAGCTGCAAATAAAGATTTTTTGGGGGGAATGGAGACCTGCTAGGAGATCTCACATTCAGAAGCATGTGGTTTCACCCAAAGATCTCTCCCTTCCAAATGTAAATAGGCTGAGTAGACCTTGCTAAAGGTCTTTCAAATGAGATGCAAAAGTTCAGGTCCTGCCTAGAGTGGGTTAAAACGTCTAAGCAGTGTTCATGCTCTTAAATGCCAACTTATCTTTTGGATGCTTTTTTCACTTGTTCAGACTTCGTTGGAATGCTGTTTGCAAACTGAATTTCTTTGTGGAGACATGGTTATCACACAGGCACAAACTGCAGAAGGCTTCTCCTCTGCACCTCTCCAGGTTGGGGAACTGAGATCACCGTAGATGTACATGCTGAAGTTCAGCTGCTTTCTAGAAACACCTATTACTGCAACAGTCCTACACGTAACATAACATGAAGGGTAACAATCACTTCTGCCAATATGCCTCTGTTACTATTGATAGGGTATTTGACTTCTGTGTTCAGACATCAGTGTTTATGACTCATTCACTTCTTTGCAATTTTCCTTTACACTGTTATGCTAACACATATAATCTGTGACGTATTGCAGAAAAAATCTTTTCAAATATGGTTTTCTGTCTCCTGTGCATCATTGGACCTTCAATTCCCCTCAAAACTCCCAACTTTTTCACTTCAAACCCTAAATAATCATCTTAGCAGTCTGCTGTTTTTTACTCTGTCTCTGAAAAAAGTGATTGCACTTCTAACTCATATGGTGTCATTTCTTTTCTCTAGTGGTTATTCACAGAATTTTCAATGGAACTACAACAAATAATGACCATTACATGTTTTTGGAAATATACTGGAGGTACAGCTATTTACATAGGATTACATATTCACAGAAGTTGAAAGCTATCTTGTTCTTTTATAGTATGCTTATTTTCTTCCTCCATTAGAATGCTAGTACAGTGATTATAGTGTGGGATAATCTTGTAGAAATGTTGTCGGAACTGGAATAAGTAAGCTTCATCTCTCGATGATAGTGAAGTCTCATTAAACCCTTTTTATTTCAAAGACCGTTAGTAAGGGCACTGTTTAACAATTCTGGAGATCATGATCACACTTTCTGTTTCATAGGATATTTGTAAATCCATGATGTTACTTTTAGACACACATGAGGAATTCATGGTTTAAAATAGCTGACAATTGGCTGGTTCAATTGCTATCTTAGAGATGATACCATAGACACTGAAGTATGTGCTCAGGTTTAAGTACAAACATGACTATGTTGGTTTCAAAAGGAGTATTATCAGGATTAGATACGCATTTATTTAGTGCAATGAAAAGCGCAAGGAGATTTTAATCCCCCCTTCAAGCATCTTCCCATGCCTGTTTCTCTAGATAAAGCTAGTATCAATGAGGAAAAAAAAAGTGCACTTTTAAATTATAGGTTTGCTTTTTAATGACGGAAAGAATAGGGTACAAAGCAACATTCCAAAGAGAAGGCCATAGCAGAATAAAAAGTTAACAACAGCGTACATGTAGACTGAAAATGGCTCCAGTGCTCAACAGAAGGGCTGATATTGAAAGGAAGATAGACAGAAATTATAAAAAATGGACATTCTCTTAAATTAGCCTAGCCTGAAAATAAACTGTAGAAGTTCTTGATGGAATTAGGACCAAAAATTATCCAATCTTTGGTTTAAAACATCATTGATGGTTCTACAATTGACTTTCCTTCAAAGGTTAGGGAAAAAAATCTTTTCAGATGGAGATCTATAAATTCAGAAAAGAGATTTAGAATGAGACTGGATTTGGTGACCCAGGTTGCCCTTCCCAGTCCTGTTTTGGTTTAGAGCTTCTTGTATATTTATAGTTATTTCCTTCTGATTTAAACAGATATTTACCCTCCCAACAAATATTTCTTATTTGTTCCATGGAATTAAGGAAAATGTCTTAGATGACGGGCACATGTAAACTCTGAAAAATCCTCAGTATGTTCATGAATCTAAAAGGCTTTTATAGAACTGGGAGAGCATTTCTTTTTCTATTTCTTCTTCAGGTGCTCTTGAAAATCATGATTTACAAAAATCAAGTCTAATTTTGGACAGTTTTTCTCTTGTTATTTACCTATTGGGCTATGAACATAAAGTAGCATTTATGAACATCTCTTTACATCAGTGTGCAGCCTCTCATCACCACTAGGCTTTATCATGTTTGAGATGGTGAAGGTTGTTCAGCTAGGTCAGTCTATGTTTTGTGATTAATTGACTCTTTTACATCTAAGTGATATAACAGCGTAATCCAGCATAGCAGTTACCTCAGAGAAGACCATTCCTTGATTTAATCATAGAATTTTATCACAAGATCATAGAATCACAGAATGGTTTGGGTTGGAAGGGACCTTAATGATCCCCTAGTTCCAACTCCCCTGCCATGGACGGGGACATCTCCCACTACACCAGTTTGCTCAAAACTCCATCCAACCTGGCCTTGAACACCTCCAGGGATGAGGCATGCACAGATTCTCTGGGCAACCTGTGCCAGTGCCTCACCACCTTCTGAGTGAAGAATTTCTTCTCTACGTCTAATCTAAATCTGCCCTCTTTTAGTTTAAATCCATTCCCCCTTGTCCTATCATTACACTCCCTGACACAGAGTCCCTACTCAACTTTCCTGTAGGCCCCCTTTACACACTGGAAGGCTGCTGTAAGGTCTCCCTGGAGCCTTCTTTTTCAGATTTTTAGTTACTCATTTCTTATAGTTCAGAAGCTTGTACAAAGAAAAGTCCTCCATACTGAGAACAGCTGATAGACTGGAGGAAATTAGTTTGGTTACCCATGTTTATCTGCGATCCGTGAAGACTTCCAGGAGACTACCTTCCCTCACCCTCACATTGGTTCTGGAGCACCACCTATTTGTTTAAAAACAGTCTTCTACTTGAGGCTGCATCATGGCTAAATGTTAGGCTGAGGTGGTTTATTTATTTATTTATTTATTTCCTGGTCACTACTCTTGATTTCACTTCACTTAGGCCAGTAGGGAAAGGCCCTTTCAAATTCTGTACAAACCAATGACTGTTCAGAAATTCCCATTTCTTCTGCTTTTCATCTGCTGCTTTTATTCCTTGGGCTTACACAACTGGCTGGGGCATCCATAAACCATGACGGTAAGCTTTTGATGATAGGCTTTGACACCTCTGTTGACAAACACTTCTGAACTTGCTGCTGTGTCATCATTCATAAGAATGTGGTAGTTAAAATCTACTATGTGTTCTCATATTTCAGTCTTATCTACTTGACTCTCCAGGATGTTTTTATAGCAGTATTACTTTTGAAGCTATCTTTCACAATACTTGTTGAAAGAAATTACACGGATTTTTGGGACACAAGTAGTGCTCTCACCACAAATGAAGAGGAAATCCTTCCTGTTTAGACATGCACAAGTAAAAATATAAGAACTGTATTCACTAAGGACCCAAGTCCTCCTTGTAAGCACCCTGCTTGCACTGATGTATAGAAGAGGAGATCATACAGTCTTTTGTTAACATTATCCAAAACCTCTTCAATGATAATTGTAAAATGATTTGGAAAATTTCTTCATATATAAGTAAGTGTCCCCCCATTGTAAACCATCCTTACAATCATCCCTGGCTGACACTCATTGTGTTACACTAGGCTGATTCCCAAAACTGGAGGAGGCAAAACACCAACCTACTTTCTGGTTTTAAAAGGTGGTCCTTTAGGTGGTGCAGTACTGACATAGTGCAGTACAACAACACTGGTGTATGTCTTTGTTACCTCTGTCTCTATTAGCTGCACAGAGGACACATGGACAGATGGACAGAAGACGTTATCTAACAAATTTTTGTGGTTACTAAATCAATAGGATTTAATAGAGAAAGAAATGGGGTTGAAGCAAATGAAAAATGCTGAAATGTTACACATAACATTTTCATGTATTTTACACATGAAATGTGCACATCATCATTCTGGAGTTTGTTAGTGGATGATATCAGATTTGATTTTTTATGATAATTTAACAGGTTCTCTTAAACATCATATAAAAACCACAAAGCTATGTTGTCTGCTTAGTTTCTGTCTTCTTCTGGCGTACTAACATCTCTAAAATCATACATAGCATATTGATAGATTTACTGCACATTATAGCCTAAACTACACAACAGTCAGTCTGTGATATTCAGGAGTTTAAAATCAAGTTTGACCTTCTCTTCAGTATTAATGCATCACATCAGGTGGCACAACTGCTTGTATGAAATTCACATTTATAGGTTTATACTAAAGCTCAACAGTTAATACATTTTGGGTCTGTGATGCAGAGCATTACTCAGCTATGCTCTGGTGCTTCAGTGCTAATTCTCTGCTTAACACATACCATATATGTTACAGCATCTGTAGAGGTAACTTACTAAGCTTTTTTATTCTAACCTAATCCTTCACCTTCAATTACTTTACTTTTCTTAATATTGTCTTTTAAGCTTACAATTCCAAATATTAATGAAATTTTTTATTGTAGTAATTCTAACTTACAAAGATTCTGCTATTTTTAATGCAAGTAAGAAAAATAATGGACATTCATCTAATTGGAAAAATATGCCATTATTGAATAAATTCTTACAATGCCTTGCCAGAACACTGATGAAGAGATCATTTAGATGAATAATGTCGTCTCTCAAAGATGCTAAACAATTCAGGGGCTCCATTAGATTCCAGAAAGGGTCTGCAGCAAAGGTCTTTCACCTGATTATGAGAGATGCATTATTTCCATGGGCAAAAAGAGGCAGCAATGTAAGTGTGGACTAATTTTGTGGAAGAATTTTACACTGTTGAAGAAAATAGACAAATATATATGTATATATATATTTAGGTACACCTGCCTTGTCAGTTCAACACAAAACGGAAGGAGAACTGGAAACCTTCAAATGACAGGTTCTATCGACCAAAGCAATGTCATAATCTCATTAATAGGAATGGCATGGGAAGATGCAAAGCTGCCCAGGGGCTTCTAACTGTTATAGTGGTATTCGTTCACCCCTTATTTAACACCACCATTAGAAAGCCTAATGGACTGTTTATATCACACTATGAGACATATTGCAAGACCTTTAGTAATTGGAGTGTGATATATAGTAATGGGGAATCGTTTGCTCAGTGCTACCTACAATAAGGCCACTGCTGAATACTTATTTACTGCATGATCCAGATATAACAGCAGAGGAGATGGGGCTGACAGAGGTAAATGTTAAGGTGGGAACAGGCCTTCCTGAGGCCTAGAAATTGAAACATTCATTGCTTCTTTTATTTTGACATTTTTTTAATTTTTATTTTTATTTTTATTTTTACACAGCACGTTATTTGATAATATTAGCCTGAGGCTATGCTTAGATCATATTTCTTCAGAAAACAGTCTGGAAGGTTATGCTAGAGAGTAGTGCCATTAAATATATATTACAAATGCTCCAACAGATTAGGTAATTAATTGCAATTCATTTCTATAAGAGAGGCCATTTGATATTACTATTTTTCTTATGGAAGATTAGGTTTGATGTTGTATTATGATATTCCTTCTGAGCCATTAAGACCTATTACAGTCTTTGGAGAAAACATACTTAAAAGCAGTGTATTTTTTATCATGTTTCAAATATATTTCTGAAGTAGTAAAGACATTAGCTATGTTAAATTTGCGATTGCTTCTCCTGGAAACCAAATACCAAATTTGCATGACTGAAGATAAATCAATAAAACCATTGCAGGGGATTTTATTTTTTAAAAAATACACTCTTTCCCCTCCAAAAGCCCCATTTCTATCAGGGCAACCTTTGTGCTTCTCTAGAGTATGAGCGCCTCATAGGTTTTAGCTGGCCATTTATTTTGCTGTAGCACTGCAATACTAACCAAAAAAATAAGAAAGTCATCTAAACCCCATAACTAGCTACAATTATTAACACCCGAATAGCAGTTAAGATTTGTTTTCTGGCTTTTGTAATGAATTGAAGTAATGATGTCTACATAAGAGAATGAAGTCCCATAAGGGCTTTGTGAGACCCATCTCTGCTGGGGGGTTGCAGGGGTGTGTCTCTGCAGGAGAAGCTCTGGGGCTGTTTATTCTGCAGGGTGCAAAACCAGCTGTATTGTTTTGGGGAAGGCAAAGGTAGGTTGCCTGCACTGATGGCTGGTGAGTTAGAAGACCACACCCTGACAGAGGACCAGCCCAGATTTTTTTTCTTAAATTAGTTGATGTCATTTCCTATCTGCTGAGAAATGGAGAAGAGTAGAATTTTGAACATTATCTTCAAATTATCCTTAATATGATAAGGCAATATCTGTACAGAACAATAGGTTGCCTTTAGATGCCATGCTTTGGTATCAGTGAAGGCTACGACCTGTTGAACCTGATTTCAGAGCAATTTAATAACATTTGTTGCCCTAAGTTTTCAACTAATAGACATTCAAGTCATAAATAATGAAAAAGTCACATATGCTTACAGATTTCTGAAGTATAGCATCTGTGGGGATTTTACCTAGGAATGAAGGACAGCAAGGCAATGAAAATGATTTGTTTGAAAGTGAAAAATACACTCTTTTAGTAATCAATGAACAGGAGTAATCAATACCAAATTTAAAGAAGAAAAATCAATAGCACTCAAAACACGTTTCTCTTTCTGCATAGGTTATTCTACTATAATGCTTCCTTATCTTGTGCCTTGGAAAATTCCAGTACATCTGAATATAAATTTTCTTCCGTCAATGGGGTCCAATTGCCTTTTCCAGACATATAATTAGGAGACTTTATGGATATGAATTGTGAACAAAGATGGGAAAAATCATACATCTTTGTCTCCATTTCTATCACAAAATTTAGAGGCCTGCTGGTTCATGTTTTTTTTTAGTAGCAGACATGCTCCATAGCAATAATGATTCCAGCTCTTCATAAAAGTGTAGTATAAATGTTCTTTTGCTTAGTTCCTTTTTAATCAAATGATGTTACATCAGAATGCCACAAAGTGGCATCAAAATGAAAATTACTTATTTTGAAAATGTTACGATAAAAATAAAAACTGTTAAATTGATGGACAAGAAAATTACACTGATAAAGTAATTTGCTAAGTTTTGTTAAAAAAAATAAAATAAAAATCCAGCAGGATTATATGGTGTAGTTAAACTGAAGAGTTAGAGAAGTATATTATAATAATGCTGAATTGCTGAGCAATAAAATAAGATGAAAAGCAAAACGCTTCATAAAGAAAACTAGTCCTAACTGTATATATGAAAGGAGGGAAACTGCAAATGGAAACCAAATTAACCAGATTTTTCTTAATTGATCTTCAAAACTGTAAGTCAGTTTTGGAGTTTTGGGCTTAAAAAAGCTTAACTGACCAGGGCTATTTCTCAAGAATTGGATCAACCATCTCATGCCTCAGTAGCTCTCTTTATAAAGGCTTCAGATCATCACTGACAGCCCGTTATGGTCATATAAAAGTACCCCAGGACTGAGGCTGTACAGTAGAACACTGGCTGTATTGAGGAAATGGTCTGTGTCAACATTTTATTCTGGCAGTAGATAAGAGTGATGTATGCAGGTTGCTAGCCCTTGGTGACTGATGCTTTGTAAATTCATGCTGTATATCATCCCATGGAATTTGTCTGTGTGACCAAGTTTAAAGATTCTGTCCTCCTTTGCCTAATTAATTTCTCCTGAATGTTGACTTATGTATAGGAATGTTTTCAATGAATATGTTTATATGTTCAGAGTTTCTCTAAGAAACACATTTGCAACACAGTCCAATGGTACTGAGCAAATGGAAACAACTCTTTGGGTTTTCTGAACTTTCTTTCCTAGAGTTCATCAACACAGTGAAAATGCCATTGTGGCTCTAATTAATATGAACTGAAATTAATTGAATACCTTAAACAGTTGCAATTGTGATATATTTCCCTTCCATAAAGACAACGTTGTGTGTGGTTTTGTCTTTATAAATGCTTTACTCTGCAGCATTTCATGTTCTTGACAACTGAAGGGGCAGAGGGTGAATCATGAAAAGCAAATGCAGATTACTACTACCAGGCAGTGAAAGAATCATTCCATCCCAAGGTTAAACTAAAATTCAAACCACATTACTAAAGGTCCACACTTAGGACAATTTGTTTGCATCACCATGCTTGTCTTCCCAGTGAAATGTCTGGTAAAGCATAATTTCATGAAGGCAAGAAACTTCTCAGCCTTCTGGATAGACAGTTCTCGGAAATGTAGTGCTAGGCGGGGTAAAGTGGGTCAATTATTCATAAAGTGTATAGTTCTCCTAAGAAACCTCCAGAAAAGGTCCAGAATTTCATTTCTAATATCTGAAATGAAACCAGGAACTGAAAAGAGTCAAACATTTTTGAAAGATGGGATTTATTCAGAAAAATATAATTTGACAATTAAAAAACAATTAACCTAAACATTTTGATATACACTTTACAGCATATATCTAAAGAGCAAAAATACTGAAATGAATGTTGAGGATCAGGGAAGTGTGTGGAAATACAGTACTAAAAAGTGAGAAGTATTTTGAAGGGTTTGTATTTAATCAATCTGAAAAACTACCTTTGAAGCCCATCGCTGTGCAAATAATAGCTGCTAACCTACCCTTACCATAAACATTAATCTATCTGCTGATTCATTATTATTTTTATTATGCCCACTCTTCTCCTGCAGTTTGACCATGCTAGATCTCAATTCTCCGTTGTAAAGTGCAGTTATTAATAATATATTATTTCTTTCCTCTGCCTTTATTCCGTCTCATCCTTTAAGATTTCAGTTCTCTAAGAGTCTGGCTCATACTGTGTGATCAATACTTTGGATTCCTAACTGTAGCTTTTGGGTGTTTACTTCCGTGTGCGATAAATGTGGATAAATGGATATATGCTTACTATATGCTTACCAAAGCATATCTCTAATATGACAGTCACACGGACCAAGTTCCTCTCATGTCTTGCATTTGCCCAGTGCATGACTGACAGTAGAAGTAAATGTGTCTGTGCTTCACAGTTCATAACTACATGGATAACTCTCTCCTCTCACTGTGCAGCATATTAACATATTGGAAAAGAGGGATGAAATTTTCTAACCTCACCAAATTTTTGTTGAATACTACTCCGATTATGAAAGTGATGAGATGTTTTGGGAGATAAGGTGTTCTTGATTCTTCCTCAGGCTTCAGGTTGCCTCTTCTGTCAGACAAGCTGGGATATTGTGCACCTTCATTCACTGTTGCTGGAAGTCACAAAAAGTTTTGGAGATGGTTCTGGAGCAAATGGAAATAGTGAACTGTATTTACATGGAAAATAACAAAATCAATGGCTGAATAGGGTAATGTACTCCTGTATTACTGATATGGATGAAAGCACACAATCAGATTGTAGGTGGAACCCATCTGAAGTCATGTTCCCATGCTGGGCACTGAATATGTCTAGCCATCTCTTCTGTAGCTGCTATATAGGTCCAAAAATTAGTATGGATATATAGCTTCTGGTGTCTGTTGTCTGCTGCTGCTTTATGTCTTCCTGACTATGGCCATAGATTTCCTTAGCCACTGTTGTTACTTGTCAGTACGTGACAACAAATACATGAGAGTTAGCAGGATCAGTAATTACATTTGTTTGCTAATATTCTTCATGCTTTACATGTGATCAGGATGTTGTATTCTTTCCAAAACTGTACCTTACTATAATTAATCCTGCCTTTGCCAACTCAAGATAAGATATCTGCAATGGACTTTACACAAAATCAACTATTGACTCACCTGGAAAAGGTCCAATTTACATTCTTATGAGAAGGAAGTTGATTCCAGAGACATTTGATTGTAAGTTATTGTAACTAGGTAAGTAAAAGTAAATTGAAGCACATTTATTTGTAGGTACTGAATATTTACAACAGTATTAGGCTGTAATAGTGTATTCTGTCTAAAACATATCAGCCTATCATTAATGATTAAAGTAGTAATCTCTGTTTTCATTTAAGAGGCACCTTTTCATTAAAAAGTCACTTTACTTTTCCTTTTTCAAAGGAATATTTGAAAATGTGAATCAAAGATAGTAAATGGGATGTCACTTCCCTGAGTCTACAGAGAATGAAATAATAGCCCTGACATCAACCACATTCCCCAGGCAGCTCAGTACAATATGAACTGCAAGACAGTTTTCAAGGAAATACAACAGGAGGGACAGTGTGTGTGTTTGGTGATATGGAATGCAGCAAGCCTTGCTGTCCCACGCAGCCAGTGCAACTCACCTGCTAAAGCTTCTGTGGTCTATCTGTTGCCATCTGTACCTCTATGGGATGGCATGCAACAGTTGTTCAGAAAGGTAGATGGATGGCTTGCTGCCACATTTGTTGACAAAGCAGTCCCATGGGGGTGTTCTTCATCTGAGCAGCAGAGATGGCTATGGCCTAGAGTTACAAGAACCAATAAACACATTTATCTTCAGAATATGTCACAGGATAGATAGCATGTGGCTTCTTTGTAGCTCTAAACAAAGTTGTACCACATGCCAAGGCAGGATAAGACAGCCCAAAAGGCAAAGAAACCTCTGCATGACAAAACTTCTACCACTGATCAGGAGAACTGAGAAATACAGAAAGAAAAGTATTTCATAACATGTTAGAGCTTATTAAGAAGGTACTTATCCTAACACTATGTGTTAGGATTGTGCCAAACCACATGGATAATAAATATGTTCATTTATATGGTTGTCTGAAGTCCAAATTCTTGTCTGAGCAGGGACAAGCTTCAAGGTCAGAACCTGGGCTGGGAAATCACTAGAAGACAAAAAACCTATGACATGAATTATGCTCCCTTATCCCCAAATTGTCACAGATTTTTTTAAATTGCTGTAATTATAATTTGTTTATACTACTTTTATATTAGGAATAGACTACTATTATCATTGCATTCAAAACTAGATATAAGTGTTATGCAAGGCATACCCTGGAATAAGTGAGTCATGTTGACATTTCAAAGTATCATAGACCCTAGTATTTAGCAGAAACAAAGGCAAGTGTAAGCTTGTATCCCAAGAAAGGCAGCAAGTATAGAATTATTTAAGTAGAATTGTGCAAAATAGATTATTTAATTAATTAATTAATTGTTGTTTTTTTGACACCGAAAAGTCTGAGTCCTGAGTGCAGTGATTTTATGAATGGAGTTGGATAGAATAAGTAGTAGCCCAAAGATGATACTATCAGCAGCCAGGATAGATGGGCTATGGCATCACAAGAGCAATCTTAGCAATGAGAGGAGTAGAACAGAACATCTTTTCTTGCAGAAAGCAATTTATCTGCAGCTTTCATGATGATGACAACCTTGGACTGGCTTGCAGGTTAGGTGTACATCCAAACTCAACTTCTTAACATGGAATTGTTTAGACTGAGGTACATGTGGGTGGAAAAGGGATGACTTGCTGAGTCTAAGTTGACCTGAGTTTCAGGTGAATACTCCTCTCTCTCTGTTTTCTCTCTTACTCTACACATAGTTGCTCAGGTTTTCTGGTTTCACAGAGGCTGCTGACTGTATGGTAAATAATAAAGAGTGTTTAGAAGGGTTCAAATTTAGTTTTTCAGATTTAGAGATGATATGCTCAGTGAAGATATCATTCTTTTATTTGATTTGGAAAAGATTCCTCACATAGACTGAATTTGACTATTTCAGCCATTAGAGTCCAGCACATAAGTTGTTCCTCATTCTAATCCCCAATTTATTTTTGCACATGAATTCTACACATAACAGTTGTTAAAATGAGAATTATACATAAAGTCTTTGTCTGCTATTCATGGGGTGTCCTCTAACTGGGAGTAAAGCTTATTTATCACTAGTTGGATTGTAACAATAAATGTGAGTCAAATAAACCATTCTGCAAAAAGTGGTGATGCAGCTGTGACTAGTAGAATGCAGAAGACATATTTGCATATTTATAGGGATCATTACTTCTTGCTTATGATAGTTCCAAATTTCTGGTTGCATGTAGAACAGTACAAAATCAGTAGCATACTTCATAAGCCAATGAGTTAGACCATAGCAACGACAAAAAACAAATGCCTCTCTCTGCCAAAAAGACATTACATTAAACTTAGAGCAACCTGATGACATTGTGCAGAATGCACCAGTCACTGTATGATGGAATTACATCTAGTGCTCGAGAAGCAAGAACAAATAGAGATTTGCCAGGAGAGGTAACACAGCTATTTGACCAGAAAACTAAATTGTATCATCTAATAAACACCAACGCTCATTTATGTCACCTGTCCACAAGCATACTGATAGGGTGTTTACATTAACTTTTGCTGAAATGACATAGAACAGACTGCAGGAGAAACTGTGGAAAAGTCTGGTGAAATGACAGGAATGCTGAAGAGGCTGACCCATTTTGTATGCAATAAACTGTGGTTCTCCAGCCTGTAGAAAAGCAAATGTTGGACTGAAGACTTGGGCAAAGAATAAAACAAAATGGACCGAGAAATCTGCAACAAATTCCAGGAGTTGAGAAATGAGAAAAGATGTACACAGGTTAGTCTCAGCTACATTAATAAATATATTTTTGTGTTAGTTCTGTTGTAAGGAATGATTGGCATTCTTATATATTATTTATTTGCATCTGACAGAGGATATCAAAAAGTTAGTTTTAAAAGCTATACTTATTATTGGTACATTATTCAGTCTGGATTCATTATGTGTCTGGATAATATTTTCACTTTGTTTTTAATGTACTTTTGGCATCATTGGATCTCCCAAGATTCACATACTTCTTCCTAGAAAAACAAAGTAGGATTTTGCTTTTCCTTCTGTATTTTCTTACCCCTATCTCTCTAATAAACATGGTCAAAAGTAGACAGCTATCTTACCCTCTTTAAAGAGACTTATAGTTATTAGAGCATATTGTTTTCTTCTGTATAAGCCTTATTCCTTACTCAGTCAATTCACCTGTAGCACTGTAACAGCTTTTCACAAACTCCTTAAATTTGTCGTCTTCATAAGGCCTGTACACTTTAAAATGCAAATCAAATTCTTAAATACACACCTAATATGCAGTCTAAATTACATTTTTAAGAGAAATGTTACACTTCTATGTTAAAGAAGGACGTGTTCAGAGTTTTATTTTAGGATTTGAAACGAATACAGATCATTCATTTTCAAGTTCAGCATAATAGTACTGAACAGTGATTTCAAGTGTTTATTATTGCACTTTCACCTAGCCATAGGCTTCTTAGATCTTCTGACTCTTTAGTAAGTTTTGAATTCACCAGTAGGTTTCTTAGTCTTAACTCCTTGAACAGAAATAAGGAAAAGAGAGAGTTGAGATGGTAGGTCCTTCACTTCATTCAGAGAGTTTCTCTAAATTAATAATATGATAATACATAGATTTCACAGTTTCTGAATAATTGCACTCCTTCTGTGGGTTCTCAAAAAGTATGATTAACATTTCCCAGAGAAAGGCATGAAAAGCTCAAATACATGAGCTGCATCAAATACATGTATCATGGGAGAGGTGCAGAAAGAAAGGTAGTGCCTTTGTGAAAGTAAAACCCAATTAACAGCAAAAAATTAAGAACATACAATTTTGCAGTTAACATACAGCTTTGTTTCAATTGCATCACATATATAACAGGAAGAAGCACTCGTTGAATAAGCAAGAACATAGGAAATACAGAGGTTGGGTCCTTCCTTTAAAACACCTTCAATAAGCAATGGAAATAATCCTTATTCCTGGGGGAAAATGAAATGGGGCATGTAGGAAGAGTGACCTCCGTAACACACTGTGATGTTTCTTCTTTCACTGAATTCTATGGACTCATAAATTTAATTTCATTACAGGGAGGAGGGGAGCAAAAAAGCTCTATGATGCATAGGGTAGATCCTTTTTTTTCTTTTTCTTTTTTTTTTTTTTTTTTTCTCCTTACTGTAAGAGCTTCTGTCTTAGAGTGCATTATTCCATACACTTCAGAAGACAATCAAAATAACTGCATGAAATGAAACTTCAGAGAATATCTTACCACTTTCAAATGTGACAAATTTTAAGCAGGGTATTCATGTGGCTCTCCTCTCTTTCTCAGTGGTGACAATCTTTTAATATTTAAAGTTATGATGTGCTTTGTGATTGATATTTAACAGCACAGGGCATGTTCTTGGAACTGTATGTTAGTCATCTGTGCTTTTGGTTATCATGAGTCACATTTTCATAGCAATTCAATTGTAAGTTATTTCTTCGAAGAATATGATCGTTACTCAAGCTTTTGTTTTTCCACTGTCTCTGCAGGGCTCACACAAGAATCCTGATGGCATTTTTTATATCTTCATTTTATTCCAGTAGAGGCAAACTAGTTTCTTTCTAGGGAATAATTTCAGGAGCTAGATGGAAAATCTTAAGAAATGTATTGCTGTTGCTTTTTCTGTCCTCTCAATGCACTACATTATTTGATGGAACAGTTAAGTCACAAATTTGATTTAAACTGAGATCAGAGAGTGAGCTTCTCATGTAAGTGTTGTACAAGTGCCATCCAGGCAAGAAAACATTAGTTGTTAATTTCCTAGGAAATAACTTTGTAGTAAGTCTGCTTTGTATTAGGTATATGAGGAAGCCTGCATAATAATGTTATCTCTTTGCAGCTAACTGCTTTTTACTGTACCTTGAACCTCAATCTAGTTTCAAGTACAGATCCACTGAAATTTTGGAAGATGTTGCTTGGCTCCAAGCTCAATTCAAAAGTGAGTTAGAAGTAATTCTGTGGATGCCTTGCATGCTACAAGGCAATGATATTTTTCTCTGTCAGTATTATTTTCCAACCGGTGTGGCAGGTATCTAAAATTCATAAGTTTGTTGTTGTTGTTGTTGTTGTTGTTGTTGTTTTTTCTGGCATGGAAAGCCATTTAAAATGTGACAAAGTGGGATTAAGACTCTAATTTAGATACTATTTTTCAGTAACTTGCCCAGAGAAGTCCAGTAAAATGAAAAACCTGTTGCAGAGTTTATATGCTCTGACCAAAGCAAAGTTACTGGGACTGGGAAATTGCATGAAAGCATACATTCATTAGCAAACTTGAACATACAGAAATCTTAAGGAGTGAAAGAAGCCCCTCATATTTCTATATATCTTCTTCCTTCTGTTATTGACACTCGTGTCAGCTTTTCTTGATAAGTGCTGTGTCTTCAAGAGTTGAACTGCAAAACTGCATGTCAAATACTTGAGGATGTTTTTCTGTCACTGTTCAGATTTTATTTATGAATTTTCTGAAATTGCTTATTTTTGTTTTCTTTTTATGCAACATTTAAACAGCTTCTCATTATAAATATAAGTTGTATTAAGGAGACTCTTTTGATAACCTCATTTTTTTTTTTCATTTGTGTATAAGCCAAGCAGATATGACCTGCACTGGCCACAGCCAACCGAACTGTTAAGGAAAGTGTATTAAACAAAGCCAACAAAGAAAGAAACACAGGTGGTTTTTTTTTTGATAATCCATAATATTTAAGCTCAAGCAAAACATATCTGTGCCTTCACAAGTCATTTAAAATGTTGTATTTGTTTTGGCTTGAATTATCCACTCTGGCTTCTGCGCTCCAAAAGCCAAAGGAATTGGATTTTGTACTTTGCAGGATAGAAGATACAGGGTTCACCACTTTACTTCAAATAGGAAAGTAGGCATGTACCTCATATCTCCATCTACTCAATGTTTAGGCTAGAAAAGGTACTACTGCTTTTCCATGCATTTCTCTGATAGGGCCTTTGGATCCAAGATGGTCAATGGGATTTTGACATGCATTATGCAAATCAAATTTTCTCTTGTATCTTATATTAATTTCACTGGTCATTGGAATGTATTATGCAGCCCCAATGTTTTTCAGAAAACTCTTGATTTTGGTTCACTAAGTAGGTTAGATAGAGCCTTGAGTTTCCCAAGCCTTTATAACAGTAGATCCAGTTCTAAATCTTCTCTAAATAAAGCTACAAACAAGCCAGCATAATGTGTGAGTTCATTGGTGCACTGTGGGAATTTTTTTTATGTCAAAATCACAGACCTGTGTAATGCCCAGAAACAGGGAAATAAGACAGCCCTTTCTAAGCTCCTCAGATGCCATCTTAACTTTGAAAAATGCAATAATTCATCAGGAATCACAGAAACTACCAATAGAGAAACATTCATTAGATCATATCATAGCTAAGCATATTTTATAACCCACTGATGCATGTCTTGTCATTTTAGAGGGGTGGAAAATGCTCTGTTTTTGTCGCACATTAGATTTTCCCCTTCTATACATTTAATACCCTTTCCTCTGCTTTTTCAGCAGACTGCAGAGCTGGCTCAAAGCTTCTTACCAGACTAGCCAAAATGGAGGTTTACTGCTTCAAGGACTGGAATAAAGGCAGGAGCATGCTGACACAGGAATGAGAAGGTTTTTCTCCCACCTTCTTCTCTCCATCCCTATACTTTCCAGAACTATAGGCATTATATTTAGTCTGATCTACAAACAAGTCCTAGATCTGGTCTTCTTAGATTTGATGTCCCTGCTCCCTCTCTGCAGCCAAGAGAATGCCAAGCCTTTGTCATCAGAGAGCTCAAGATTGACAACTCTCTCCCCCAGGGACTCCTATCAACCGACCGGCTATCATCTATCTGGGGATATCTTGCTTTTCAGTACCTGGTTTTGATGTCCTGTCAAAAAGCTGTTTACGGCATTTTTATTTCCTCTGAAAGGTATCACCTAAAACTATTATTTCCTTTCCACCCCAAGACCTTTTCACTGTCTACAGTAGCAGCTTCCCAACAAAACCCCTCCTTACCAAGAGCTTTGGACCGCCTTCTTTTCAGACTCCAAGAATGAAATCCTGCATTGTATCTTGCCTTTACAAGCACCAAGACTCCACCCCTTATCTCTTGCCCAGCACACATTGCCAGCTGCCTGGCTACCTCTCTCCCTTGCTGTTTCACACATCCTATCCAATCACTTGGTCTCTGCAGAAGTGACTGGAAACAAGGTGAAGCCAGCAGCAGTGGACCTGCCTCCTCTCAGCTCCAGCTGTGCTCTGATTCTGCTCCTTGCATTTGCTGCATTCCCTGGGGAGGACTATGGGCCTCTAGCTTGCTCTAATAACACACCTGGTCTTTAGTGTTTGGAAATGAGTGCTGTGCAACACCAGCAAGGGATTTTAAGATTGAGTTGTGTTTAAAAACTTCTAATAGATAATTTGTTAGATACTACAACACGCTATGCCCTGAAGTAAGAGAAAAATCACCCTTTTGAATCTAGTTTTGACAAAAAAAATATTATGAAGGTAAGCTCTGAGTGGTTTCCATGACTACCATCTACTGTACATCAGTATTCTCTGTGACCAGCATTTTAAAAGGCCCAGGGCGAGTCCTCAGTCCATAGATTCTCACCTGTGACATATTGTGTGTCACATTTTAGAAGCCATTTCAGCTGCTGACTGTGACATTGAGATTTGTTATTATAATATATTGAATAAATTAAATTCCAAACAAATGGTATACTTGGATTGCAGTGCAGTAAGCTGAACACTGAAGTTAGAAAATGTCACAGTAAAGAATGCGTGATCCCATCTGCCTTTCTTTCTAGTATAGGTAATAATCAGTTTTTAATTAGTTTTTTTTTAACAATACAGCTTTTAATGATTATGATGTGTGCTCAGAGGAAAGTGCTGTGGTATATTGCTCTTGTAAAGTTAGGCATGCACATTTTCTCATTAGTTAATATATAGACTCTCCTAATCATAACAGTTGAATCAATCTCTGGTGATCTTTTCCCATAAAATTCTGTCAATATGAACATCTGAAGACTGTTGTCAGTATCTAGGTATCACTTGTTTTGTCATCACACACCTCCATTCCCTTGAGCTCATTGAGACAAAATAACGTAGAGCTTTGTTAAAAATCACAGGGATGACTTGAGGGCTACAAGTTGTCAGATGTAATGACTATGAATGAACAAGTTTGCCCAGAGCCTGTAAACCCACAGCAGAAGCTTTTTGGTCTTACTCACCGTAAGGTTCCAGGCAGCTGCAATTCATCCAGGCCAACATTTCTGACAGGCAGCCAGATACCTTCACACTTGCACTCTGAGAGGCTTCAGAGCTGAATGCTAAGCAGTGAATATCATCGTTCTGCAGTGCATTTGACACCAACATCCCCAGTGAAATCACTCAGCTTTGAATAGAAATAAAGCAATAGACAGGGATGTGGAGAGCAGTTCAGTTAATTGCTTTGATCAACACAGAATCAGTCTATTCACAGGGACAGGGGCAAAGACTGATATAGTAATGGAGGTGGGAAACTGCCTTTATTACAAGCACACCAGCAATCTGTAACCCTGACAGTTGTACATCTATCCTTGGCTGAAGCTTTTGTATCGGCCAGAACGAAGGGTCATCTGGATGTGTTTGCTAAAATGGATTTATCAGCCTCCACAAGTAGTTGTGGGTCTTGTCAGATCTACTGGTGAGCAAGTGTCCACGGACTACAGTGTTACTATTTGTTTAATTGATTGTGTCTGGGAGCATGGTTCTCATCTAAAAATTAGAATCATATAATCATAGAATTATCTCATTTGGTGTTACTACATGCAGTGGTAGTGTCTAGATATACACTTTAGAGAGAAGTCTATCATTTTCTTTTCCAGTGTGTCAGATGAAAAAACAGTGTATCCTAATTTTTGTGTATTTATTTATTTTTTGTTATGGCTTTCTATGTTTCCACAAGTAGTAGATACTCCTTAGATACCAACCAGAGAACTTGCATCTTCAGCTCATATAACAGATGTTTAAAAATGCTAGGAAGCTGACTGCCACTTAGAGAAAATGCAAGAACTTTGCTCATTTATATCCACCTCAAGGAAAAAATAAATAAAAATAAAAAGTACATTTCTCAGCTATGAAAAAATGAAAATGAAAGGCACAGGTCCTACTGGAAGTCTTTCAACTCTATGCATGTTCCTCAGATGCTTCTGACAACCTTTTTATTTTTATAAAATCTGTCTAAATAAGTCACTAAAGAAATGAAAATAAATAAAGTCAGTGGCTAAACAGATTTTAGCCGTCAGAGGGTGTTCATGGAAATTAATGTTATCTATGGGATAGCAAGTAAAATAACAGCAAGAACGTGTGTATGCATAATACATGTGTGACTGTCTATACATACACATATATATGTAACATGTATAAAAGAATATCTTTTAGGGAAAGTAGAATTTTGAACACCTCTGTTATTAGTTACATTCTATTTTACATAGATGAAGACATTGAAGCTAATAGCATGCTCCCCATTGAGTTCAGTGGACCTTAGACCAGGATCTAAATCATTGTAGTGCTGCTTTTTTTGCTACATATGCTGTGAGCAGTAACTCAGACAGGACATTCGTCCAATACATTTCAGAAAGAAATAAATAACAAATATTATGCAAAGCAAAACAGAGGCAATAGCTATTTTAGTACTGTTATCAAGGCAAAATGTAAGGTTGATGACTAGGTTTTATCACGCCTGTTAGTAATAATTTACTTTCAATAGTCTTAATGGCCTGAGGTATTATACTATTATCATGTCAGTGCTGTATTAAGAGAGAATGTTAGTTTTAGTGCTAGCAGCAGTTTAGTTAAAAGAGTTTCTTCAAAGACCATTATGTTGCATGCTATAGAAATTGCTATAACATTTTTATTTATAAGGGCATAAGAAAAAAGAACTTATCTAGTGTGTTAACAGCCATTGTCCTAATTCATGGTCTCTAACGTAAGAAGAAGATTAGCTTTGAAATGAGGAAGAATAAGAATTTATTTTAGATAGAGGAAGCAAGACAGTAGAACAACTGAAGGCAGATTGTCTAGAAATTGCTGACAAGTTCTTTCACAAATGTGCTGAAAGTTTTCATTTTAATTTTTAAACAAATTGGTTTTTGTGTATATTTATTTTGTATTTCAATCTGAAAAATGTATTAACTACATGATACACAGTATGATCTGTGTTGAAGATAAGAAGTTTTGTTTATAAGCCAGACTGTGCAAACTCACATGATGCCAATACTGAAAAGAAACTTGCATGGACTAATTTTGTGTGAGCTGCTGGCCGCCTTGCAGGGAAGTGTTAAACCTTTTACAAGGCTGACATTCTGCATTACTATCCAGTGGCAGTGGCAGGGGATGTTGTCAGTATGGGCTTCCTAATAGACAGAACTGGATGCAGAACCAGATGTGGCCTCCTAGTAATTAGGAGGACAACAAAACAGCACAAAGCAGCATTTCCTATCATGTGACTAGTGCATGTGGCACACAGGATAATGCTAATAGGGAGCTACTGTCCCCATATCTCTTCTTATAAATTTGTTTCTGCTCACAGACAGACCTTCTCCTTATGTTAAATTTACTTCCCTGGGGTCACTCTGGGATCTGTCATGAAGGTTCCTATCAGGCATCAAGTGTCTGATTAAATCAATTATATCAATTTCTAAGGCTATTGCTAGATATTTTCTGCCAGCATTGAGCACTTATAAGAAGGATCCCGTGAGCTTAATCATCTCACATGTAAAAATCAATAATTTAAAATGTATAAAAGTAAAATCAACAAGAGCTTATTTAAGTATATATTTTTAATTCACTTTTTATGGAGACTTAAAATTCACATGGAGAAATTTCCATATTTAAACTGGAGAACTATCAGCTCTTCAGCTTCTTCTTGGTGCTATAGGAGAGGTTATATGGTATGTCTTAATATTGTCTTATTTTAGCTTCATATCATCTGACAGCCCTCCTAATCTGCAAGGCTTGATGGCATCGTCTTTCTATAAATACATATTCCCTGGGAATCTATTGGGATGGGACTCAGGTGCTCTCTTTCCTTCAATTATATTGCTTGATATAGTATGTCTGTGCACTGTCTGAAACAGCTGAGGTACTTGCGACGTCTTCTTTCCTCCAAAGGGGATCAAAGTCCTGCAGATGGTGTCTTCAGGCTGTGTATGGACCAGGTGCATGGGAACAAAGTTAAAAGTCACAGGTGATGACCAGAGTGATGGGGGTTGCAGCATAGGGTGGGGAAACCTGTTGTGGAACCTTGACATTAAAAACCTTCTGTGGTAGGTGCAGAGATGAACCTCCAAATTAGCTTGCTACAGACGTGTAACCCAGTGTTTTATCTTTGTATGGCTGTGCTCATACAGACCTGTAACTGACTCACTTATCTTTATGCAAAGAGTCTGGTTTTAGCAAGGCTTCATAGAAATAATTAAACAGAGGTATTTATGCATAGTATAAATGAGTATCTTTTGGGGTTGACATGTTTTAGAATAGTCTCAATAAAGTCAGTAGAGATAGTATATGCATAAAATTTTGGAGATATAGATATGTCTGTTTGCATATTGGTCAAGTATAAAAATATTAAAAATATCATAATCGACCTTTCAATCTGATTTTAATGATTTTCAGTTAAACTTATAGCATGATGTGTTTTAGATGTAAGTCATCTTGAAGTAGCAAGATAATTGAAGTGAATGAGGAAAAATGTACTTTAATTATTTTTTTGTGTACATGTTAAACCTCCTACTGTTGCATTTAGCACAGAGAAAATAAGCTATCTGCCTCCAATGTAAAGTAATTTGCCCTAGTAGAGTGATAGAGATATTCCCAAAGGTAAGCTACCACTCTGGAAAAAGAAAACAGCATTAGACATTTAAGGCTTCAATGGTTAAAACGTTTACCTCATAAATATTAAAGCCAAGTTGAAGCTTCTAACTCTCCCACTCCTGTAAAGGATGGTGTTCAATCACAGTGAAGCGGAAAGGGTGTCGGTGAAGATGCTAGAAAGGATCAATACAGTTCCCTAGCAACAGGGCTACGTGCCTGGGGTTCCTGCATCCATAGGGACCTCCTGACCCACTAAATCAAGGCAGCAGCTTTGCCTCTGCTTT
Organism: Stictonetta naevosa; assembly: GCA_011074415.1. Lineage (NCBI taxonomy): Eukaryota > Metazoa > Chordata > Aves > Anseriformes > Anatidae > Stictonetta > Stictonetta naevosa. The sequence continues at coordinate 125,896,410 of CM021698.1, read as the reverse complement.
CATTGTGCTAACTTAGAGCAAACATTTCCACTGCTCTGTATTTCTCAGATCAACCCATAGATAAGAGAAATAAGTAGCAGTGGGATGGGAGGAAGCTAATTATATCACTCTTAAAAGACAAGCACATTGTCTGTTAGGATACTCCTTGGGAGAGAGGTAGCTCTGTGAAAGGGAAGAAACCTCAAATTCTGTGATACAGCTACTGCTTTCTAATATCAAATGATGGACCTAATATTAGTTTTATTATAGAGCAATCACAGCCCGTTGTCATGGAGTATAGCTTCTGAGCAGAGGTTATATTAACTGTGTTCACAGGGCTGCATAATTATTCTCATCTGATGGAAAATGTAGACAGTGAAAAAGCATACACAGCTTTTTTGTTTTGCTATCCTTTTAATATTGTTGAACTTCATAGTTAAATTGTGGGTGGGTGGTAGCTTAAAAATAACTTATTTTCCTATTATGAAACAGCATTTTTAGGATTCTTCCATTCTCCATGAGAAAGCACTGACTCAGTATGCATGTCTTTTTTTTTTTTTTTTTTTTTTTTCCCACTCCTTCCCATGTGCTCAAAGCCAATGTGGGGTTTATGTGAAATATCTGTTTTGGTTACAGATTTGGTCCCTAACCAAAAAAAAGGCACCAAGAGAGGAGAGGCATACAGTTAAACGTCAACTAACTTAAAGTCAGAAGCTTCCTGAGTGCATTATTTTCCTCTGCACACTGCAGGAAGAAATGGGTCACATATGTTTTCTGTCAGGATAATAAACATTTTACCATGGTTATCATAGAAGTATGCATTATTCTTGATGCCTTTGACAATGTTTAATGTGACTGCATTATTCTTCACACATAGTATCATGAGTATATTGTCTGTATGTTTTGACTCCTTCTTGCTTTCTGTCTTTCCTCCTTAAAGAAAAAACAAACAAACAAACCAAACAAAGAATCAAAACTCTTCCAGTTTTAGATACTTGAACAGCCTATCTGACCTCTACATGAATTTGGTAGGCCTAACAGTGACAAAGATGCTAGATAGTGAAGAGATAATTTATTCAGCAAGGCTCCTTGACATTAACCTCAATTTTCAAAATGCTATGAATTGCTTGTGAGTTGAGACTTGCTTTTGTCCTGACATTAGATTTTTCTTTGTTGTGATATATATGTAAAACAGTAGATAACATTGGGATCATTAATTGATTCCTTTGACTGGTTATAAAGATGATCTTACACAGACTGCTTTGAGCCAACTTCACAGGATAATTGTATAAAAATATTCATATTGCTTAGAAGTTCTTCAAAATCAGGTGAAAAAAATGCACTGTAGATATATCATTCATTCAGAGTATTGCCTAAATCTAACTAGTTAATATATACAGAGTTCTCATTTTCTCAGCATTGAAGTAATTCACTATAGTATATTAAAAGCAAAAAAGACCTAAGGTTGTAGTGGCAGTGTTGATTATCCCTGTGTTAATTGAATTGTACAGGTATAACTGAGAGCAGAATCAAGTGTTCATTCACAGAGGAAGACAAATTTTTAATCTTCTGAATTCTGTGGCCATAGGCCATTAATTTTTGAAAGAAGTCTCAGGTTAGCACCCCTGTTGAGAGGCTAAATGAGGGTAGCAGCAGTTGAAATAAAAGACCAAAATCTAATGATCCCTGATTTTCCACATATAAGTATATATTAAATTACTGTTGTAATAGCCTTGGCTAGTAACAGTACCTCATGTATAATTATTTTTTTAATTGGTAATTAATACCCAGACTCATTAATTACTGTGCAATCTGTGTAGTATAGAGCATGCACACTTCACATTTATCTTTTACTGCGTTAGAGGGCAACCCCTCCTCTTTTAAGAGAGATGAAGGCCAAAGCAGTATCACTCATTACCCTTCCTGTTTCCATGTGTGCTGCAGATCAGGGCAGGGTTGCATTACTGTGAATCACGAGACCAGCATCGCCCCATAGTGCTGCAAGGCAGACATTGTCCCTTCTATCCTCTCTGTTATCCAAAGAATGAGGTTTTATGTTTTGGTTCATGGCTGCAGGATGATTTTTGTTGCAGAGTTTTATTGTTGTAAAGGTTGATATAAAGAAGTTCCTTAAACCTCTAACCTGTCTCTAGCCTGTACAATGACCCCTTGGTATCACCTTGGTAGGACGAGTCCTAAAAGTATCCTAAAGGACAGTAGCCTTGGCCTTAGGAAAATTTGGCGTTAGCAAACTCCCCACCTTAACAAAGGGACAGGCTATAAACAATTATAAAAGGATTATAGATTGTCTTGTTCCTCACCATGGGATCACTCCAAAGAAGTTTGACATTGTTCTAAGTTATGGTGATGGAAAAATGGTTTTCTCTCAGTTTTTACCTGACGGGAGAAAAAATGAGACAGGAAAATGACCTTTTCCTCCATTTTAATCATGTTCCAGATAGTCTTGTCTGGACACCCATGTCACACTCTGGATAAGGGCTCCTTATCATGGTCCATGCTCAACACATATCCATCAGCTATGACCCAAAAAGAAAAGCAAGACCATTTCTTATACAACTTTATCTGAAAAAAATATATACTCTGTGATAGGGAAAGGCATCTGTTTTGACAGCTAAACATCTTGACAGATCCAGTGTGAAAGATGGAAAAACCTTCCATGCCTCCAAAAAGCTACAAGAGTAATTGAACAATTTGGGCTCACTGAGGTGTGGAGGGCACAGCTAAGGAGTGCTGGCACAATTCTTTAGGGCTTGACAGCTTCTCAGGAAGAGTCTATTTTTTAGTAAGTTGCTCATTAATCAGCAATTAAGTGTTACAATTCTCTGTAACACTTGGGATAGGCCCAGGACATTAATCAATTACCTTTTTTTTTTTTTTTTTTTTTTTTTTTTGGTAGGAAGCTAGCAAATTGAAACCCTGATGACCCCATACTAGACTGGTTTTTGTATTTTATGGGGTGGGAGGCACTACATGGGTGCTATATGCAGTTGAACTAAATGCTTTTTTGAGGATAACAAACAGTCAATAGCCAATAAAACACTATGGACTGCCTATTCAGAAAAAAAATTATACCTAAATTATGGCTCATTAAACTACTTCAGAGCCTAATACAGTTCCAAGGAGTCAAAGGGAAGAGGGAAATGAGGCGCCTTCCTAGGGTAGCTCAGTGCTCTCCCAAGATCAGAATCAACTGCCAATATCGCATCAGCAGAAAGCCATAGCCATGGAAGGGGACTGACCAGGAGTTTCCTCTGTCACACAACATCTCCTGGGTGCCACCTGTGAGCAAGAGACCTCAGCCTGGTTCCCTTGCAGCAGCCCCAAATCCCTTTGCCAGCTGAGTGGCCTAGGCCCCAGGCACCCCTCCTTTAATCCTCCCTTTAGACTATGGTGCTGAAAAGAACAGATTTGTGAGTGTATCTGAAAGAAAATGAGCAGGGCTCAGTAATTCACTGATGACAGTCTCTTTGGTATTTGTATTTTATTCAATGACTTCCCTTCCAGTATGTGTAAGAAGACCCTCCTGAAGCTATGAGTGCTCCAAACCCTCAAGGGACCATCTTTGTACAGTGAGCTATAAAGCCTTTGAGATATATGAATGCAACTGTAAAACAAATGCTTCCCAAACCTTGGACATATCCAAGAGTAGAGGCAGCAATTTTATCTGTTTTCTAGACCCCATAAATCCTGATTATCTGGTCAAGCCATCATTTATCTTTTCCTATCAACAATTTATTTGCTTAGGAAATAAAATGTAGTGAGAGATATAAACTTGATTTTCCAGGGGTCCTATATTAGAAATTAAGCACTGTTATTATTTTCATATATCAGTATTGCATATTTTTATATCATTAATCTATTACTTTTTTTTTTTTTTTTTTGTAATTGTAATTTCAATTGGTTAGAGATTCTTCATTTTTTTCAAGACTGTAAAGCATATTTTTTCACTGAAGGCCTACGTTGTTTTAATTCTGAATCCGTACTGGTTACATAAAAAGCTGGTCATTGACATTTCTAAATACAGGGCTCAGCTTATTTGCTCAAAACTGCAATAAATATTTTTATATATGAGTAAATTCCCATGAACTCTTGGGTTAGAGACTCAAACATCCACTTATGACTAATACAAGGTATCATTAATAACTAGTGAGCAAGGTCTGTTATATTCATCTCTTCTCGAGTTTTGTTGATAGATCAACAGATCCTACATTTTCCTATTCAACTGCTGTAAAAAATATCTAGAAACATTCCACAGAAACTGTCCAGTCTTGTCTTTTTTGTTTGTTTGTTTGTTTGTTTTCATAACCAAGAGACCTACTCCCTTGATAAGAAAATGAGAAACAGGTTCCCTCATTTAAGGCCTCGTTTGTCTCAGCTTAAGATTTTTGGGAAGCACAATAGAATTTCCACTCTGTTAAGGTGTTGTTTGGATTCATGCAGCTTCAGGCAACTTCAAAGAATTCTATAGGGAGTGAAAGTCAGCCACAGCATAAAGACATGCCATTATAGGATCAGATGGAAATAGCGCAAATTAATGTACTTATAAAAACAAACAAAAACTGTTAAGGAGGTAGAGATGATAATAGGTGCACTTGACAAAGGAAAATATTAATGGAATATATAGAAAGAAAATTTAAACTTTTATTATATATTTCTTCAGGCTCATCTTGGTCAGGGTCTGGGCAAAGAGTATTCCTCCTGTTTTAAGGAGGAAGAAAATGTTCTGCTTGTGTATTTTATTTTTGGTTAGACTTCAGCTAGCTGAACAGTAAGTAATAAAAGCAGGATTTTCCTCATATTGTGTTTGGTGACAACTCATGTATTTTCAGGTATTTCACCATCTTGTGCATGATGAAGCTGTCTGTGTTTTCCTTAATTAGGGAATTAGTTTTGACCTAGACATCTACACACCTATGAAATTCTAAATAAGATTTTGATAATTCTCTGTATGTACAGCACAGAGGTTCTTGTATAACACTTGGAAATCTATTTCAGAGGTATGGACATAAATGGGACATCTCTGAAGTAATCTATTTTTTAAAAAAAATATTATTATTATTATTATTATTGTCTTTGACAAAATACTTTGATTTCATTCAGAAGATATTTGTTTTCATCTGCTAAGTACCATGGCCATATAATACATTAATTGAAGTGGAATGTGTTTAGATAGATGATATGGGAGATTCATGAGGCATGGAATATATTTCAAGAAGATATGTGTTGGTTTTGGCTATTTTGTCATCAAAAGTTTTTTATAAAACTCTTAAAAAAACATTTTATAATGTCATTTGTTCATAAAGGTGTTTTAAGTACGGAACTGAAGAAATTGCAAATGTGTCATACAGTAATTCAATAGCATAAAGTATCTCAAGTGAATTACTGAATACATGCAATCAAACAAATAAATTGAAATTTGGAGGCTATGAAAGATAAATTAATATAAATTGTTTCACAGCTTTATCCAAGATGACACCATTAGTACCTGTTGGTAATTTTCTTTTACAAATCCAAGGAACATTCACTATGAACAGTATAGGAAACCACTGATGCCTTACTTTCGAAGAGTGTTCTTTAAGTCTTGTAATAAAACTTAACTTTACATTCTAAGTTTGTGTTGAAATAAACGAGTGCTTTCTATACCACAATGTGGTGGTCACAAATTCACCAGCAAAAGTGGCAAAGCTTACCTAGACGCTCTAACATCTCAGTTCAGTCAGCAATGTCTTCCTCTCTATGCCCAATTACAACTGTGTCAGGCTTGTCAGATTTATCCCAGCTGCTTACATAATACATTAATTTATTATTATCATATGGATTATGTATAGGTAGCTATAAAACAGCAATTGTTTTCAGAGGTAACATATAAAATAATGTAGAAGAATATAAAATGTTACTTATCTAAATGGTAATAAAAGACTTCTTGTGTAATCCCCTACATATGGCCTGAATTTACAATACATGAGATCAGAAAACAGATGAGCACAATGCTAGTTTGTTGTAATGCTACCATCGTCTAGAAGAAGTAAAGTTCTGATAAGAATGAAAAAAAATATTAAAGGACATTGCTTATTTCACATGGGATCCGGTATTACCTTATAAGAAGAAATATACTTAGCATTTCAAATAGATTGCAGAAATGTAAATAAAAATACAGATTAGGGCCAATATTCTTCATGGTCAGGTTAAGATTGTTCCTAATCTTCTCTTTTTATTATGTATCTGAATTATTTCACAGCTTTGCTCTAAAGATGATAATTCAGTCCTTTTAGCATTTGTCACCTGTCAATAAATTAGGTGAGTGAGATAATGTTGGAACTAAATGACTGTAGACTTCCCTGTTAAAGAAAGAGTGACTTTTCATTACTTTTTTTCTTATGCTCTAAGGGCAGACAATGTTACCACTATGTCCTATGATTATCATCCTATAATCATCTGTGCTCTTAAATCTGTGCCATAAATCCAATTTATATGTATGGATTCACACAGCGTGAGACTTCAGTGGGACTGTAAGCAGTGGCTAAGAGCAAAGAATGCAGCCTTCTATTTTAAGAAATCTTGATCTATTATAAATACAACTTCCATTTAAAAATCAAGAGCATTTTTTTCTCCCATCTACGTTGCAATCAATCAACATGCATTCCTAAATCAGTTGCACAGACTACTCTGACCTAGAGATTTTACAGCATAAGGCATAAATAAATTTGTTACTTGAATTACACTAACTTCTAGAATCGTTGACTGGGCTGAGGTAATTCTAGATAGCGGACATACATGTTTTAAGAGATGTTTCCCAACAATCTTAAAGACACGAACAAAGATATTTTACAGTCTGGTTACTCTTCACCTCGGTACTCCTCTCACTGCAAGGTTACATCCCAGGCTAAGGAATATAAAGGAAAGGCTTATTATTTTTATTCTTGTTGTCTATATTTTCCATGCCATTTCCTGGGTTTGTCCAGGCCTTGAGGAAGCCTGTGCCGGAAACAAACTTTTTCATCAAACGTGGTAATTTTTATAACTTTCTTCATAGCTTTTAAATTAAATAACCGTTCTTGGCCTGTAAAAACATGAGTGAGTAAATGTGAAAAATAAACTTAGCAAAATGTTTTTGTTCACTATGGCAATGTGAAAATTTGTTTGTTTTTTTTTTTTGTATGTGATTTATAAGTGGTGGAAACTAACATTCTGGACTTCTGCTAATTTAACCTATGAAATGGGCTAAAAAGGGTGAGCCAGCATGTACAGTAGTGAACCTTGACTTTCCTTGTGTTTATTTTTAAGTGACCTAAATCACAGTGAGTGTCAAATTCTTTCTGTCTTATGGAATAGTTCAGGAAGGTTTTAGCAAAGTTCTCACCTAAATTCTCTCAGTAGGGATAAATCAACACATACTTCATGCTTTGGTGTAACATTAAATGCAAATTTTCTGGATACTCACAGTAACTGTCAACTGTTAATCATTTACAATACTATCAGTCCAAAAATACACCCACTCCTGCACACATGCTCTTGTGTTATTAAAAACAGGGAGAAAAAATTCAACAAGAATGAAGAGAAATTTTGTTGTCTACATATATCATAGATCTATTGGAGCTTTCCCCTTCTTCTTCTTTGCTGACTTTGCCAACTATTTAAATTTCATGGTTTCCATGTACAGGATACAGTAGAAAGATATAAATTTAAGCATGCATTTCTATCCTTACTGAAGATGCTAACTTAAAGGCAGACAATATCAGTAAATGTCACAAAATGTCTTTACTTAAAAGCTATTACCTGGGAACAAGCAATTAAGTGCTATTTAGAACTGGTTGAATATTCATCATTTTTATCTTCCTCATACTGAGACATATAGCTATTTCTGTCCTAGGTTTCAGAGAAATGACTTCAGAAACAGGAATAACCAGATACGTTTATGCCTTATTTTAAAAGTGCTACTAGGATTAATTGCCATGAGAGCAATACCATCTGTCAGTGTCCCACAACAACATATCATGAAAGCATCCAATTAACAAATTCAGGATGCAGTTTAATTAATCAAATGTAAAGCTTCGGATTTAAGACCCCTTATTTCTCTATAATCCCTTATTTCATTTTATATGGAATCATCTCAGCCCTCTTTTTTTTTTTTTTTTTTTTTTTTTTTCCTCTGTTTTCATTAGCTCACCTACAGTTTGCATCTCCAAGATGCAATTTGAAAAAAATATTCTTAACAATATTTTTCCATGGTTTTATGCACTTTGCCTATTACATATATCAAGAGCTAATTTAGAGCTATGGCAAATACTCTTTTGATTCAAAGTAGAACCTAACTAAAAAGATTAATTATATAATTTGACCTTCACAACTGAAAGATCAGAATATTTCTGGCTACTGCTGCCAAGGCTTTTTTCACTTATAGGTTCAAATGACAACAAATAGCATTAAGCACAGAAATAATGTTCATTAGTCATCTTTATTCTCCAGGAAACAGTCTGAGGGACCTGTATGTTTGCCTATGTACATTTGTGATTTAGTGAATGTCCATAATATTGTGGTGGAAGAGGATATTTTGAAAATTGTTTTTTAAGCTTGGATTATTTATCATTTTGTAGTAGAAGATGTTGTTTCATAACATTTGACAAATAACTTAGTTCATAAATATTTTTTTTTTCCTATAAAGCAGCCACAATTTGACAGAATATTTCCAAAGCACTTATAATTACTAGTGGTGATGGAAGAAATTTTAGATATGCTCAATTATTTGAATCTGCAAGAATGAATTTATAGTTTCTCCTTTTGTTCAAATGGTCAGTAGCAGATATTAATTCCATCTCATATCTGCTCATATCTGAATGATCACAGTGGAAAATATTTTTTTTTTTTTTTTTCTGAGGATGTCATGCAAGTATAGTTATAGCATTTTATGACACCTGTTTTGAATGGACCAGTGGAGATTCACTGTGAGGTAATAACCAGTAATCACAGAATCACAGTCTAGCCCCCAAAGCAGGATGATATATTTTTGAGTATTATGGGGAAAGTCTTACATTTTCATTTCTGTTTACATAGAAAATTGCTCTTCTTTTTCATCGTTTGAAGATAAAGCCATAAAAAAATAAATACAGAACAAGAAATGTAGAGATTAAAATGACCTCTTGATATTTCCAGCTGTCATTCATGACTCTTCATCTATTATTCCTAAATGTTATTTATCTGTCTTAGCAACCATGATGGAATATGGGTTGTTTACATTGCATCCTGAAATTAAGGCTATTGAGACAACAGTCATTCTAAAGGTCCTTTGACCCCTTCTGAATATGTACCAATTGCTGTGTCAGTATTAAAAACAAAACAAAACAAACAGAAAAAAAACAAGCAAACTAAAATGATGCTGAAATGGTTCTCATAACCCTGAATGTTGGCACGATAACATCAGTGACTGAACACCTAAATCTCATTTCCACGCTCTCTCATATATACATGTTCTTCGATCCTTTCTGTGACAGTGGCTGTGAGTAGTAATGAAATTACAGGTTATTCCACACACCAGCTTGTTTAAGACAAAAGCCAAGAGTGATGAATGACTGTGGGGAGAGCAGACCAAAATTCAGCTCTGTGATCAATATTACAAATCAGGGTTGGTTAAAAAAAAAAAAAAAAAAAAAAGCTACAGATGTTTAAGAAATAGAGCTCATTGTTAAGAAAGAATTAATTGTAGTTCTGTAGTTCTGTTTCTTCCCTGATGTTTCAGAGCAGGCTTTTCAGTACAGAGAATGATACCTTCTATTTCTTGCTATTCCATGCAAATCCTCAGTTAAGTTATCAGTGAGCCTCAGCTCTTGACTGCTGTTCCCTTTATGCTGAAACATAAAGATCAGATTTTCAAAGATGATTCTGTAACTTTTGAATGCAAAATTGTATTTTTCCCTATTTTATTGAGAAAGACTTCTTCCAATGGGAACACATTAAAAGTAGCTGGCAGGAGAACAGCGGGATCAGGCCTAGAAATTGCCCAGCTATTTATAAACACATGAAAAAAATAAATACAAGTTATCCTTTCAATTATAGAAAAGAGCAAGCTTTTTTTTTTTGCCTTTTTTTTTTTTTCTGTATTCAACTTTTTCTCACAAGTTTTTACATAACTACAAGCTGATGGTGCACATTAAAGTGCTCTGGTACTCACACCTGCATCACCAATCTTTCTTCTCTTCTCTCTCCTGTATTAGGAAGGGTCTATATTCAGGTTTTCTCAGAAAATTTTGTATTCACTTATCACAGTGTAAAATCTATTCTACAGTTCTTTCAGTTCTTTGATATTTCTCATAAGACAACAATAGGAACCAATGGGGAATTTTAAAGGTCCTTTTTTTTTTCTTGAATGGAAAAGGAAACTTACCAAAAATGATAAGCCACCTGAGTAAGGCAAAGAGATTAATTTACAAAGTAATGTATTCGTGGCTATTAGCTGCCTCAAAAGGGCATTCAGGTATGGCTGCAACCTAAAATCAGTCACTCAGTTGCTGTGAAGTCCCATAGGACCTGTCACACCTATGGCTATGGAGGAGTGTTTATGCTCTTGTCCACATGGAATTACTGATGTTCATATGTCAAATCATTCATGTGCCACAGACAGTCCTGTAGCACCCCAGCCTGCACAAAACACCACCAGAGGTGACACTTTTGGGATAGGAAAACATGTTCCATTTTTTTCCTGTGGCTTGGAGGGAAGTGGGAAAATTGATCTGAGGTCTACCACTCGGATACAGATCACAAGCTATCATTCCACCCAGTGTCTCCTGGAAATTCAGCCTGATATACCTAAACCAAAGGAGCCCTCTGGTCTACTTTAGTGTGGGGACCATCACAGCTATTCTGCCCAGTCTCTGAGGGATTTTCAGGTGAAGACCTGGTCTGACAGGAAATCTGAGGGACAGCATCTGAGTGGCAGCATCAAGAAATCAGGGAAGTTCTGGCTCCACATTCCTATTTGTTTTTGAAAAGGTCAAGCCATTGTGACACAAAGAGAACAGAGGGCAAGTAAAGCAAATACAAGTCCTCATGATGCTTCCTGTTAAGGAAGGGCAAACAGACTTCCTGCAGTCTGCTCCTGCTCATCTAGTAGCATAAGAGATATTACCTTCAACCTGTCTTCACGTGTTCAAACTGACCCATACTCAACCTCTCTATCTCCTCTTGCCTCCTGCTTCTCTCTTCAGAGCCCATTGCTCGCACAATGTCACAGACCTCCCTCAGCAGGCCCAGCACAGACCAGGATCTTCTCTGCCATGGAGAGGCAGGGTGCTCCACCTCACCTCCTGAAGGACTTATTCTTGTATTATCCTACAGGGCAGAACATAGTGGGCAAAAGTGCAGTTGCCTGTACTTAAACATAGTCATGAAATAGAGGTTTAAGCCCAGCAGTGTTGGATTGCTAAACATCACAAGCACATACCTGATCAACCTGATCTAGCAGGAGGTGTACCTGCCCATGGCAGGGGAGTTGGAATTAGATAACCTTTAAGGTCGCTTCCAACCCAAACTATTCTATGATTCTATATGAAGTCAGTTAAAAGTGAGTAGATTGTGTTTGCTGGGAATCCCACTTCCAGTAGAACTGTTTTCATAATAATCCTAATATTCTGCACCCAGACAAGCATGAAATCTGTTATCTGGCTTTCCCAGAGGACCCATGTGACTCTGCCAGCATACTCAAAATTAAGTGTTTTTTTTTTGCTAGCACACAGGTATGTTTTCATTCTGTATACATATAATACCACAGATAGGAATAGATATTTCACAAGGAAATTCGATAGGGAGATGCTGACGATTGGATTACTTTATAGTAATGGGAAAGAATGGAACAGACAATAGTCTTAGGAAGAAAAAAAGTTGACCCAGCAAAATACAAGACAACAATAAAGAAGAAAAACAAACAAACAAACAAAAAACAAACATAAATTTCATGACAAGGGATGTGAGGAAGCAGATGCCATTAAATCAGCTGTACCAGTTGCTCATTTCTGTGGTGTGATACTATGCTTCACTGATCACATAGAAGTCAACACAGTGTTTTGAGGTTAAAACAAAAATTAAAAATTTGCTTAGAGCTGCTATGGTATAAATATGAAGATTAAATAAATGATTAAATTGTTCATTATACCTAGCAGAAAACCAGGATCATCTTTGAAGTAACCATGATTAAATCAGATAATATTAACATTTCAGATTTTAACTAAAGTTTTTGAAATCTATTGGTTTTTAAACAAGGTTCAAAAGATTATAGCAGTCAGTGTTTGCCAAACATTTGCAATGCTCAATTGTTTTGTCAGTTTTATAATTTATGCACTGAAGTAAGAATAGGGATTTATCTGCTACTGTCAATGCATTGGTAAATGTCATAATTATTTGCTAAGACTGAATTCTGCCCTGCTGACTGGACTGATTTTCCTGACTGATTGGAGGATCAGTCTTGGATGGGTGAAGCCTGGTTTGGGTGCAACCTTCCTGAAAGTCATGTGCTTATTCCATGCAAATTGAGATTTTGCAGTTCAGCAAAGTTTGGAGGATCTGGCAAGCATTGCTTGGTTATATGGTCTGTGATGGACATGTGGTAACTTCCAGAATGAAAGGCAAAATTAAGTGAGAACTACTCAGAAAAGCAAGCAAACAAAAACAAAACCCACAAACTATAATGATCATCCATTTCTGTACCACATGCATACCCAGGAACTATACTATTTTATATTAAATGAATAATGCAAGACCTTATGAACGGAGCCTTTTCCCCTCTCAAGCAAAATGTAAATTCAAAATGGAAGTATGATTGGTGCTTAGGAGAAGTGAGAAGGAGGAGCTCCCTCTAGTAAGGCAATGGAAACAGATTGCAGAGATACCACAGTCTGGGTGCTATACTTTATTTTATATTATTTCTGTGTTCCAATTCATTGTTACCAAAAACCAGTGAAAGAGTCTGACTTATAGTTGAAGAAAACTGGTACAGCTAAATGATTGTAATGACTACATTTCAAGTTATAACATGTAGATTTGCTTCCCATCAAAGGTGCAAATACCAAAGGTCATGTAAATACCAAACATAAGGTAAATTAAAATATTTTATGTTGAAGCCTATGTACTTTATCCCAATCAGAAAACAAAACCTGCTTTTATATCACTAGATAGATTACTGTATTACTAGATATTACTAGATTACTATTACTAGATTACTATTACTCTGAAGTAATAAAAGAAGCCAAAAAGAAATTTGAAATTTGGAAATGGCTGTCTGTGGATGTGTGCGTACCAAATGGCTGTTAATACAACTATAACCAAGGCTTACTGAAGCTCCACACTTCTTCAAATACCACATAAACAAAGAGGTCAGAACGACAATACTGTTTTGTTGATGGACTCTATACTCTTACCCCTCTAGGCTGTAGCTTTTCTACAGAAAAACTGCCAGCAACTTGAAAGGATATGATTTGTCTCACATTTTCCACAGACAAGTGTTGGGATTATGGTCTCACCATGTCATAACTGCATTGGTTTCAGCTTGGATCAAGAAAGAACACATTTATGCTCAAGTGATTCTAAAGAGAAGTTACTGACTCAAAGCTCTATAGTCAGCATTAGAACAGCTCTCTTTGCTTTTTTTTTTTTTCCTCTGTGATGTGTGCATTGTACAACCTTCATTCTTATTTAGCTAGTTTTGTTCTTTCTCTCCTTCTGAGACAACTAAGACATCATTGTGTTTTAGCTCTCTCACATTCAGAATAGGCTACCCACAGCACAAAATATTAAAACAAAGAGCTGAGAAACATGATAATGGCAGGATAATATCCCACTTTGGACAAGCTTCAGAAAAAGCTCTGATATTTAATGAATCGATATATAGTTACCATGGCAACCTTCAGTGATCACTTTTGACCTTGCAGCTGTGGAATCCTTCTTCTACGAAAGAGACAAACAATAGTGTTTGCTGCATGAACTTTCACAGCCCTGATTGAAACCATGGGCAGAGGTGGCTTTAGTCACAGAGTCCTAAGCGACTTGGAAGTATCTGCAGTGAATTGTAATAAAATACAATGCAGTAAGTTGTATCTCCATAACATAGCTCTGTATTTGGAATATTTCTTTGAGGTCATAAGTATGGAGGTAAATCGGAATTTGATGTACTTTGGAATCAGATTCAACCTGTATAGAATGAGTTGCAGAAAACAAAACAAAACAACAACAAAACAAATACAGAAGACATTGTCTTTCTGTTTCTTTGGGATTCTACTGTGCTTATTGTAATATCTTCAGTCATGACTTTTGTAGGAAGGATTACCAATCACAATGAATATTCCTCATGACTACTCTTGGGTTATATGATCTCACATGTCAACAAGAAGCAGAGCTGATGCCAATTATTTTATTCCTATCTTGCAATAGTTAAGAATACATGATAAAATATGGTAAAAACAAGCAGTAAGGAAGAAGACCTTCTGGGGCTAATCAATACCTCCATTGATGCTTTGAAGCTAAGGGGCTCATAAAAGTTTAAGCTGCCCAAATGGCATAATGATTCTTGACTTGTTATTTTGTAATATTCACCATATGCAGGCAACAGAGTTCCTTCTTGTTTTAATAATGCAGCTCCTGATATATAGCCACTTGTTATTTTTTGATGGTTAACTTTTATAGGATTTCTTTTTTTTGAATTACTGACACATGGAATATTATGGCTACATTCTCTTGCAACTGTCCTGTTTAAATACACACAAAAAAAACACAAGCTTGTACTATCCCTAGGGATACTTTAAAACATCATCTAATAAAAATCTTTAATATGTAGTTCTTGCTCTTTGGGGAGGTTTATGTACAGCAGCTTTGTGTTCTATTCCCTGGTGAGTCTTGCAATGGAACTATATCTGACCTCAATATCAAGCAGTTTAAATTATTTGCTCTTTTTGTTCTATCCAATTTTGGTTTTCTTTTGTTATGAAAAGATTGTACTATACAGATGCATTAGGCTTGCACGGCAAGGTTTTGACAGTGGTGGGGACTGCAGGAGTTTCCTCTGTGACCATAGCCCAGCAGATCACAGAATCACAGAATAGTCTAGGTTGGAAGAGACCTCCAAGATCACAGAGTCCAACCTCTGACCTAACACTAACAAGTCCTCCACTAAACCATATCCCTAAGCTCTACACTTAAACATCTTTTAAAGACCTCCAGGGATGGTGACTCAACCACTTCCCTGGGCAGCCTATTCCAATGACTAACAACTCTTTCAGTAAAGAAGTTTTTCCTAATATCCAACCTAAACCTCCCCTGGTGCAATTTTAGCCCATTTCCCCTCGTCCTGTCACCAGGCACGTGGGAAAATAGACCAACCGCCACCTCGCTACAGCCTCCTTTAAGGTACCTGTAGAGTGCGATAAGGTCGCCCCTGAGCCTCCTCTTCTCCAAGCTAAATAGTCCCAGCTCCCTCAGCCGCTCCTCATAAGACTTGTTCTCCAGACCCTGCACCAGCTTCGTAGCCCTTCTCTGGACTCGCTCAAGCACCTCCATGTCCTTCTTGTAGTGAGGGGCCCAAAACTGAACACAGTACTTGAGGAGCGGCCTCACCAGAGCTGAGTACAGGGGGATAATCACTTCCCTGGACCTACTGGCCACGCTGTTTCACCCCATGTCAGAAGAGAGCAAGCTCCAGACAGCTCCAAAAGGAACGCTCTGTTGGCCAGAGCTGAGCCAGTGAGTGACACTGGTTGGGCCTCTGGGAGAGCAGACTGAAGAAAGGAAAGAAATGCAGCTGGGAGAGAGGAGTGAGAAAATGTAAAGAGAAACAGCCCTGCAGACACCAAGGTGAGTGCAGCAGGAAGGCAGGAGGTGCTCCAGGCACGCAGCAGCAGTTCCCCCGTGGCCTGTGGAGAGGCCCCTAGTGGAGCAGGCTGTCCCCCTGCAGCCCATGGGTCCCACAGCGGAGCAGACTGTAGGCTGGACCTGTAGCTCATGAAGGTAAGCCCACGCAAGAGTAGGTAGATGATTTGAGGGGGAGCTGCTGCCCATGGGGAAACTATGTTGGAGCAGTTCTTGAAGTGCTGCTGCCTGTGGGCATCCCCCGCAGGCTCAGTTCAGGAAGGATGGCATCCTGTGGGAGGGACCCCACATGGAGCAGGGGCAGACAGTGACTGTGAAGGAGCAGTGGAGGTGAAGCGTCAGGGACTGACCACAGCCCCCATTCCCCATTCTCCTGCAATTCATTTGGGGAGGAGGTAGAAGAGGGTGGATGGGGGGAACGTGTTTGTAGTTTGCTTTTAGATCTCACTTCTCTACTCTGTTAGTAATAAGTAATAAATTACATGAATCTCCCTTATGCTGAGTCTGTTTTGCCTGTGATGGCAATTGGTGAGTTATCTCCCTTTCTTTATCACAACCCATAAGTTTTTTCATTACATTTTGTGCCCATGTGCTTCCAAGTGTGGGGAGTAAGAGAGTGGCAAGGTGGTGTTTAGCTACTACCAGTGCAAAACCACCGCAACAGAAAACTGTGGCCAACAGCTGGAATTAATGCCTCTGCCAGCTGAGGAGAAAAGTTCATGCTATGGACCTGCCAGTTTACAGGGTAAGAGCAGGTAAGTATCACAGCAAAACTGTATAGGTATGGGTTTTCAAATATTAGGAGCTAGTAGGTGATGGAACCTGTGAAATTTCATAAATATGCATCTTTCTCTGCCCTTACTTTTTCTATATTTAACTCTAAACTGGACTAAATTTAATTAATTTTACTTTTTCTCCTTTGGGAAAACTCCTTTCCCTACAACATAATTCACCTTCAGGCTAAGATAGCCATAAATTTAGGGAAAGTCTTTGATTTCTAATAAAATGTATGTTTCTCAGTGATTTGACACTTTTGTAAATTTTACTTACAGTGTTTGTTCTATTAGGAATAGGGTGCTGAGTGTTACGCATTATGTAAGTTGAATGCATTAAAACATTATAGACACTCTGCTCTCATTACATCTTCTTTATGAGAAAGAAAACTTCTTAAAAATTTAATAGGTGTAAAAAAAAATCTTCATGGTGTCTTTCATTCCTTTAGTGTGCACTCAGTCTATCATTTTTTCTACCAGTTTTCACACCAGTTGCATTTCTTGAGAGTCACTATACATTTAAATAACAGTGTGCTATTAATGTTAGCCCATGTGTGTTTTACTTTGTTTATCATCGGGGGAAAAAAAAAAGGCAGAAACTAGTAATCAGTAGTACAATAAAAACCCTTTTCTCTAACAAATAAAATAAACCACATGAGAGCAAGTATCTGTAAAAATTACGTCATTGTAGTAACAAAATGGTGCTGTTATATGCAAGGTTTTTAGACCTGTTTAAGTACTACAAACAAAAAAAAAAGTTGTTTTTTTTTTCATAGTTTTCTTCCACAGGAAGTTAAGTTTACATTTTGACACTTTCCCCCATTTTATGGCATTAAATAATCCTCTGATGCTGGTTCATATTATGGTGCAATGCATTGTTTTCAGGTCCTCACCTTTTTCTCATTAAAATAATATACGTGATACGGCTAGAGTTACCGTATTTGACCTTCCAAATGACTGTGCTCTTTCCAAAACTGAGTGCAGTTGGCAAGAAGAATAAAGTTTTGATTCAACACCCATGTTTTATGTCAGACTGCTTAGCTTTGTGTGCAGCTAGCAAAGCCTGGCCAGGCTGGTAAGCTCCTGTCAGTATGGAAGCTCCTCATGTGCTGTAATGTTCTGCTTTGAATTTTCCAAAGGCAGAAAGGGCTATCAAAAAAAAAAAAAAAAAGAAAAAAAGAAAATAAAAGAAAAAAAGAGATTAATATGGCAAACAGTTTCCTCATTCAGTATTTTTAACATGTCCCAAGAAAGATAAAAAAGCGCAAAGATGCACAGAAGGCACCATGAACTTTCTCTGTTCTATAAAAACCTCTCATGGGATCTTGCATCTTTCGTTCAGTCTATATGACCACACTGGACTGTTTTTATCTAAGTGCTAGGAGACCTTTACCATGCTCCTCTGCTCCACCCACCAAGGGTTTCTGGGAATAAACTGAAGTGCAGAACTGTTCTGCAAGAGCTGCTACCTGTTTTGCCAGATAGAGACTTGCTTTTTCCTTTCTTTTAAGTTACATCTGGAAGGAAATACTTCACAAGAAAGTTGTATACTCCAATACACTAACCAGTCTTTTGCAGGAAAAAAAAAAAAAAAAAAGTCTGTTCTTGCCACAAACAGACCACAGCCCACAGACAAAAACTGAGAATTTCGGTTGTCAGTAGAAAGCAGGGATAGGAAAAAAATCCAGGACATAACACTTGCCAACACTGAAAAATATCCATAAAAAAGACTGGAAAGACACTCAGTTTAGCTCAGTTTAAATACAGTGGATCCAGAACATGGCTAATTTCAGAGGAGACATGAGAGCACCTCAGAACCCTTTTCCACCTGTGCTGTTTTTTGCTGCTATGGATGTTTCCAAACCAAAATGGTGTTAAGTTGAAATGATCATGCAAGGGAGAAGATAGGGGAAAGTGGTAAACTGAAGACCTTTATTGATAATCTGTTCAGTTTTTACATACTTTACTCTAGAGAAACTTCTCAATATCACCTTGCCAGAAATATGAGTTTTAAGAGTGGAAGATTGTGGTTTCTCAGGGTCAGAATTGTGCAAATTCAGAGAAATTAATCTCTTTCTTGGCCACCAAAAAGGGTGTTATTCATAGCAAGATGTCTAACTCTCACTTGGTGGTCAACAATTCTGTGATGGTAAAATCTTCTATCCAGTCTGAAGCGGGCATAAAAATAGCAATCATATCTATATCTATATCTAGAGATCTATCTATCTATCTATCTAGATATATGTATCTATCTATCTATTTATCTATCTATCCATAGATAGATAGATAGATCTCTAGATATAGATATAGATATATATCTACTGTCCTGGGAAGAGGCAAACTCACAAAAGAACAAATGCATATTAGCATTTCTTTGAAACACGCTTCATTGAGAATGCAACTCACTGGATTAGCTACCATTTCACTAGAGTGAAACATAACAATGCCTTATCAGTAGCAGTTATGGCAATTTACTATACATGCAGTGATACCATCAGATAACTTTGAGAGCTCCCCCGTAGAAAGAGATATTGACACAGTAAGGAAAGACATTGTCAAGCTGGAGTAAATCTAGCAGACCACTGGTTAGAAAACCAGATGGTTAGGAGCCTGCAGAAGATGATGACATATGAGAAGAAGCTGAAACAGCTGGGTTTGTTCTCCCAGAAAAATAAATAAATAAATAAATAAATAAAACGCCAGAAGGATTTAATAATTTTGTTCAGCTACTTATTGGGGGTAATAGAGAGGAAGAGCCAGATTTCTCTCAAATTTGTGCATAAACATAAAACAGGCTCCTGACACAATTTGTAGCATGGAAAACTTGGACTAGAGAGACAGAAAAAGATCTTAAGAGTGATGGTGGTTTTTGAGGGCTGAGCAGATGAACTCCAGAGGTCCTTTTCAACAAAAACTGTTCTTGGATATATATTTTTTCTTCTCTAAATAGAATAAGTTTCTGTTTCTGGTTTAGTGCTAGAAAGTTTCTTGGCACACTGTATCTTGATACAAAGCAGTATATCTGTTGCTAAAACTTTGATGTGATAAACCTTTAATACTTAATTTTCATTCATACTTCTTCCATTGCTATCAAAAATGTCAAATCATCCCTCAACACATGTTCTCTGTCAACCAAAACTGCTACTGCTTTGAGGTGGATTAGAAACATCTCTTAAGGCCATCTGTAAGGTCTCCATTCCTCAGGTTTTCAAATTCTGTGCTACTGATCAGGGTCATTTAGCATCTTAAAGCCTGCTTGGTCATAGTAATTCATATTTTTCCTTCTCTAATTCCTTGTCTGTATTCTTTTATTCTCTAGCATATAATTAGGTGGTTGCTTGCCAACACAGAAGGGTGCTTGAGTCAGTTTAGTGTCTAAGGGAGTGATGGGGATGTGGAAAGGCTGGCTAGAGAGGAAAATATGAGGTAGGAAAAGGAAAATTGAAGCAGCCAGGGAGAAAGATGCTGAGAAGAATGATCAAGTGAGGTAACTAACATGCTAACCTGTCAACACAGTAAGAACTGAAGGTGGAGGCAACATCAAGAGTAAGAACTGAAAGGAGCCTTGAAGCCTATTCAGCTTGCAGGAGCTGGAGGGACTAAGCACATGTGATGGTTAAGAAAAGGAATTGGGATCATTGGAAGCCAGGGAAGACATATTCCAGCCAGACCACAGCATTAAATAGACTGGTTTTCAACATCTCTTTCTTTCACATAAGTCTCATGTTACACTCTTTTGAGATGCTGTTTGTCAGTGCCGAAGTCCATTAGAATGACACAAGTTTTGCTCAGTATTTTTGTGGTGCCCTGGTCACCAGCATTCATGGAACTCTTCCATCTCCCTGCAGGAACTTCCCTCATGCTTCCTCTGCTTTTCTTCCCCTTCACCAGCAGGGCAATCCATGCCCCTCATGCTTGAAGATTACACGAAGACAAGTTTAGAAATGACACTACTCTTGCTTTTCACAGCTGTATTTTATTCCTTCTGATAGCTTTAACACAGCCAGATTTGTTGACTGTCTTTTCTTATTCATATTATTATTCTTTAACTGGCAACCTACAACTTAAAAAAGACAGCCTCACACAGGGATAGGAAGAATGTTTCAGACAAGCTATTATTTTGGCTCAAGTCATGCAGCTTTGAGCTGAGTCTATGTTAAATTTGGTCATTAGTTTTACACAAACTGCCCACAAACAAAATATATAAAAATGTTTGCTCAGTAGCTGTCCTGAGAGCTGAAAAACAGAATATGTAAAAGTGTCTGAACTCTTCTCTGTCTTTACAAATACTGCCCAGATCCAACAGATCTTTAATCTCAGTTACAAGCAGCAAGCCTAGAGCTGGAAGTCGCTCAGGTCACAGACCACGGGCTGTGGACAGTTTCTGCTTTGCTTTCATTTCTATTGGCTGCTTGGCAGAGTGGTTATTTCTAAACCCACAGTTTTCTCTGGGGCCTGAGCCTCCCAGGCTCTAACGTGGTGACTGGGGCATCCCCAGGGAAAGCAAGAAACACCCTTCACCTGATAGTTTTTCATGCGTTTGCTCAAATCATTTGCAGCAGATTAAAACAGAATGTCACAATACCTATTTTAAGAGAATGAATCCTCTCTTGGTAAAAATATCAAAAAATATCATAACATATTATATTTGAAGAAAATGCAATAATTTGCATTAGCCAACTAAATAAAGTCCACTATTATATTGAGATAAAAAGGAACCAAAAATGTTCCCTGCAGGTTTCTCATCTATTTTTATTGCATTCAGCAGCTAAATCTAATTATTTTTATTAGGCATACAAAATGAGACCTGTGTGCTTCATCAAGAAAACCAGGTGAAACAGTGAAATCCAAAGTGCCTTGTTTCATTCCTTTTTGTTTCAAGCCTCTTCTGCTAAGACCTCTTGTGAAAAGAAGGCCGAGGAAGCCATTTGCAGAGCATGACAAGGTTGCTGGTTCTTAGGTAGGATCAAGGCTGTGCATTCCTGAGTGCCATCTACTGGCATTTTATTGACCATGTATAAACACAATCGGAAAGCACTTCTGCAACCTCTGGTGCTAAGCAGACAGAGACAGTGTCAGACCTTGTGCTTCTAGGTATGCCCCAGTATGATGGCTCCTATGTTTAAAAATAAGTGCAGCAAACAGAATCATAAAACATATTCTCAATATAGAACGTTAGAACAACAACAACAACAAAATCTAATTTAAAACATGAAGAGAGACATTAGGTACATTTTGCTGTTCTTAAATATTCTTTTATTTCCTGCTATCAGGAAATAAAATGTACTCATTACATATGCATTTGCCTCCTGACACCAGGAAAAATAATTTTTCTTTAAACCAAAGCTGGATAGTGTTTGCTTTTCTAAACAAAATACCAAATGTGTTTTGGCTCTATTTTGGTTATATTATACTGATTTCTGAAATATTCTGTAGAATAACTGAATAATACAATTTTTGCCTTTTTAAAAGGAAAATTCAGATAACATTTTAGACTGAGCTGTCACTTTAAAATGAGAAATGAATTTACTACCGCACAATATTAAACTTATTACTGAGAATTTTCAAAATGAAAAATATGAATTTTATTTCACTAATGTGAGACACCCTGAAATCTTCTAAAAACCAACCCTTTTTGTAGTAGTTGTTGTTTTCTTGGTAAATGAAAGGACTGTGCTTTTACTCCGAGATTTTTTGCCCAGCTGTAGATCCGTTGCTCTAGGTTTGTTTCTATGGGGAATAAATACAATTTAGCATAAGTTTTGTTGTTAAACATATGCAGAAAAAACTCATGTGGTCTTCTCCAAAACAAACAGATAATGTTCACTGAATCTAATGAGAGCTTGAATCTTTGGTGGCACTTTAGTTTTAGTATGATTCGTCTAACAGATGATAAAAAATGTAACTGGGAAAATTTTTCAGATCCAATAATCCAATTTTTCACATCTGTGCTCCCAGTTTACCACCACCACTGAGATGATGTGACAGTTTTATTACAAAGCAAGAACTATCAGAGTAGTGCTCATTTGGCCTGCAAAGCATTTTCAAACAAAAACCCCCATCCAAATTTTAATCACTTCCATTGCACTACGATGCTGGAGTTGTCAACTCAGAGGCCAGGGCTGATGTCAGAAAGTGTAATGCTTTAAATAGAGTGCAAAGTATTTTCATAATAGTCTCTAGTCCTATGGTGAAAACTGGGAAGTTGAACTGAAGATGAGACAAACTCTTTCACTTCTAAACTGATTGAGTGGGTTGGAGAAAGAAAGGAATAGAAGATATAACACTTTTTTCCTCCCTTTTCTGTGCTAAGACCATCTGACAATGGATCCCCAGGATATATAATGCCTTCAGGTTCACAGGTATGTAACAAAAGACCTGGTTCTTACTGTTACCAGGCCACAGGAGAAATTAAATATACTTTAAAAATGTATTTTTATTCCCTCATTGGTGGAATAGCAACAGACATCTTTAAAATAAATAGGAAAAAAAAAGAAAAGGTGTAACATCACAAGCTCTTGAAATCAAAGTCATCCACAATTAATAGCAAGCCTCCACTTGTAGCCCTACTAATATGTCTTTTTTGGCAAGTCTGTAGCTGGCAACCCAAACAGGGGATTAAAACAGCAGAAGCTACATGCTATGTTTTTCTCAAGGCTTATTTCCTCAACACATTTCTGCTCTCCAGCCACCCCATAGATCTTGCAGCTTCACCTGTCTTGCATACGCAAACAAGTCCCAGTTACAGTTACAAGAAACCTCTTCTTCACCTTTTTCTTTTTTCTTTTTCCTTTTCCTTTTCTTTTCTTTTCTTTTCTTTTCTTTTTTTCTTTTCTTTTCTTTTCTTTTCTTTTCTTTTCTTT
>CM021698.1:125784107-125865138 GCA_011074415.1 Stictonetta naevosa | reverse complement strand
AGAAAGAAAGAAAGAAAGAAAGAAAGAAAGAAAGAAAGAAAGAAAAAAATTTTAGAAGCAATAAAGCAAACCTGGCTTGAGTGAAGTATAACAACAACTCTGCTCCAGTGTATGTAAAAGTAGCAAATAGATGTTCCTCACTAGAAGGGTGATGAATCTAACAACCTTCTCAAGCAGCCAGAACTGCCTCACTGTATCCAACAACTGCCTTCCTGGGTTAAGCAGACAGTTGGTCCTACAGTGATCAAGGGAAACAGCTTTCAAGTGGTTTCTCAAGACCCTGAAAGCTTCAGGGTATTCAATAAGACCTTAAAGTACTTACCTGAATCCCCAGGGTGAAACTTCCAATGTCACAGTTTCCCAAAAGAATTTAGCAACAAGCAGTGTACAAAGAGCTATTTTTTTTCAGCTTTGTTGAGCTTATCTTTATATTTCACATGTTCTAGAGTTTTTAGAATTCTTCTTTAAAAAGCAGACTTGGAATAAATCTGTCATGTCTGAATTCAGCAACCAGAAAATGACTGAATAAAATAAACTGATATGTGCCCTTCCCAGTCTAGCAAGGGGACTATTTTCATTAAGAAACTTCTCAGTGCTTCTATTGTTCACTGGTGATTTCTTTGGAGAGTAATTCCTGCATAGTATTTTCTCATTCCATATACAATTAACCTTGAGAAATCTGACTGGATGTAAGTCAGAATCATTCAAAGTGTAATTTCTTTTCTGGTTTCAGCTTGAAATACAAACCCTCATGAATGACTTTCTGTTCTTGTCTTTCAGCAATATATTGAATAAAATTGAAAGGATTCACTATGGACTTTTGCAATGGTTAACAGGAAATAATTTTAAAAAAAGACACAATCATGCAAAATCAATAAAACTATAAAAACTTTATTGCTTGTAGCCTTGAACATAGATCGATATGCAGTCTGGTTCACTGGGTAACACTGAGAATTTAAGACATTCTATGGATATACATAAGCATTTCAGGTCTGATCAGTGTGTTTTTTTTTGTTTGTTTGTTTGTTTTGTTTGTTTGTTGTTTTTTTTAATTAATTATTTTTTATTTTTTTTTAGTAAATTGGTGTACCACACAGAGTGGGCTTTTATGGCAAAATCCTAATTACAATGGGGAGAAAATTCATTCAAAAGATGTACCACAGGTCCCTATTTCACTCCAGCTGCTAATGTGTTTGTTCATGAGACTAGATTAGTCCTCTTAATTAAAGTTCCTGAAATATGTTTTAAGTGGATATATGTGATAACCAATTTTTTAACTTTACAGTTCTGCTCCTATTGTACTGAACTAATAGTGTAGACATAACTAAGACATTATTTATTCTTGTAATTTGAAAGGATATTTTGACATTCAATAAATGAAAAGGAAATTATTTCTGAGATTAGTTTTAGTTTTCTTTTTTTTCACTCTAAAAAATATAGATTTTTTCAGGAAAAAAAAAATAAAAGGAATGGAAGTCATTTTATATGGAAATATTCTGGAATATATGTCCTTTTTGAGTAATGTATCCTAGGAAATAATACAGTCCTCTCATTTTAAGAAGAGGACAAGCATTCTAGTTCAGAGAGGAGACTGGAGACATGCCAGAGGGAGACAGCAGGCTTGCAATGGGCTGGTAATCAGACAAAAAAAATATATTTTTCCTTGGTTTTCTGTTTTTCTAAAAAAATATAAACTCTAGGAACAGATACTTTGAAAATAGTATTTAGTGTTAAGCCAGAATTTTCTGTTGATACAGAGTGGCATTTTTTTTGAGTATTTCTGCACATTTTTGTTAAGTTCTCTGACCCTGGATGTTACATCTTTGGCTTCAATAACCACACAATGCTGAAGAAATAATAATAATAGAAAATCTCTCATTAGATAGAAAAAGTAAGGAAAGTTGTCTTTTATTTATATTTCATAGAATCATAGAATACCTGAGTTGGAAAAGACCCACAAGGATCATCAAGTCCAACTCCTGGGTCCCCAAGGGACCACTCAAAGATAAGCAAGCAAACAAACAAACAAATAAATGAGTAAATCGGATCATGTGTTTGTGAGAATTGTCTAAATGCTTCTTGAACGCCAGCAGGCTCTGTGTTTTGACCACTTCCCTGGGGAACATGTTCTAGTGCCTGACCACCCTCTCTTTTTCCTACAATGAAAAGAACCTTTTCCTTATATCCAGCATGAATTACCTCTGTCACAGCTTCAAACCATTCCCTCAGGTCCTATCTCTGGTCAGAGAGCAGATATCAGCATCTGCCTCTCTGCTCCCCCTCATGAGGAAGTAGTAGACTGCCATGAGGTCTCCCCTCAGTCTCCTCTTCTCCAGGCTGAACAATCCAAGTGACTTCAGCTGTTCCTCATACATCTTCCCCTCTAGACTGTTTACCATCTTTGTTGCCCTCCTTTGAATACTCTCTAACAGTTTTATATCTTTCTTATTTATACTGTGATGCCCACAACTGCACACAGTACTTGACTGCAGCAGCAGAGTAGAGCAGGACAATCCTTTCCTTCCACTGGCTAGCTATGACAGCATTCTTGATGCACTGCAGGATACAGTTGGCCCTCCTGTCAGCCAAGGCACACTACTGGCTCATGTTTGGCTAGCTGTCAGTCAGAACCCTCAGATCCCTTTCTTTGGGCTACTCTCCAGTCTCTCATTCCCCAGTCTGTACATATAACCAGAGTTGCTCCTTCCCAGCTGCAGAATCCCGCACTTGCTCTTGCTAAACTTCATATTGTTGGTGATTGCCCAGATCTCTAATTTTGTCCAGATCTCTCTGCCAGGCTTCACCACCCTCGACGGAGTCAACAGTTCCACGCAACTTGGTATTGTCTGTGAACTTGCTCGAAAAACCTTCTAGTTCTACATCCAAATCATTTATGAAAGCACTGAAGAGGACTGGTCCTAAAAGGGAGACCTGGGGAACCCCGCTAATGACAGGTCACCAGCCTGAGGTAACCCCATTTACAAGAACCCTCTGGGCCTGACTTGTCAGCCAATTGCTCATCCATCTTATTATGATTTTTCCTAACTGCATTCTGGTCGTTTTGTCCAGAAGGATACTGTGAGAGACAGTATAGAAAGCTTTACTGAAATCCAGAAATTTTACATCATCTGGCTTCCTTTGGTCAACTATCTGGGTGATCTTGTTGTAGAAGGAAATTAAGTTTGTTAGACATGACCTTCCCCTAGTGAACACGTTGGCTCTGACCAATGATTGCGTTGTCCTTTAGGTGTTTTTCAATACGTCCTAGAATAATCTCCATAATATTGCCAGGCACTGAAATGCGTGGTAAACATATGAAATTATTTTTCACCAGTAAATGCCAATCTATCCAGGCTGCAATATATCATGGTTAAAGAACTGTTCTGTCCTGGCAGTTTCACAGGCCAGTATGCAAAGCTATCTATTCCACATAGAGAATCCAAGTGTCTCTGCTAGTGCTGGTAATGCAGGAAACTCAAATCTGCATTTCAATTAGTTCTGTAGTTGCCATAGTGCCCACACCCACGTCAGACTTCTCTCCTTCTGGATCAATAGGTTTGTTATTCATTTGTACTGCTGCACTAGTGTAGCCTGTTGGTTTGGCAATGGAGGGAACATTTGGGTCAGTGGTAGATGCAGCCCATAAATCATTGTCTGCTGATGTGGTTGGTGCTTCTCACAGGCAGTGGATTTCTGCTACTCTAGGAAGTACCTCTTCAAGGAACAAGGAAGGGTTACTAGGTACAGATGGGACGTGTCTGATAAAGTGATACAAGAGCATCCTTACTAACAAGCTTGTTATCCTTATACTGGTTTCCATGAGGTATTTCTCTCCTTGCTTTTTTAAACAGTAGGGGGTAGATGTACCTAGCACTTTGTGACAGGAGAGGTTCCTATACTCCCCTGAGAGAGCAGAGCAAAAGAGGGTTCAATCTCTTGTCTAAAAATTAATTCCTAGGAAACACTGCCTGGGTAATAGACATTGGGGTTAAAAGATCATGTACAATCCCAGCAGTATGTAATAGTTGGGTTTACAAAGATGTGGTAGGTAGTTTACAAATTGAGAACTGCACGGGTTAGGTGGAAGTACTTTAGGAAAGACAGGCTGAGAAGATGAGCACTGAGATTGTACTCTACACAAAGGAGTAGCTCACATGCAGAGATATATTGAAAACTTATAGGTCAAGATCTGAGCTGAGGACAACAAGGGAATGCTGTAGCTAGCATTTGCTACAGGTTGTACAAGTAGGGGAGAAGGTAGACACACCTTTAATAACTAGAAAGATCCTCCCAGCTGCAAGCTTGGACTATCATGGGGGACTTTAATCACTCCAATGTCTCCAGAGGGTAACAAGACAGAATATAAGTTATAATTTTGTGATGTAGGTGTGATAGGCTGACTGCGAAAGATGTTCTTCTGAACTCGCTACTCATGAACAAAGAAAATCTCATTGTCCAACCAGTGACAGTCATTGGGAGCTTAGTCTGCAGTGACCATGAGTTGAATTTAAACACCAGAGAGCAAAGAAGACAAGCAGTAGAACACCATACTAGATTTCAGGAGGGCAGACTTTGGTTACTTTGGGACCTTGGTAGTCTGGCTCCATTGAGAGGTTGCCCAAAAGGGCAGAGGAAGCAGGGGAGGTCCACGCAGTCTCTTTGAGGCACAAAAATAGCCTATCCTACTGGTCAAGAAACAAGGTAGGCAAAGCAAGAGACCAACTAGATTGAACAGATTACCCGTGAATGCTTGTGCTAACAGAATGCAGGCACAAGTGAGCAAGGAGGAATATGAATGCTTTATCCAGGCATATATGGGATGGAGGACTTAGAGAAAAAGGACACCTCTTAGAAAATTTGTGATTACCATGGGAGGTTCCCAAAAACTGGCAAAAGCAAATGACATTCCTATCTTAAAAAAAAAAAAAAAAAAAAAGGCAATGAAAATCTGAGGTTGCTCAGCCTCACCTCTCCCTGGAAAGGCTATAAAGCATGTCAGTATGTATGTCCTGACATAGATAAAGGCCAAGAAGGTGAATGAGCAAATTCGCCAAGGGCAACTCATGCCTGAGCAGCTTGATTGACTCCTGTGATGGCTGGATCAGAGCAAGAGGGAAGAGGACTGTAAGTGTGTACCTCAAAATTTGCAGGGTTTTCAACACAACACTACTACTGATAGACAAAATGAGGCAAAATGCCCTAAACTGATAGATTACAAGGTATGTGAACCACATGGCTGAACTGCTGTGCCCAGAGAGCTGTGGCCAATGGCAGCCAGTTAGAAGTGGCAGTCCTCACGTGTCAGGATCTTCAGGCCCAACCTTTTTCAATATCTCCATCGTCTACCTGGATGATGGGATGAAATGTACCCTCACTAAGATTACCCATAATAATGAAGGAACATTTTTATAAACGTAGAACTTAAAATGACCTAGAAAATTAATCCATCCCTACCTCTTCAAAATTTCTGTAACATATTATACATATACATCAATCCATATGATCATTCTGAAAACAGATATAATACAATAAATAAAATAAAGTAAAATAAAATAAAATAAATAAAATAAAATAAAATAAAATAAAATAAAATAGATCCTCAAAGAACCTGAACTGTGCTGGAAAGAATTGGGGTTGCTAAGATTTTTTTTATCAAATCAGAATTTTTATACTTCATAAAAAACTTAGAATTTATTTTCCTGCATAGATAGAAAAATTACCACTACTTCTGCTCTATGCTATCCTTTACACTCTTTCATTTTGTATAAGGAAATGGCATAGTAAACTGTTACTGTCCTGAAACTGGAGATAATCTTGTTTTTAAGAGCTTTTCTGAGAACTGTCTACTCTGTACCCAAAAAGCTGTACCTCATTAGTTTTAGCTTTTGACTTTTGCCTTAAGATATGTTTGTCTTGGCTTTGGAGAATTATGCAATCTTTATTTGTATCGAATTTTTACTGCAGCATACATGTCTGGGTGTGGGGAATATTTTAATAAATCATGTTAAATCATTTAAATATTCTGCTTTAGAGGTCTGGGAAACATTTTTGCTTTTTGTTGTTGTGGTTGTTTTGTTTTGTTTTGTTTAGGCAGTCTGTTGTGTACTTCATAAATTATTCTTTCTCAGAACCAGAAGGAATAAGAGTTGGAATAAGAGAATAAGAAGGAATAAGAGAATAAGATTCCTTCACATTATTGCAAGCTGGTATGGTTTAAAATTTATCATGGAGTCCTTTTTCTACAGCCCCCCAACAAGAGTTCTGAAATAGTCACATGATTTTTATTCGTGTTTCATTTTATTACTGTTTGGCACAGGATATTTTTTGTGTAGTGTGAGTTAAAGTGTGCTTTTAAAATCATAGTGTTCTTGCCTTTTACTCTCTATTGTAAAGGTTTATGCAAAACCACTTCAGTAGATACTTCTGAGAACTGAAGAGTACATAAATGTAGTTCCAGGACAGCCCTGGGAATGAGGTTGAGTATGGTTAACCACCATCCTGCCAGGCCCAATGCTACTGCCTTTGCATAGTGCCATGTATACTCACATATATGAATGTCAGTTTGCAACAAATGTGAGAAGATATTTATGACAAGTAAATGGCAGATACAGTAATAAAATATTCAAGTCTGATTCCACAGCCTGTTTGGGTACATACAGAAAATTGATGGGGTAAAGAGGACAAGCTATCCATCCTGCTTGCAGATACTGAGACAGGATATTTGCCAGGAATTCTCTGGCTCTGTGACAAGATGGCAATAATCCTTGATATCTGACTAGCAGCAATTTTCAGTCTCTTACCAACAGATATCCTGTGTAACTCTACCCTAACTCAAGAATAATCCTGGGAAAAGTTCTTCTAAAATAAATCCAGGTATGTAAAGTTTGTCAGGGAAGCAGGGAGGACCTGAGTAGCCAAGGCCAAAAGTTGAATAACGGCTGCAGGTTGGATGGATGCTTGCTAACTGATCACTGCACCAGCAGCAGATGCAAGGGATGCAGTGCAGATGTGTGCTGGAAACAACTCCGGAAGTGTTTGCCTGGAGATACAACTGCACAAGCAAAACTTGTAGAAAGCTTACAACCTTATGTGGAAACACGTGTTTTTTTTTCACAACAGTTAGATACCTCTTCTTCTCTAGAGCAAGGACATTTCTTCTCATTATGGTGCTAAAAATTAGGACAGTGATTTACCCCTTATCCCTGTAAGATGCCTTTTTCTGTTCACAGACTGTTCTCCTTTCAACACAATTTAGATTTTGTTGTCAGAAAAGTTACTCTTAACAATCATTAAATACTAAACTGAGTGGAGAACAACTTGCAGACTTCCCAGTTGACATTTTATTCATTTTCTTTTTAAATTAGCAAGAGCCAGAACAGTTTGTTAATTCATTCTTCCTGCTTGATCAATAGTCTATGTATAAAACTCTCCAAAAGACAGAAAATCTTTTGATTATAATTATTTAACACTGTTAATCTCCCAAATTAAACTTCACCTATGCACAGATGTCTCATCCCCTTGAGTAATATTTATCACAATAAAAATTAAATATAAGCTTGGCTCACAACAGGACCATAAATTGAACTGCCTATTAGATACTTCATGTCCCATTGGTTATAAGCCTGTTCACAATCCTGCCTATAATTACTAAAATGCATCACTTGAAATTTTTGCTGTATTTGTGTTTAAAATATTGCGTCTGATGTACATATAACTCTGTAAGTTTAACTGCACCTTAACTTAAGAAAACATGTAATAAATTGCTTCTGTTTCAAAAAACACCAGAATGTTTCTTCTTCCCTAACATCCGATACAAAAACTTATGGATCAGTTATATGGAAAACTGAAACATCCACCAGCCCATTGCTGTCAGTTTTATACGTTTTGAGTGCTATCTTATATCTTCAGCAGACATTTTCTCTGAAAATAACATGAGGGTAATAAGCTTTTAAAAACCTCAGGCTCAAATGAAAATGTCTGGTTGATAAATTTATATTGTCATTTTAGCTTGGATTTGAGCTCACCCTTGAAAATGAACTCTCTAAATAATTTTTATTCAGATATTAGCCCTGCAGCCTCCCAACCAGCTTGCCATGTGAGGAAAGGCAAATGCATGATGGGTTCTGGCTCCAACTCCAGCCCTGTCCCCACCATTCCCCATGGACACAAGTAGCTCAGGCCATGATGAATAGGAACCTACATCCATACGTCTAAAAAAAAGCATATGAAATAAACACATTGAGACCTGTCATTGTCAGTGTGCCTAATTGGATGACATTGATCACATGCCCCTCATTGTAATAATCTTTTCCCCAATGTTTGATAAACTACCTATTGTTATGTGAAATATTTATTGTAACGATAACTGTCAACCAACAGATTTCCATGAACATGATATTAATATGAGAATTTGTTGTGATGTTACTGCTTTATAGAGGAAAATATGACACAGTTCAATTTTGTAGGAATGTGTCCTTAAGAATCAGTATACCATTATAGAAACTAACCCATTCATTGTGATGTTTGTAATGAACCCTGTAGATCATGACTTTCCAAAGTGGCAGGGGAGAATACAGTCTAAACTGTGAAACTGACTAGACCCCCACCAAGACACTGACTGTTCCAAGCTTCCATTTTTGTATGAATCCCACAATTTGCCTGTCCAGGTATCTAAGTGACTCTGACAAAAAGCCATTATAAGTTTGTCTGAGTCACTGAAATTCAATGACATCTGGAAAGTGCAATCTAGGGGATGAAGCTAAGAGCCAGTAGTTTACAAGTCCTCACTGCTCATCTGATTTTACTGCGCACATATTGTATATCATTAGGTAAACTATTTAAATTCCATGCCCTGGTTTCCCAAGCTGCACTAATGGGAGCAATAAGTACCATGGAACCCATCTAATTAGAGCACTTCACAGTCCCTCTGCTGCATAGGCTGGTGAAGGTTTGCTGTACTACAGCTACTAGCAAACATGCACTCTTCAGCTATGCTACAGATTTTTTGAGTGAAAATTATTTTTTGACCATAAGATGAAACAAAATAAGCAATAATTTTCAAGTGCTTGTAATAAACATATTTCTTACAATAATCATTGCAGATAACACAGAAGTTAGCATTGAAAGAACTCAATTATTTACATTAGTTAAAATCCAGAATGATGACTTTTTTCTGAGTCTATGCTGCTGGGTATGTTGAAGTGTAGCAAGTTAATACATTCTGCAAAGCACAATTGAATGTAATTTTCTATCCAGCAGCTTGCCTAATATTTTTATGCAAATATTGCTATTAGGAGGAGGCCCAATGAACATGAACAATTCTAATTACTTCCATATTGTCATGTGATTTGAAACTGAATTTTCTGTTTAGTATTAAAACATTTTTCAAACTATAGCACAGTGTGTTTAGCTGCTTTAGCAGTTTTCATATGGTTTAAAAGGAAACAAAAATGATAAAGGTGTCATATGCTGGATATGTGCAAGCTAGTTGTAAATGTCATGCAAGGCTCTAATTAGGAGATATAACCCACCACTTCCTCCTTAGCATTGCTTTTTGAACCTTTTTCTTTAGCAAGGTCAATGTCCTGCAGATCCAAGACTGCTGCCACTGCTCACAATCATGTCACCCTTACCCCTTGGTTTTCCATCCATCACATCAGGTGTTTTGTCTTCTTGTACATAACTTATTAGATTTATAAGGCAGGGACCACCTCTTTCATTTTGCTTTCTCTAAACCAGTTGGGGCTGATATATTGTATATTCATAAGTCACATTCACCACTTAAATATCATTTATATGTTGCTTCTAACTGCTTGTATGTTATAAATTTCTGTCTTGGTTAAGTAATGCAATTAATCAGACTATAGCAATCTAGATTAAATCATATTTAAGAAGAGGGTGGTTGTATTCCAGTGTTACAATTTCCTGTTTGAATTAAAAAAAAAAAAAAAACCTCTCCTGATTTTTATGTACAAAAGGGGCAAAAATATTTCTGTTTTGCAACCAGAAAGAGGTGAGGAAAAGAAATTAAGGAACCTCTGTGCGTGTGAACTATGGGGCAGTGAGGGTTGAAGGCAGACTGATTACTGCTGGGAGAATGCAGAGTGGTACCTCCTGGGCACAACTGTTAGGGGCTGCACTGTCCCTCTGCATGGCACTGGCAGTGCTTCTGCTCTACAGTTTTATGAAGGCTAGCTTGTGTGGACCCCTGGCTGATAATTTTTGTCCCCACAGATCTATTCTGAAGAGGGAGGCTGGTGGAAGGGAGTCTCGGATGTCACTTAAGAATAATATATCTAATCAAGAAGACAAAAATTACTTTTCTCTCCAAAACAGGGACAGACTCTGATCATCT
Organism: Stictonetta naevosa; assembly: GCA_011074415.1. NCBI lineage: Eukaryota > Metazoa > Chordata > Aves > Anseriformes > Anatidae > Stictonetta > Stictonetta naevosa. The sequence continues at coordinate 125,854,784 of CM021698.1, read as the reverse complement.
CTGAGCATTAGAGTTCTATTACCACATATATATATATTTAAAAAAAATAAAAAATAAATAAAAGTGCTACCCTGCCATCTCAGAAGGATGACTGCCCCCATTTATGCCTGTTTTTGGCTTCTTATCCATGCACGGATGCAAGATCAATGTCTTGAGCTCACCCATTCTGGCATTTCTCATAACTACGCCCAGGGAAAGCCAAGTGTCCTAGCCACTAATTCTTTCACAAAGAGCTCAGCTAGAAAGCAGGTTGCAGCATGAAGTTGGTTGAAAGTTGATCCCAACATGTCTTAGTCAAATATGTCCTATGGCTTCTTCTGGATGCTCCATCTCCACCGTGGCACAGTCTCCAGCATTCCCTCTTACCCCCCAATCCAGCACACACACACACACCACAAGCATAAGCAGTACAAAATCAGCATTCATGTGGAATTCAAAGCAAAAAAGCAGAATCTCTGGGACCAAATTAATAACTTAATCCATGTACTGTTCTGCTGAGTTAATGGTATCTGAGTCTCTGTATGTAAAATACTCTAATTTTAAAGAAATCCGACAAGCTACTACATTAATTATTCAAGATAGTCTGCCTTTATTATGTTAATACTTTAGTTTATGTGTTTTTATAAGTTTGTGCTGTTGTCATTTTTCATATTTATGGTTTAATATGAAGGTTTTTTGATGAATTACTTATAATACAGCTAATACTCATTATATGGATGAGAAAATGTTCTTATTAAGAACTAATGAAAAATTCGAGAAAATGGTTATGCAGAGCTATATGGGCAATATTTTCAGACAGATTAAGTTACATACACTATCATATTATATATGTAAAGAACTTTTCTGAATTTACATTAAGGTTTTAAATTAGATAGTTGAATACAGAGAACTAAAATTATCTATCATGAAAAGACATATGCATATATAAAAATTAATTTACAGAGATTTTGCACTGTACCAACCATCAGCAGCTGAAATTTTCAAATACACTCAGGCCTGGTTCAAAGCCACATCACTGAAGTTAAGTTGTGACTGCAATATAAGATGGATGAGATAAGGATAAAATATGATTTTGCAGGATTAGGATTCTGCGGGATAAAATATATAATATAAGATATAGGATAAGATATATAACATAAGATATATAATTCACAAAAATACTGCACAGCAGTTGAGGTCAGGTTCTAGATATTCTCGGTAAGGATATTAGGATATGTTTTATTATTTCACAGTTTATCAGGAGATGTAAATAATCTTCAGGTTGTAGCACATATTACTAACAAAATAATATATCTAGAGGTTTGGCTGCTGTTTTCACCAATGCATTAACACAGTGTGGTAGGAATCTAAAAAAAACACTGGGGAACATTTTCAAGAAAGGAAGTCCTTTGTCCTTTGTCTGCTTGTTGGTCCTTGGCATAGGTTTGGCCCAAGCCAACCAGTGTTTCCAAACAGTCCCAAATACAGCTCAGAAAATAAAAACATGGATTCCCAACAGAGAATTTGGACATGGACAGGCTTTTCAGATAGTCCTTACTGCATGCGTGTAGTCTTTTCCTTGACTGTTGGCCTCCATGGCAAGAAACGGTATGATTCCATATTAACATAGATGTAACTATATGATTCATGATGAACCACAGGGAAAAAAATTATGTCTGAAACAGAAATTTCATCACAAGTTCCTATGCTATCAGCTCTCATTTTATTGTAAGTACTTTGATGCTTGAGTTTTACTTAAAAACTTTGTTTCTGGAAGCAAGACATTTAAATTTTATCTTCCTTTTGAAAAGTATCTTGACAGTTCTTTTTTACTTTTATTTTTATTTTATTGGGTGGGAAAAGGAGGGAGAGAGAGGCGGGATGCAGAGAGCAGATTCATACTTAATTAATAAATTCCCCCAAAACATTGTTTTGTTGGGGAATGTCAGTACCATGGTGGAGCTGAAGAAGATCACTTAACACATGGGCCTTTGGAAGAACTCCCATTGATCTTAAAAGCCAGATATAACTTTGTGACTCCTTCCAGGTTCTTTAAAAGAAATCTCACTTCATTCAAATTCATTTCTTGACTTTAAAAGAACTGTGATTTTACAGCAAAAATTTCTGTTGGGTTTGGTGTTCTCATTGACAAATATCAGTATACATAACTTTCAGTGGGTGTCTACTTACACTAACTGAAAACCATTTCAGAACTCTCCCATGAAACATTATATAGTGAAAACTCAGAAGTGAAAAGTGAGCTTGCAATAGGTGTATGATGTTTGTTATGGAGACATAAGAATAAGCTTTAAACTGATATATTTTGAATGTTGATGTTTTATGATATAAGATGCGTGTGAAAATAAGATTACTGTTTTAATCATATCTTTTATTGGCTTTACCCAAAATTATACTAGCAATAAAGATGAATGTCGCAAAGAATCAATTTTAGTCCCATGTTTTATGCTGACCCTTCCTGACATCTGAGCTTCTGCAACATTGGAAGCTGACATTATTAGTTGTTCAGCTCTATCAAACTGGAAATTTCACCTTATTAAAATACAGTTGCTATGGAAACACCATAGTTCTGTGATTTTTGCTTGCAGGCAGTATAAAAAAAATCTTAGTACCAATATACAAGTCAATGCACGCCATTTTAAAATACCTTCTTGATGCTCCGATGCTTTTAAAATGAAAAAATACCAATAGGAAATGTAAAATGTAGCACTTTATCTTAATGTACTGGAAGACTGAAAGACACTTTTCAACAATAATCTCAGGTATATGCCACAGTGAAGTAATACCTAGACAGAGAGTGCCTCTGAAATTGCAATTTTTTTATGACTTAAAGCTAAGGACAAATTTCTAAAGGCCTAGTTTTTGTCTCTTTTTTTTTTCTATTAATACTTTCTCATTTCATTTGAATATTTTTATTTTAATATCACTGTTCTTGGTGTTGGAAGGCCCCACTTCTTTCCTGAGAACTCTGAAAAACTTACTTTCCAAATGTGTGTCTTACATCCTTTACGATGAGAGGAAAGGGGCTTTCACAGTTCGTGAAACACAAAACTCTTATAAGCCACATGCCTAGGATGCATAAGTCCCAAGCAGAGCAGGAATCAAATTATGTGTGCAACACTGCATGCTAACCTGCATTCACTTTAACATGTTAGCGTTATTTGTTTTATAGGCTTCTTTTAGTCTAGTTCTATCTTCTTATTCTACCTTCTGTCATTTAGGTCAAGAATATGTATTCACCTTACCATATTCTTTGGAAGCACAAGCAAAACAGAAGGTAGCAGAGAGAATATGGCAGAGTTATCATTGAAGTTGCAAAAGAACTGGACAAAAGCTGGACAGCTAAGGTTTCATTCACACCTTTAGCACAGATTTTCTGGATATGCAGTAACACAAGGGAACACCTACTGGGCCAGGGGAAAGGTTTTTGTGGTCATTAGTAGATGTCTATTGGTCTATTGGTCTATTGGTCTATTGGTCTATTGGTTAGTCTATTCTCCCATGTGCCTGGTGACAGGAAGAAGGGGAATGGGCTAAAGTTGCACCAGGGGAGGTTTAGGTTGGATATTAGGAAGGACTTCTTCAATGAAAGGGTTGTTAGGCACTAGAATAGGTTGCCCAGGGAAGTGGTTGAGTCACCATCCCTGGAGGTCTTTAAAAGACATTTAGATGTATAGCTTAGGGATATGGTTTAGTGAAGGACTTGTTAGTGTTAGGTCAGAGGTTGGACTCGGTGATCTTGGAGGTCTGTTCCAACCTAGACGATTCTGTGAGTCTGTGATTCTGTCTAATGATGGCAACAACAAAAGGACAAATATTATTTTTCTGATATTCCCACGCAGCCTCCATCAACCTTAAGTTCGGGGTCCTCCAGGATCTACTAATGAACTTCTTATTCCATAATTTAGACTAACACATAGTTCAGTCAGGTATGTTTCATATCATCCAAACTACTCAGAGTTTGACTGGAGACTGTATGATGAACCTCACAGATTTTTAATTTGTCATCTGATTGTCTCACTTGTTCCTGAATGACAGGAGCCAGTAAATAACCATGAGCCAGGTGAGTAATCCACCTTCTCTACATGTTCATGATTTCACAAACCTTTAATACATCCTTTCCAGGCTACTGCTTTTCTACATTTCCCTTTGAAATAGAAATAATGAGAGCATTTTCTTTTCAGAGAATTCTTCTTAATGCATATTAAAGAAAGCACAATATTAAACTTAAAATAATAACTGTGATTATAGGAATTGATTTGCATTGAATATGAGTAAAAACAGAAGCATCTCAGAACCTAGCATGCTTGTACAGCATGTGGTAAAGTAGGACAGGCTCTTCTGTATGGATTTTGCCAGATGCTTTGGGGTACATATAGCCAGGAGAGACGGGGAAGACTGGTGTCTCTGGCAGAGAGCTGATCACATAAATTTGATTTCTCTGAAAGCCTTTAATGCAAGAACAGGATGAGCCAACTCATACCTTATACCTGAAGTCTCAGGTATCATCTGAATATGGCTTCACCTGTGATGTTTTGGAGACAGGAAGACATTTCCTGGAGTATTCTCCTTTACCTGCCTCTGATTTATGTGTGGCTACCTGGTCATGAAGAGTGCCCTCTCCTCACCTCCAGGAGCAGGATGCTGGTGGGATGCAGATGAACCAGGGAGGTCAGGGGCATAAGGCAATGCACAGAGACAGGCAGAGGTGCAAGGAGAAAGCTCACTTCCCCCTGTACTTTCTTGCCCATTGCTGAGGTCCTAGGCTTCCACTTCACACAGCCCTTTGGAGCAAGTCTGCCTGTAGGGTGCAGTGAATGAATGAGCCTGGGCAGGAGGAAATTCAGAGCAATAAGCCCACATCAGGGCTTTAACAATCTGCTCTGCATTTAGATATGTACACGAGGACTCTGTTTTTTATGTTATAATTGTCAGCAGCCCAAGGCAACAAACAAATTAAAAACAGCTATGATGGAGCCCAGTGGAAGGGAAGGAAAGCAGAAGAGAGAATACCAGATGTGTGAAGGTTTTGTGCAGTCAAAACAGCCGACAGGGCCATCTGAATAAAAAGAAGGAATTCAGAAGAATATGCATTCAGGATGGAAAAAGTGATTGGGAAGGACTGATTCAGTCACATAGCTAAGAATTTGAAATTTAAAATCTTTCATATGATCAAGGAGAAAGGTGACTAAACAAATTTCATCTTTACAGATATTTTTACATTTTGCCAGTCAACCAGCTCTTCAGAAAGCCTGACAAGGTCCTCATGTTATATAATGCACAGTATAAAAATTACTCATAGGATATATTGTCTTGCCCATCTTTGAGAGTATCTGAATCTTAAAGGTAGTCAGAAAAGTAATATCATATTACTGTCATAAAACACTTCTGACATGTATGGGAAGCAAATGTTTCTGCATTCTATACCTATTGGTTTTATTCATGGATTATGATGCAGAACCATAGGGTCTTGATTTATTCACCTTTACAAAGTATAAAAGATAATTGATATGAATACTTCATTATACAATAATTGGGTAAAAGTCACTATCTTAGGTATTGTGCTGTTCTGAATATTAAGATAGTCCAACTAATTATTTAACTAAGAAGACCATATAATGCAATAAAAATCCATTTTTTCTATGCAAGTATTTTTTGATCAAAATCTAAAGCAACTTTCTGGCACATAATAAAACAAAACACAAAAAAATAAAACACAACAACTGAAGAAAAGTGGGAACGTTACCTAGAGAAGGAACATGTAATGTGGTTAAACATCATTCAGTGAGTCCTAAGGGTTGCCTGGCCCAATGAGCAAACATAAGCGAAGGCTCCACTTCAGGAAAAGTAGCCTGTCTGCAGCTTGGTTGTTCTGGACTGTCTATCTTTCAGCTGCCCCTTGGAAGCCTCCACCAACACTTCTGTTCCCTTACATCCTCTGTGGATATCTATCATATGCCCATGTTTGCTTGAAAACGAGGTGTAAGTTTTCATTTGTTATTAGAACTCGTTAACTTTAAAGACTACCAGATATAAACCAATCTGTGATTATCCTGCTTGTCCTATTATCAGTTTTCAGAAGGACCCACAGTTTTGTTACACACATTTTCTAATATATCTCGGACACTGTATACACTTTGGTAATAATTTCACTATGCCTTGTTTTCTGCTATAAAGCTATGAGACTTTTTCCACAATAGATCCACAGTCACTGACTTGTTAAATTCCCATGCTACAGTGAGGAGATTACTGGACTGGAGAACCCATTTCAGGTAACAAAAGAGATCATGCATATGATGGTGTTTAACAATAAGCCTTGATATTGTTAGTGAATTGAAATACATTTCTCACCATGAAGTCTAACCTTTCTGTGGAGGCAATCAATTTGGACAGTTCAGATAGTTCTAGTGTTGATATACAGAAGCAAGTTGCTTAAAGATTTTTTTAAAACTGTTTATACTCATACTTAATCACAGACTGTATTTTCATATCTTGACCAAGCTCACTGCCAGCCAGCATTCGCAGTTTCAGCAGGCTGGATTAGGACCTTAGTGACAACCACACATTCATTGCTCATAGTTCTGTTGAAGATGCTCATGGCAAAATAGGATCCACCAAATCTGAGTAGCTATAAAGATTTGCAGAGCCAAAAGGAACAAAAATAGTATTAAAAATTTTCAGAAACTAGGTGAGTAGTTACAATACTCACTACTGAAAAGATGATGTGTTAACAAGGACAACTTTTTGATTACTTTCTGGATTTCACTGTAACTTAAGCTCCTATAGTAATCCCTTTTGGCATTTTAATATGGAAAAGTTAGTTCTAGGTTCTAGGACGAACTATACGACAAGTCTAATATCATTAAACTTAGACTGTAGTGTTTTAACTATGTTGTTTTCAGGGCTTCATTGATTGGAGGTCTAAATGTTTTTTGATGTGTTTGCATTAGCACATATTAGCACAATATTACTTGCTATTAGCAGTTTTGTAGATGCAGTGAAGCGAATACAGACCCTTAATGTATGGGTTACATATTAATAATATACATGGGAATTGCTAGTTTCCTACATTCAGCTAAATAACTCTTTGCTGAAATGAATACAACAGGAAATACAACAGGATGCAGGAAATATTCTTAGCTACAGACATAAGGAATTCACTTTATCAAGTGCTTCTTTTTTTTTTTTTTTTTTTGGCATTTTCAGCTTGACTTCAACTTGATTCTTGTTGCTTCGAAGTTCATTCTAATTAATTTCATAATTTTTTATTTTGCCAAATAAACAGCCTCCCAAATACTATTTCTATTCTTAAAGTTAAATAATACCAGCATCTATTCCACAAGATTTCTGAGTTTTTCCAATTTCCTTTTTCATAATATCCATTCTTCTCCAGACTGTTGAAATGCTGTCTTGCAGAAAGGAAGGCAAGGCAGGCTTTCATATCTTAATTAACTACCTTAATCTCCAGATTCTGAATTAAGAAGGATGCTCTTTCATCTGTGGCCTAACAAAAAAATAAAAAAGTAGCACTTCAAGGGAAGAATCAGAGCAGTGACCTCTGAATTCAAGGCGATGCTGTTCCAGTCTAGGCATGATACACATTCAGATGTGATACTTAAAAAACACTACTTCCCTTGGCATTTTCTATCGGATGCATTGTCTACTGATCCACAGGCTGATTTCTGTGGATTTTACATTATTTGTTACATTATTATCTCCCTGTTTTGCATATGGAGTATAGATGCTTCTCTGTTATGGATTTTAGGGAGACAAGTGTTTGTGCTTGGACACAGTCACTGAAGTTAGAAATGCTTGTTTCCTTTGTCAACTTAGAATCACAGAATGGTTTGGGTTGGAAGGGACCTTAAAGATCATTTAATTCCAACCTCTCTGCCATGGGCAGGCCCACCTCACTAGACCAGGCTGCTCAAAATCCCATCCAACCTGACCTTGAATACTTCCAGGGATGGAGCATCGACAGTTTCCCTGGTCAGCCTGTGCCAGTGCCTCACCACCCTCTGAGTAAAGCATTTCTTACAAATACTAATCTAAATCTGCCCTCTTTAAACCATTTTTAAACCATTCTCCCTTGTCTTATCACTACTCTCCATGACAAATAGTCCCCCCAGAGCCTTCTCTTCTCCAGGTTGAACAACCCCAATTCCCTCAGCCTGTCTTCACAGGAGAGGTGTTCCAGCCCTTTAATGATCCTCATGGCCCTCTTCTGGACTTGCTTTAACAGATCCATGTCCTTCTTGTGGTGGGGGTCCCACAGCTAACTGTAGCACTCCAGATGTGGTCTCACAAGAGTAGAGCAGAGGGGGAGAATCACCTCCCTTGCCTTGCTGGCCACGCTGCTTTTGATGCAGCTCGGGATACGGTTAGCTCTCTGGGCTGCAAGCACACATTGCTGGTTCATGCTGAGCTTCTTGTCAACCAACATCCCCAGGTCCTTCTCCTCAGGGCTGCTGCTCATTCTCCACCCAACCTGTATTTGTGCTTGGGTTTACCCTGGCCCAGATGCAAGACCTTGCACGTGGCCTTGTTGAATTTCATGAGGTTTGTACAGACCAGCCTCTCAAGCCTGTGCAGGTCCCACTCATTACCGATCTTCTTTTGGACACTGAGACATTGACTGCAGCTCTTTCAGTGTGATCACCCAGTCAATGGCAGCCTGGCAACTTCAGGCATCAGGCATTGTAGTAATGCTCACTTCAGCTCAGAAATGTTACATACACTTTTGGAGCTTAATCCTTGATTTAGGCTACCTCAGGAAGATTTCAGTTTTTGTTTAATATTCAAATATTTGTTTGTTAATGCATACTCTCGATTTAGTGTCATGACAGATGGGTTAGAGTTGTCCTCTCTGGCCCAGTAAATATGTATTCAAGTATTTGTACAAATGGAGAAACCCTAATAGGGAAGCTTCCTACCTAAGCACACTTTATCATTGTGTGATAAGAACACCTTGACAGGAAATGGGAGGCTGTTATTCAAGGTCCTTTTCCTCTTCTCTCAGAAAAATGGAGCTAAAGGTAAGAAAGTTGTAGGTCCTGGTCTGACCATCCTATCAAGAGTACAGTGTGGCCTAAAGAAACAAGTACCTTAACAGTGTCAAGATTTCAGGTGGTTATGTGTGTGCCAGACAGCCAAAACATCACAGTATTAAATGGCAGCTAAAGAGGGACAGAAGGTGTTTCAGAGGGATAAATTGTAACTGCCTTCATTTTGCATATTTACTTTCTCTGTGACTATAGCACTATCCTTGTCTTATTGGCCTCTACATTGGCAATTTGGAAGGAGTCAAAATATGGTTTTATTCATTTTCTTTAACTAACAGGTGCTAAGCCATATAGTTCATTTGTTTTTAACCCTCCTTTTCTAGTGATTCAGATCCAGGACTCTGATGCAATCCTACAGATAATTTATTTCTTATGGCTTTATTGGTTGTCTATACATTGACCTTGCACCTCTGCTAATGTCCTCTATCTTACTGTACTTTTTGTCCCTTTTCTCATATACATTATTGTCTGTGCATATGCTTGTCTCTTATCTTTTGTAATGACATGAACATATCCAACTACTACAGATGATCAGTTACCTAAAGCAGACCACAGTTTCTTAGCTTTCTAAAACAATTCCTAGCCATTCCACTCTCTTCAATACTTTCTTTTGCCCTTTTATTCCATTGAACAGTTTATACACTGTAAATTTCTTCCTGCTTCCCTTTCAATTAAGCTACCATCTGTTATGCATTATCCTCAAATGTTATTTGCAGTCCAACAAACTTCCACTGAAGAGTATGGGTAATTTCCCTTCATTTTCTTCTTCACTCCAGAGTTGGCTCTTCGTAAAGTGTGTGTGCAGCTGTTCAATGCTTGCTTGGAGGTTTATCTGCTACCTCAAGTCTTTATCTGCCATCTCATTTATGTCACCCTCCCTCAGTGTCTTGTTTTTTCATTCTCTGTTTTCTTTCTAGGATTGAAAAGCAAGGAACAAGCATGCTCACAGTGTCTCTACAAGGATCTGCAACCCCTTCCACCCTTTGCTATTTCTATCAAGTCAGATGTCAGAGAAGACATCCTTCCAGCTTGTGTTATGAACTCACATGCTCACTCAGATACTTTCATGAAATGCGACAAGTTGCCAGGTGAAATATATTTCTGTATTTTAACATTTGCTTGAACAGAACATTTTCTTCCCTCGGCTGTGTGACTTTTCATTTGATCTTGAATTGTGGTAAATACCAACTTTCCTGTAACATTTTTCATCTACCCTGATGATACCATCATTTAATAACTATCCTGAAACTTTTCATTTTGCCACTTCTAAATGAATACTACAAAAATCCATGCAGCTGTGGTTTTCCTCCTGATGAAGGGTACAGATGTGAGAATGCCTGACATTGCCTAACAGTGTTTCTGCAGCCAGCCAGACCTCAGGAAAGATGAGCATTGTCATCCTCCCAGCCTGTCTTTATTCTCCTTGGTATTACATGAAAATTTGCTTTTTCAAATCTTGCAAAATCTTGTTTACAACTGGTATAAATATTCTTCCATAATCTGTTCAGAAGCTTGTTCCTTAGACCAGGCTATTTTCTGTAAGATATTTGTATCCTTATATTACAGATGGTATGCAACTTGTTCACTGATCTCACTAAAACAGAACAGCTTTCTTTCCCTCTTTTAATCTATATATGGTTCGTTCTTGGCTTTCTAACCAAAGCCTGAACCTCAAAGTTTTTCTCACATCACCTTTCTCCATACTTTTCTGTAATACATTTTATCCCTTCTCAAACTTCAGACCCAATCACCCTTGGTATTGCCTTTTTTTTTTTTTTTTTTTTTTAGACAACAGGTGGATAGATATTACAAGAAACGGTGATTCAAACTTACAGTTGCAGGGGAGATTGAGGGCACTACATCGTGCAGTTTGGGTTTCCCTTACCTTATGTGATCTGCAGGCAGAAGAGAAGTTCACCTTGTCCCTTTTCTTCAGGAACTATGATACTGTGAAACCTGCCCATCTAAAGAGATTATCAAAAGAAAACTTTTGATTTCTACAGATGTAGTTCCCCTTAAACCTTGCTGCTCATGTTCTGAGCACAGAGAAAGTATTTATTTTACATATACAAAATAAAATAATAATAATAAATTGCTACGTTACTGTGTCCCTGATCTGGTTCAGTTGCTGTATCATGATTATATCTGAAACACATTCCCTTTCTTCCTGAAGCTAAATGTGTTATGGAAAATGTGTATAATACCAATGATATAGATGGTAAAGGTTATGGGCTAAAAGAAAGTAAAACCTTCACAGTTATGACTTCTTTCTAGTTATTTCTGTGTTTCCAAAGACAAATGCTATTGAAAACATTCTAAAAATTTTAGCTGCCAATAAAATTTTATATTATAAACTTTACTATCTTAGATAGAATAATGACAATAGAATAAAGAACAAGAGTGATCATATGAAAGCGGTAATTCATCTAACATTAGGAAACCTTTAATTTTGTCTTACTTCAGTATTTTCAAAACGTATCTGACATACACAGTAAGTTTAAAAATCCCAAAAGGTATGGCATAGCAAGGAATTAATATGGTTTTATATTACATGCTTTACTTAATAAATAAATGGAATTAGAAGTATGATTTCTGTAGGTGGGATTTTGAGGATAGATCCCAGGCACTGCAAGAAGCCATTCTGGAAGCACCCTACATTACAGATTGGACAAATTAAAATCCTCATAAGTATTCAAGCAAGCCCTTTTCACCCCTTTACTGAGTTTTCAATGGATTTCATAGAAATGCCTCTTCTCACATTATTCTTGCCACACTAGAAAAAATAATAAGGCTTCAACAAACTGAGAGTTTCTGTTTCTAGTGAAGTCAGTGGCAGAATACCAGTGTTTTCAAGATATGTTGAAATAGAGTACAAACATAACAGCTTTCAGCAGGTCTATTTAAATCCTGCACTTTCATATTGTGAAACTTCTGGTCCTAGGTTATACTGCAGAAAATAAAATCAAAATTAGCCATCATCAATTCTCTATCTGCTGTTTTGGCAGAACCAGCCTTGCTTCAGGTCACAGTGACTCTGTGAAGCCAGAGTTTGAGGTGGCAGGTAGAACACTGCTTTGGCTAGAGAGTGTGAAAGTCTGCACTCTAGTCCCCTACATGTTATTCACTGGTAGACTAGAGTCAGTCCTTCAACACACCATAATATTCATTAGAGAAATGCACAGCCTAGTATCACTTTTATGCAACATAAACGCAACAGAAAATACAGAAATTGCAGCCCAAATGTTTAAGGGAGATGAACAGTGAACACTCGCGTTACTGAGTAATTAGTCTTCACACCAATTAAATCTTTCTGTAACTCCAACAACACTCTACAAGACAAAATGCAGTCTCTGTTTACTTCATGCTTGAAGGAATGTGCATATAAGAGTTGGATATTGACTGACTTTTTGCTTCACTGTTATGTCTCACTAGACCCATGTTTTTCCACTCTTCCTGATTACATATTAAAAAAGGACATGTTCTGGGAAAAGTTACTTAGCATAGGTAAGGGAAAAGTTTTAAACAACTTTCTTGAGTTGACACCATTTTGAGAAGAGGATATGGACTCAGTTGCCTCCAACCTCAACTATGCTGTGACTCTGTGATTCAGTTCTCTAGCTTGAAAATATCAAAAGTATTGAAAAAATTTCTTATTTCCAAACAGGGTGAAAATCCTATGACAATATTCCATAAATCAACAAAACCAAAGGAAAAAAAAAAAAAAAAAGGTTTTGTTCTGTTAAAGCATTGCTGTCTAACTGAATTTCAGTCACTTGATATAGTTTCATTGTAGTCATATTAAGTCTCCAAAGAAAAAGTACTTCCAGAGAAGGAACCATCCTTTAAAGGTTGTCCATATATGGCAATTTCAAAATGTCTCTCTCTCCTCTGCTCTCCTCTCCTCTGCTCTCCTCTGCTCTCCTCTGCTCTGCTCTGCTCTGCTCTGCTCTGCTCTGCTCTCCTCTCCTCTCCTCTCCTCTCCTCTCCTCTCCTCTCCTCTCCTCTCCTCTCCTCTCCTCTCTTTTCCTCCTTTCGAGTTGAATTAATAAATTTAATGTTTAAAGAACATATTTTTGCATTGTAAAACATGTTTTTAAATAATTTCCAGCAAACAATCTTGTCTGCTTTTAAGCTATGAGCATGTTCACATGAATGTATACTTAGGTTCACTGAACAGTGTGACATCTTCATTTTGACCTGAGGCAGGAGAGGGCAGGGTGCCAGAACGGTTCATATTAAGGTCAGTTCATGCTATTTCTGATGGCTGTAAAACTATCAAAAAGAACAAAATAAACAGATTGTTTCAGTAGACACTATTAGCACTATAGAAATATATCCCTGGAGACAGAAATCCAGCTTTGTTGCTTTTGTGGATTTAGTGTGCTAGGTCTGGTCTACTATAGGTGAGCTCAAAACCAGACCATTAAATTATCATTCAAATGTGTTGTGATCTTCTCAAAAATAATAATAAAAAAAAATGACGAAGAGAACTGCACTGTTTAGGCTTCCCTCTTGACTTTTTCAAGAAGCATGTGAGTTAACACAGTCTTTCTCTAAAGAAAACTGGTTCCCAGTCCAGACAAATATTTAACAGTGTTGTCCATGGTCTCATGTTCCTTCTTTCATTCCTGGCATCAGTCTCTTGCTCAAGACTATGTAATTATGGGCAACATATTTCTGCTCCAACAGAACCTTGTCATTACCAATGGTATCATCAGTATATTTACCCAGGTCCCCAGAACCAGCTGACACCAGAATGATCAGCTGCAGTCTCATAGCCTTTGCTGCTCTCCTGACCCTATCCCAGCAGCAAGGAGCTGGAAAATCTGAAAGTAGGCTACATGCCCCTTCCTCTTTTCTGCAGCCGGTGGTACTTCTGCTCCTCCTCATCATCAGAGGGTTGAAGCAGGACATAACAGCTCTAAGTGTGGAGTAAGCAAGGCTTAATACATGGAAAAGAGAAAAGGGAGCACCACTGCTTGGCTAGGTGTTATCAGTGCATTGCTGAAGCACTTCACAGCACAGCCTCCCTTAGAGCTGAGTGGAGTCACCCAATGACAGGTCCTGATATCTGACTGATGGGGAGAGGCATTAGGGATGTTTGAAAAAGAGCAACAGAGACCTTCATGAGCAGCCTTTCAAAATTTTTCTAACCCCATACAGCAGGATAAGCTTCTTAGCTGGTTTGTGGCAACCGCACTATTTGCAATACTGTGAAAGGCCCAGTAGCGTCACATCACTGACTCAGACAGGATGCTCTTACAAAGAGACAGACATGAAAACAGCAGGGTTACAGTCTGAGTTCACTGAATGAGGTCCAGAACTTCCCAGATGAAAGGCAGCAACACTCCATTAAATATGAGTTGCAGCATATGAAGCATTACTGTGGACTGTCATTTTATTTGGAGGATTTAACTACTTTGATTTTTTTCACAAATAAACAGCTCTTTAGAAGCATCAAAATAAAATACATGTTTGACTTTATCATCTCTGAGTCAGAATCTCTGTAGGAGCTAGCCCATCTCACAGGTAAAATAAACACCTTCCACCTCCTCCTTGACCATGTGACAAGCAACCAGCTGTTTTCATCAATTAAATCTTTTCTGCTTTCCTTGATGTCTTGAGGGAGTCTTATTATGAAACAGATTCCTTGCACTGTCCTGAACTATAGGTCCGTGGCTGCTCTCTATAGCCTGCAGATGAAGATAAAGACTCACAGGCTACAACTCTGCCTCCTGCAACAATGTCCTGATCCCGTAAATGTGGTCTGCAATTAGGACTGGGACCCACTAAGAGCTGTCTCTGAGATATTTTACATCTTATGAGGCTGCTTGTAAACTCTTTCTGATTTTAGAGTAGATCATATCATCCAGTTTTTTAGGACACCCAAGGGCCCAGAAACTTTTTCCAGGGCAGATGGGATAGTTGATGGTACAAGAACTGTCTTCTTCTTCTTCTTCTTCTTCTTCTTCTTCTTCTTCTTATTTTCCTAGATTGTATATCCATGTTTGTAGAGCTTTGGTTTGCTACTGAAAACACGATCTTGTTTATCCAACTATTTGTATGTGGGCAATCTAAACAGGCTATCTACTTAGTCATATGATCAGGATCACTGCAAATGCAGGTGTAACGATATCTTACTTCCACAGAATCCAGGTATAATAAGGAAATCTTCAGGTCAAAACAGGAGCATTAGGCATGCTAATGTGTCTAGGAATATTTCAGCAGAGGAATTAAGCACTGCCTATTCACTGTGTGATGAAGACTTATCTTTGGCAACTTCAGGAATTCTTGAAGATGGTAGCTGGCTTTTCCAGTGGCACTGTGTTGTGTCTCCTGAGGCAAGTGTCCCCCAAGGGATCTGCTGCTCCATAACACAGACCTTTTACAAAAGACAGAATTTTTGATATATAGAGAAGAAGAGGTTAGTTTACTAGTGACACAGCAGAGGTTCAGACAGGCATATACAAGTGGATTAAGAAAAAGGCTAATGTGTAAAACAAAATAAAGCATGGTGGAGGCTGCAGTTATTAGGCCTGTTCTCCTGCTTGCTGTGCTGCACCCCATCTTCAATTCAGCCTTTGGGGAGCCCCTGGCCAGTCTTTGTGGAGCAGCCTATGACCTCCTCTTCTTCCTGGATAATCTCGTCTCTCTCTTCATCTCACCTGCACTCCTCCAAGGTCTCCTGCAAGTGATGACATAGACCTGAGGCTGATTCTCCCAGGGATCACATCCCATGGGTATGACCTTCCTGTGCTTCATGGAAGCCTCAAAAATATTTCAGTTTCTCATGATTCCATATTTAGGGGCCCAATGCAAATATATGACTTTGGAGGTCCAAAGCTTTCCACACATTATGTGCTATGAGAAATATTCAGCACAATTCCATGTTAGCAGACCTCTGCCATATTCTAAATTTTCACACAGAGACTGCACAGCACCCTGAAAGCTTTTAGAAAACAGACATCAGCCATACCCATGTCCCTGGGGATAGGGTTCTTCCCTTGCCCATCTTTTGTCACTTCTGAGGATTTCCAGCCTCAGGCAAATGCTTAGGAATGATGGGTTGCAAGTAGGGAGCCTAAATTTCACTTAGTTTGTGCAGCTGTGAGCAAAAAAACAAAACAAAAAACAAAAACCATTGCCAGTTTACCCAGCCTGTACACATCCCAGATGGTGCACATTTATTGTTATATCCCATTTGTCTTCCAAAGACAGAAATGCACCAATAAACACGTGTGTTAAATAGAATTGTTCTGAGGAAGAAAATTTGAAAAACATTCTGCATTTATATGAGATGCTGAAGGCAACCCATGAGGACACTCTGAGAAAAATGTGATTATGGTGTTTTACAGCATGTACTGTGATAAACTTCGAAATTAAAAAAAAAAAAAAAAAAAAGGCAGCTGTAGAAATTTGCAAACAACATTGTCCAGAAACAAAAATTTGGAAAGGGGCTGTTTTTAGAATATCTGGTTTTACACACAGCTCATGACTGAGCTGCTTTGATGCAAATTTATGTTATCTTCGTCAACACAATGTGTTTACAATCTGAGCACATTTACCAAACAATTGATTCATCTGTAAAAGAGAATTTCTGAACAAACAGTCACAATGCAAGTGGATGCAATCAGGATGACTTCAAAGGATACGTGCTTTCTTGTAGGAGAAGCTAGATTGCCCTGGTAGTTCTGATTCTTGTTTATATAATACCCTTTTATCCCACTCTGGCAATATAGAGAGGCTTTAAGCAGAAATGAGTTACTTTTACTTCCATTTTGAGGCACATTCACAGTCTTTCCTTGCTGTTGCTACAGCAGCTTGCAGATAAAACCCATTCCACCTTTTATTCTCTACCTCTGTCTTTTGCTGAAGCTCATCCTGATATCTGAGGGGCTGCAGAGATGGGAGCAGGGCACACAGGAGATATTTTGAAGCTTTCCTTGCCAAGGAGGTTGAAACTTCAGTGTTAGGACTTAGTGATTCAACACATCACTGAATGGCATCAGAAATCTGCACAGCAAATGGATGGATTTTGGTTTCAGGATGAAAGTAGAAAGGATAGGTACATTATTTATTCCAGCCAAAAAGATGCAGAACAAACCTTTAAAAAAATCAAAAAATTATGTCAAATTCAACTTTACATCTAAATGCATTAACTTTATATGCACAGCAGCAAGAGCCCTTGCAAAAGGCCTAATGTTGGTAAGGATGGGCTCACAATGGCCTCCCATGGACCATTCCCTACCATGAAAATGACAGTATTGAAAAATTTCCAGAAACTGAACACTATAGTGTCCAGGGGATGTCTCAGTTTTGTCCTCAGTGCTGCAAAGGAGGATCTCTCATTGTTTGCTCAAAGTTGTTAAGCAATTCAAGAATCTGTAGCAGTAACAAAGCACTGCTTTACAGGGAAGCTCTGTCTCTCCAGAATTCTCTGCTAGAAGAAAACTTAAGATTCATTTCTGCTTTTAAATGTGACCTTAATATATAGATATATACATATATCTATATATAGTTTGAAACTGAATCTCCTCCTCTGAAACATTTGGGAGATTGGGAGTGAAGATTACTGTAGAACATATAAATGAGAGTGGAGTACGTTACATTTTATATGTGCTTTACAGCTTTTCCAAAGGAAAGGAATCCAATCTCCTTAGCTCACTGTCAACAGGTAGTGTTATATAAGGAGAGTTTCTCCTTATAATAGGAGACTGTAGTTTATGCTATACATCATTTTATTTTATTTTCTTTTATTTTATTGATTCTATGTAGAATGGATTCCAAAAAACTGTCAGCACAATATCAAAAATAGGAAAGTGGCAAACAAGGCCAGTACTTAGGACTGTGTGGGTTTTCATTGCTCCCAGCTTAGGAATTCTTTTCCATTTTCTCGGCCACCTGTATGTGACAGGTCCTAACTTTGAAAACATTTGGAAAACTCGGCCTCTGCTTCTCCATCTCCCACTCTGGATTTCACTATAATGGGAATATATTAACCACGTGGCATCCCTATTTGCCTTTAGCAAAGGTGAGGAGGAAGCTGGTTTCCATTAGGCTCAAACTCCCTATTGCAAAGGATGTACGAACAGATTTTGTTTGGGATGTTTCAATTTACTTTCCAAGGATGCAGAATGTGTTTTGCTGCAATCTATCACATCCACATTTCACAGGCATCACAGGTACATCCCAGGGATACCAACAAGCTGCATTTCTGGGCTTTATGAAGTACTGGCAGGGTTCTCACAGATCTGCAACTACCCTGGCAGTGCTGCTGCAATGTTGTTGTAGGTAAGAATTAAACTGTCTAAAGAATCACAGACAAATGTAGTAACAAAAATGGTTTATTGAAGAAAAATACTGTAAAAGTGATTCTTAACAAAGTCCCATGGCAAGGTTCAACTTATTGCTTACTGCACAGAGGATATGATAATGATTCAAATTTACCAGTACAAGATCTTAATGCCCTATGGTACAAGTTTTACATGGTATCAGTGACTTACTAAAGATTTGCACCTGGTAAGGGGGCTCACAGCTTTGAGGAGTATCTTTGACGTACTCAAGGGGAGATAAACACCATTCACCCAGCTCTTGAGGAGCAAGAACTCAAAAAGCTCACTCAGGTGGTCAAATTTATGGAATAAAGTGGTTGGTTCCTACTCAGATGATGGCAGATGAAGAAGGTAAGCATAAGACTGCTTGTGCCCACAACTTCTTTTTTTTTTTTTCCTTTTTTTTTTTTTCTTCTTGGAAGACCCTCCTGCTATTCATGTGGTAATTCCATGAACAATATCCTGGTTTCCAAGCTCTTGAACATCAAAACACACAATATCACCTTTTATAGCATGCATTTTCAAAAAACAACTTTTTTTTTTTTTTTTTTTAATTATGTTCCTATCAGGGTCTGGGTCTTTATTTACTTCAGAGCCCCTAAAACAAACTGCCACTAGTTGGTCAATGAGTTGCAAACATGCATATAAAATGGATAGATATACAGGTAGATGGGTTGTACATGTGTGTGTTTGTGTTTTCATGTGCACATAGCATACACAGAACATTCCCCAGGACATCTCTGTTAAATGTGGATGAAAGTAAACTTGAACTTTCTTACAGGTGAAGGTATTGATTTTCTAAAAATAAAAAATATAAAAGGAGTGGCTTGATTTTAACTGGGGGTGGGAAGTTGAAGTGTCATATTTTCAGCATTTTCTATTTGAAAAATATAATGCCTAAGTTTGAGACACAATTTAGTATAAGAATTTCACAGGAAGTTTTATTGATTTTTTTTAAAGTTGACCAAAAATGGCCCTGATGGACCTGAGTGGACAATCCCCCCTTTTTCACTTTCCAAACTCCACCTCAGAGCATCAGAATAAAGTTTCTTAAGACCTCCAATATATGGAGGACAGATTTCTGTCTACCTTCCCTCTTTAACCATCAGTGCATGAGCATCTCAAGGTGCTCATGAGAAGGCTTAACCTCCCCTATGGTCTGCAGATTCAGCTTTTCCACTCCTCTGCATTCTCAGTGCTCCAAGCTCTAAAAAATAAAATAAAATCTATGAGTGGACCTGAAGAATTAAGTTGCTCCCTTTTATAGACTTCTAGTGAACTGGAAATGGTTTTCTCAAGCAGTAGTCTCTCTCCAAAGGAAATAATCACTTCACTGAGGAAATCTTGAGAGATTTCCCTCAAATACATTTTCTAGATAAAATAGATGCTATGGAACCCAGCAAATGTAACTGAAGCTTACATTTCTATTTTTTAAAAATGGAGATTCACTTGTTATAAGTGTTTACAATGGGAGTGAGTTATCTGCACATGTCAAATTCTGCAATCCTTTCTTGGATTTTGTTTAGTCATTCATCAGAGTTCTCATAAAAGTCAAAAAGATCTTTGATCAAATTAGGTTCTTGATAAAAATTGCTAAATAATTTAGGTATGTTCTGTTTGTCACATGGGAACATTTTAAGTGTAGTAGAGCATTCTTCTAACAGCTGCAAAATAGATGTGTTATATTTAAACAGAATTCCAATAATTTTTGTGCAACATTTGTAAATCCACTGTCAGTAAAAAATCCCTAAAAATTAAAAGTATTTCAGATATTACTTTTAAGTTCTCTCTGACTTTGTGAGACATAAAATCCATCATCAGTTTAAAAACCAATTCATTGATTCATCTGCTTCTTGCAGTGAGGTTACAGAAAGTTAATTGCTCATCAGGAGTCTTTATTCAGTATTTAAATGAGTTCAGTTTTGCTTTGCCAGTATGTGTAGATCTTTTTCAGTATACTGTGCCTATTCTAGACACCACTATTCCATTGCAGAATATTTTCATTTGATGTAATTTTCCTTGTTAGTTGACTTATTTTCCTGTGCAAATGTGAAAATATCTGTTTATTTATTTATGCCTAGAATTAAATGTGGATGTGATTTATTAAATGTGGATGTGACTGCTGATATTTGAAAGTTTCATCTATTTCTAAATTATTCTGTAAAGTTGCTTGAACCTTGAGCTGAAACATCCTATCTATGTCATGAATGGTAGCCAGTCACAATGTAGAAAACCTGAAAGGCATTGAAACCTCAAAAGCCCACAGAACACCTAAATTGCATCCCTCGGAAAGAACAAATCACAAAGGGCTTGCTAGCACACCGTGGCACACTTTACATCAAAAGATGACAAATAAAATATGTTTCCTAGAAAACATAAGGGAGATGAACATACAAGTCCATCTTTAGCATCCTGTATTCAAGCAATGACACATAAATTGTCAGGTGAAAATCCCCTTCCCCATGTGATTACAAAAATTGTGTCTCACCCCATATTACAGGGGAAGGCTAAAAAATACCCTGTCAACAGTTTCATCCAGTTTGTCCTGGGGTAAATTTCTGTTTGATCACCATCCATGTCAATGAACAGTTTAAACCAAAATATGTAAACAAGATCTAAGAATCGGTACAGAAGAAATAGTGCCAACAGGAACATCAGTGCATTTCACTTCACCTGTCAAGCTGTACTTTTTTTCACCTTCTCCTGTACTTTAAAGGAAGATGAAAACATACTTGAAATATGGAATTATGTAGCAGAGGGGTCTAAAAACACAGAACTCCGGAAACCATGTAACATGGGATTAATACACTGGATTTGCAAAATATTGTGCAAAACTCATGAACACTAACAGTCTTTCGAATCCTTTTTGAAGATCACTTGTTTGAAGGAACAAGTTGACACTGCTGTTCCCATGCTCTTTGGGTGTTGCTTTTAGCCAGTTGTAAAGTAATCTGACTTTCCAACATTTCCAGAAAACAGGTCATGACCATCTGAGGCAGACATGAGACAGATTCAAGAATCTTGATTTTCTTAGGGGAACGGATTCACATCCTAACCATGATATTTTTTTTCCAGCTAGTTTTATTTTATAAGCATTTCCTATGGGCCTCCCCAGTGAAAAGTGGTATCTTATTAGGTGCTAACATTTTTCACTACACACACACTGCTCTTTCCCTTTGGACAAAATGAGTGTTTGGCCACAAGCCCTCTGATCCATTATTTCATTTTTTTCTTTCTTTTTTTTTTTTCTTTCTTTTTTTTTTTTTTTTCTTGCATTTTGAGCCAAAACAGCATCAGTATAATTCAGAGTGCTGCCTGAGGCAATTTTCCTAATTTCTTCCTTCCTTAGTCCAAAGTTGAAAGTCACATTTCATAGAAAACAGTCACCTTTTTTAGAAAAGCCTGTTACCTCAGCAGTGCTACTAGAGATTTCTTAGTGTATTCTGGTTCATGGCTAGGGTGGCCCTAGGGACCACAAAGGATTTGCAAGAAATAACCATAAAAATGATGTTAAACAGTAGTAATCTCCAGGGAAAAAGAGTAGATTTCTTCTTTATTTTTTTTGACTATTTTTAACAAGTTCCCACATTAAATTGAAGACGTGATTGAAATAATTGTGGCTATCTCTAAGAGCATTTTAGTTTTGTCTTAGAATAGCCCAATGACTAATGCATGTTTGCTCTTTACTGCAGTCAATTGTACTAAGCTATCTGCAGAGACTAAGGGGTGGAGTGGATAGTTAGATATTAACTAAGGCAACGAGAATACATTATTAATTAGAGGGGGTTGTTATTAACAGGTGAGAAGATACCTATCTCATTAACCAGCATAAAGAGAGTAACCTTCTTAATATATAAATCCCTGAAAATATGTATTTTTAAGTTCTGCCTACTAAAAGGAGTACTCAGATCTTAGCTTATTTATTGCACTGTTGAAAGAAACATAGCACTCATTCTTAAAGTGACGTTGGGAGGTAAAAATAGTTATATAAACATGTCTTTTTTTGCTGTAAAGAAAGCACTGAACTTCAATCTTGCTTCCTACTTTTTTAATCAAATGTAATTTTGTTGTGAATCACTATTTCAACACAAGTTTAGGGACTGACATTTGAGAGAAGGAAAATTTAGTGTTACTACAGAAAGAAGTAAATACTTCAGAAAGATAAAACTGAAATGAAGGGGTTCAAACAGCCACCTGTAAGATAAGAAAGAGCTGATATGCATGCTTTTTTGGAAGCATTTTCTAGATTTAATAATTATTATTGACATAAAATGTGAACTAAGATTCTAATCAGAGATTGTACAAGAATGTGCATACTGAATAATAAAAGTGCTCAGGAGCCAAGATAAGAAGGGCATGCAAAGCAAGAAAGCAACTAGTAGTGAACTGTGCTTTGTGATGATGAGAAGTACTTCCCTGTGGTAGCATTGTTTGGAAGAGTCAAGTGTCCCCATATCCCTTCCATTTGAATCCTATTATGCTGAAACTGCTACTGTGCTCCTACACAGTATTCTCTATCATGGCACTGATGTCTCATTTATCCACAGTGAAAAATGGGCATGATGGCATTGTTGTCAGTTTAGGCCGAGCTGTAGATCACTTCTGTAAGTTTTTAGCTGGCTCGTTTTTCTTCACCATTGGCTCTGATGTATAAGTTGCATTTTTGGCAAACATGCCTACTATTTGAAACAGCAGAGCAGGCATCCAGTGTGAAAAGTGTCAAAATTATCTTTCTTTTTAAAAGAAGATGACTTTCCATCTGTGTCACTTGGCGTCTTTATTTGGCTGCTAGGAAAGAAGTCTTCTCCTTGTTTTCAAGACAGTGAACGTAGCACTTGATCTCCTTGTGAGCATCACTCTTGTACCAGAAGAGCACAACAAGAAAGGGAGGTCATGCAGATGTTACAGGAGAATACTAAATTACCTTCAGCAAAAGCAGTTTCTGATTTTTCAGTTGGCCTTACTAAAGTTTTATTTATGTTATATCCAAGGATGACAGAACAGGTTCTGATAAGGTAAGTAATAACTCATGGGATGATACCTCAGCTTCACAGATAAAAGTATATCTCCTCTGAGCTGGCAGTCATCCAGGAATTGTTTGAGAGTATCTGGCTTGTCCTGGTTTTGCAGGATGTAAGATGACATTGGAGAACTGCTTTATCTAGCCATGATTCTCATTGAATCTCTTACCATAGTTTATAAAATTTGTATTTATAGGCAGAAAACACTGCTACAGACAGGTCTCAGTTTTTATGAAAAATAGCTATTTCCAAGTATAATTCAAAGATAAATTGGTGGTTTACACTCCAGAGTATTTAATTTTCTACACTAGTTACCATTTCCACCGCAGAGAAGGCATTTGTACTGTAGTAGCCATAATGTACCAAAGCTTCTCCAGTGTAACAGCTTGCCCTTGTACCTTAATATGTACCCATGTTTATTTTCATCTGTGCAATAAAGACTAAAGGAACAGACCAAAAGGATACTTTAGAATTTTGCTGAAATAAATAGGTCTGATAATAAGCATGTGTTTAAAAGTTTTGCTCAGGTTAGAGCCGACTAATTCCAAAGAAAGCAGAAGACTGTGGGTTTTATTACAATCATTTTAATGTAAGCTAAATCACTTGGGTTTAATGTTTTTAATCAGTGGCTTTACATGAAATCAATAGGAAAAAATAGATTTGTGACCTAAATAAGAAAACACTAATAGAATTGTATCACCTATGACCTCCTCTCTTATTGTCTCAGAAGATGAGCCAGAACCATGCTATATAAAGCTATATTTCTTTTTTATTATGTGCTGTAGTGGCACAAGAACAGAAAGGTTACTAAGAAAACAGTCCAAGTTTCTGAAGCAAAAAAGATGACTGTATTTCAACCTGTCCTAGGAACAGTGATCTTCTAATAAGGTAGTTTGTGAGCACTCAAATATTTCTATGTTTTATTTTAATAATTTCATCCAATGTAACTTATAATAGATCATGAAAAATGTATTTCAACTTCCTGCCCTTATGCATCATTTAAGTTTCCAGCATCCCTGAAAAAGTATTTTAATGGTCTGTTAGCATTGGCGTTCCATTGTCTGAGCCAATGAGAGAAGTAAAAGTTAAGAATGGTCTTATAAATAAACTCTAAACCAAGATTAACTAAGTCTTAAAAGCTGATGCAGCATGTTAAATTTTAAATGCCTCTGTTAAATCCAGAGTGCAGTTTAAATCCTACCTGCCTTTTACTACATTGAATTCTTTGGTCCTGAGCAAGTCCAGTCAGTATTTTAAATTCTTCAGATGAATCTGATAGGAATAATGCTTTCCTGAATGATAAAAGACAGCAATATAATATACAATGTTCTAAACAAATATGCAAGCATCATACTTTAGTACCTTTTTTTTGTTGTTGTTTTGTCACCTTGTATGTATGGAAGATGGTAAGCCAATCACTTGGCTCAGCAATTGAGTCAATCATATAAATTTTGACTGAAGAGAGACAGAATTCTCTTATTGGATTTCACTCTCAAATGGCATTGGAGTGTGGAAGTGAGAAGACTTCACATCCTTTATTTTCTAGACATTGAAAACTGAAAATCTGATTTGGGGAGGCAAGATGAGGGAGTGGAGAACTGCACTTCAGGTCATTTTTTCTAAAATAATTCCAAGACCTAGAAGCAGTTCTGCAATGCAGCAAAAGTCTTTGTTTTCAAAACTAGGCATGTCCAGTACAAGCATAACAATTCATTCTGTCTGTGTACAAGCAAATGAATTTCTAGCAACATGATTAGGTTTGGAGCTACACAGACACCAATAATGTTTATACAAACCTTAGCTTGGGTTTGTAACCCTCTGTGTTCCCCAGAATATCACCAGTTTTCACTAAACGTATTTTTCTACCTGACAGGAACTTCCGGGTAATGTACTTAATTTTTAGCTATATTCCATCAAGAAAGAAACTGCAATCTACTTTTTGAATCTACTGTATTTCACAGGTGGTCCTTGAAAAGGGGAAGAGCATGATTTTACAACTTCAGATATAGGCCAAGAAAAATACGTTTTGATTCATAAATTCATACTGAAATTCACAGCTTTCCACTTCATGTCAATTCCATGCTGGCTTGCATTTCTTTCCTTTCCAGGACAACTGTGATGAGCTCTACCAAATGGACTCTCCTTTGCCCATTCACACAGAGAAGAAGAAATATGAGCCCTTTAGCTCTGTATAATTGAAACCAAATTAATTAAATTCACCACAAACTGGAAATTCTGAGCTGTTTTCAGGTTTGCAACCATGATGGGATTATCTAGAGGCACCCCTTAACATAGCTGTCAGCCTTGAGAGCACCAGGGCCTCTGTCCCGGGGAAGGAAGCCACAGAAAGCTTCCCCAGGACTTCAGCAGGAGAATGCTCACTACAAGGTGTTTTCATTGAATTATTCTGTACTGAATGAGTAAACTTTCTCCAACGAATCACTTTCATCACAACTTTCACAATGGTAGGTGAAGTGCCCAGATCATTATACTGTGAAGAACCACAAAATTAAGATGAGAAAGTTAAGATATTTTAAGTTTTAATCCCAGACACCTGAAGCTAAATTTAAATTCCTCTCTTTTGTGCTATCCCTACAGGGCAGAAGTTTCCTAACAATGTACTTCCATGCTTCTAAATTTTTTCATGCTGGCAATAACATTTACTCTGAAGTGTAGAGAGGTAGGTACCCTTTCTTAATTCCATTTTAACCTTTGATTTCTTTAGGAATTTCTTTTCTTTCTATTAAGATTTTGCAAACATAATAAATAAGAAATCTAAAGACAATGTTGCCATATTAAATGTAAATTTATTTTTATTTTATTTTTGAATTGCATAAATTCAGAAATTCCTAATCACTCAGGAATAGTTAAATAAAAACAGACATGATAGCAAGCAATACTAGAGTCCCCCAAGCACCTAGATCACTTTTTCCCTCTGCAGCAAGGATTGCCCTTTCTTTGCCTTCTTGTTGCACAATTACTATTGCCCACAAGTATATCTGTTTAAACATGCATGTAAAGTATAGCTACAGGACTGGAAAAGAAGTGTCTAAGGGTGATGATCACTTTTGCTGCTGTTGTCAAAGCAGCTATTTGACAGCAAAAGCTGCTGTCCCTTTTGGTGATTGCATGTCTAATAAGAAGATGCTGGATGGCAGCAATGACCATATATGACAAGGAGAGCCTCTGGCTTTGTTCACTCCAAGTACAATGGGAGGTAGCAGCTATTTTATACACAGACAGTGTCTTCACTTTTTTTTTTTTTTTCACAGAATCACAGAATCGTCTAGGTTGGAAGAGACCTCCAAGATCACAGAGTCCAACCTCTGACCTAACACTAACAAGTCCTTCACTAAACCATATCCCTAAGCTCTACATCTAAACGTCTTTTAAAGACCTCCAGGGATGGTGACTCAACCACTTCCCTGGGCAGCCTGTTCCAGTGACTAACAACCCTTTCAGTAAAGAAGTTTTTCCTAATATCCTACCTAAACCTCCCCTGGTGCAATTTTAGCCCATTCCCCCTCATCCTGTCACCAGGCACATGGGAGAATAGACCAACCGCCACCTTGCTATAGCCTCCTTTAAGGTACCTGTAGAGTGCGATAAGGTTGCCCCTGAGCCTCCTTTTCTCCAGGCTGAACAGTCCCAGCTCCCTCAGCCGCTCCTCATAAGACTTGTTCTCCAGACCCTTCACCAGCTTCGTTGCCCTTCTCTGGACTCTCTTCAGCACCTCCATGTCCTTCTTGTAGTGAGGGACCCAAAACTGAACACAGTACTTGAGGTGTGGCCTCACCAGAGCTGAATACAGGGGGACAATCACTTCCCTAGACCTGCTGGCCATGCTGTTTCTTATACAAGCCAGGATGCTGTTGGCCCTCTTGGCCACCTGAGCACACGGCTGGCTCATATTCAGCCGACTATCAACCAATACTCCCAGGTCCTTCTCTGCCTGGCAGCTTTCCAACCACTCATCTCCCAGCCTGTAGCTCTGCTTGGGGTTGTTGTGCCCCAGGTGCAGGACCCGGCATTTGGCCATGTTGAACTTCATACAGTTGGCTTCAGCCCATCAGTCCAGCCTATCCAAATCCTCCTGCAGAGCCTTCCTACCCTCGAGCAGATCGACACACGCAGCTAACTTGGTGTCATCTGCAAACTTACTGAGGGTGCACTCGATCCCCTCATCCAGATCATTGATAAAGGTATTAAAGTGGACTGGCCCCAGTACTGAGTGCACTAGTGACCGGCCTCCAACTGGATTTGACTCCATTCACCACAACTCTTTGGGCCCGGCTATCCAGCCAGTTTTTAACCCAACAAAGCATACGCCAATCCAAGCCAGGTCAAGCCATGAGCAGCCATGGCTTTTTTTACTTTGGCTGGAAAAGATGCTTGTCTTCCTGAAGCATATTCATTAGTGTCCTTCAGTTCATTAAAATTCTTCCAAAGTAGCCTGCCCATAAGGTAAGGCAGTTACCCATGGGCAAATCATGGGCTAATTACATCACATATAAAAAAACTTTTTCAATTGACATCAAAAGAGTCAGATTGGACCAGAAAGAATGCAACCATCTTTGCAGGTCAGTACTCACAGCAATTAATGTTGGATCCCTCTTTTTTTTTCTTTTTTTTTTTTTTTTCCCCCATGGTAGCATCATTGATGGAATATATATCTTAATATAAAATAGTCTGTGTTTATTCAGTCTTTGCCTTTCACACATTACCTCATCTAATTGAGACTTGACTGTGAATGTGTTCCTGGAATACCTAAATACATTATGTCACCTAGAATTATATTTCTCATAAATTCAATTTTTAATTAGAGCTAGATGCCAAGACTGTTTTTTTGTGCTTTTTCTTTAAATATTAAAAATAGTAAACAGAAATGAAGCAGGATATGTTTCCTGCATAGGGACAAACTAGATAAACCAAAAATGCATTTGCTATAAATGCTTTTTATTTTTGTTTGTTTGTTTTCAGAAAAGAAAACCCCAGGGAGCAAAATAGTATAAAATAACAAGGCTGGCAAGAATTACAATTCTAATGTAGATTTGACCAACTAGCCCTCAGCAGCCACTTTGCTTTCGCTTTCGCTTTATTTTCAATTTTTATTTGGCTATGTAAAATTTAAAAAAGTAAATAAATCTTCAAGAATGCATTCCCTTTATATATTTTATTTATGTCTGTTTCTCAGAGTTGGGTCAGATTTTTATAGCCTGATCCAACTTTTTCTTTACTCCTCCATTTCCTGAATGGTGACAGTATTTACCTCTGGAGATTTGGTTTCAATGTCACATTAAAAATAAAATAAAATAAAATAAATTTAGAACAGTGGTCATTGAGCATATTACCATCTGGTTACTCAAACATTTGCTCCAAGTGTAATTCAGGTTGGTGCTGACCACTGAAAGGTTCTCTCAGACCTCTTTGAGTGTGGAAGTAGATATCATTAGGACACAGTCCATTCTAGATCTGTGTCCTAATTTCTGGACAGAGGATTATCTTTTTCCCATGGAAAGACTCTTCACAACAACCTGCTGTCCAGACACTGTGAAACACATGTACATCTTCTGCAAGAATGACTGCAGTATCACATGTTCCTGCTATGTGCAAATGGACTCATCCTGGTTTCCATGCCATGAATTGAATTTGGCATAACCTTCTGGCAAGTTATCCTGGTCCTTTGTATTATTCAAAGTAAACCATCAAGACATGACATGAAAACGGTGGTATGGAAGTTAGTTTTTGAAATATTTTTCTGCCTTTATTTAAGAAATCAGGAAAAAAAAAAAAAGAGTTTTTTTAACTGAAGAATTTGTCTTTCACCTTACTGTTTAACCAGTTAGTGTTTAATCTGTTCCCACAATATTTTACTGTCCTGTAGCCTTTTTAATAAGGCAGACCAGCAACTATTTTTTGTTTTTCTCCCTCTTCCTCTTTATGCTAGTAATATGACTGGAGAGGAAATACAAAGAAAACAAATATAAAACATAGCTTAAAGAAAGGGTAAAGGTGTCATTAGAATCATAGAATCATAGAATATCCTGAGTTGGAAGGGACCCATAAGATCATCAAGTCCAACTCCTCGCACCACACAGGTCTACTCAAAAGTTTAGACCAAGTGACTAAGTGCACAGTCCAATCACTTCTAAAATTCAGACAGGCTTGGTGCAGTGACTACTTCACAGGGGAGCCTGTTCCAGTGTGCGACCACCCTGAAGGTGAAAAACCTCTTCCTGATGTCCAGCCTAAACTTCCCCTGCCTCATCTTAACACTATTCC
Organism: Stictonetta naevosa; assembly: GCA_011074415.1. Lineage (NCBI taxonomy): Eukaryota > Metazoa > Chordata > Aves > Anseriformes > Anatidae > Stictonetta > Stictonetta naevosa. Next base: position 125,825,090 of record CM021698.1, on the reverse strand, counting down.
CGTGGGTCCTATCACTGGTGATTACGGAGAATAGGTCACCTGCTTCTCCACTCCACCGTGTGAGGAAGTTGTAGACTGTGATGAGGTCTCCCCTCAGCCTCCTCTTCTCCAGGCTGTATTTTTTCCTCATCGTCTGACCGTCCTTCCAGCAGCCGTGCACTTTCTTTTTTCGCCTAAGCTCCAGTAGAAGATCCCTGGTCAGCCAGGCTGGCCTTCTGCCCCACCTGCCTGACTTCCGATATTTTGGAATTGCCTGATCTTGTGCTTTTAGGAGGCAATGCTTAAAGATTGACCAGCACTGATGGATGCCAATGCCTTCAAAAGCAGTTTCCCAGGGGACCTTGCTGACTAGTTCCCTAAGCAGCCTGAAGTCTGCTTTTCCCGTATCCAGTGCTGTTATTACAAAAGGAAATGATGATCTGTGAATTACTCTGACAGAATCAGTAAACATACAGCTTGGGTAGAACTTTGTTCTGTTTTGAAAGGCTTAATTCAAGTCCATACAAGCATAGGACATTGCTAAATTTACTAATGCTTGTATAATACATGTAGAATCATTATCCCTCTCACAAGGGATAAATACCTTGTTTACACATTGTAGGTAATTTTCCCAAGAAAAGTTAATGCAAATACATATCCTGATCATTTTAAAGAAGAGCACAAACTTGGAGAGAAGATGAAGTGTTTTGGATTAGTGATTGTGAAATGGAATCTGTAAAGATGTCCTTTTGTGTCTCTAATCTTCAGATTTTATTCTTGCAACACAATTTGATATGTATGTGACTTATTGCAGATTGACACTCAGAGCATCAGACATTTAATGCAGCTCTTCTTTACTAAGAATTAAAAGACAAAAAGAAATAGTAATTTCTTGTATGAGTGTCACCCTACATATTTTTTACTATAGTCAGGTTCTAATTTACATCAGAATTTAAAACTTGTAATATGAAATGATGAAGCAACTAACACTTTTAAAGGTTTAGTCTATATAACATGTAACTTGTAAAGAAAATAAAAATGAGATAAAACAATTATTTTTGCTTGCTCCAATTAGTAAGAATTTAAAAGAGTTGAGGAAAGAATTGGGATTGCTAAATCCCAATGCTTAGATGTCAAGCTCCAAAAGAGGTTAGAAATTATAACTGTTTAAGAAATGACTCATAAGATCAGCCACAGCATGCTTCCTGTCTCTCTAGCTAGATTAATTGCAATTACATGGACCCTACATCAACATGATACTACATAGGAGATGTAAGTTCCTTTAGGTTATTTGCATCTTGATATAGATTAAAAAGAAAATGTTATTTGGCTTGAATGACATCAATCTTTTCTCCTTTGTAACAACATAATGCTATATAGTACAAGACCTTAGATGGTAATTTTTGTACTCAGACCAGAAGTCACATGAGATTCCTTACATGATCCAAATTGTTTGAAGTTAAGGAGTTGCACTAGAGATTTCAGTTTTCATGGAACTGAGTGCAGGATTGAACCCTTCATATTGCATATTTTTGCACAACAGACAATATTCAAGGCTCACTTACATACTCACTACAGAATGCTCTGAACTGGACTGCTACTGTTGCCAAATTTAGTACAGAGGTAGAAATGACCTCTTCAGGACAGTCATTGGTCTTGGTGATTCTTGTTCTTAATTCAGGAATCATAATTCAGATGTAGGCTCAGCTTCACAATCTAGCTCTGCATTCTTACATAATTTATTGTTTTTTTTCAGTGCCACAGGAAGAACAGGATACCTGTGGGTCTTGCTTCTCATAGTAATTTCATTAGAGAAAAACCTCTCATTAAAAAAATAAAATAAAATAAATAATCTAAGAGTTTCCTATTCTTTTATCCATTTGCTCTTTCATGCAGAGTGTGACATAAGCAAAACTAAAGAGGACTGTAAGATGAAAGAGTGAGGTGAAGAATTAGATATTGGAAGTAAGTAAAGATGAATGGTTTTGGTTTGGGTTTTGTTAAAAAAAAAAAAAAAACAAACAAAAAAAAAACTGGCAGTAACACTCAGAAAATGTTAACATTAGACTGGAGCTCCAAACTCTCGCTGAATGTGTGATCCACAAAGGTCATCATACTGTACACAGATGCTCCTTGTAGAAGATATGGGATTTGGAGAGACTTGCTGTTCTCCAGGTTTTGAATGCAAAACTTTGTGCAGGAAGGAGACACCTTCCCCTGCTCAGGCTTTGAAGGCATGGACCGAGGGTTCTGTGCCTCAGGAGGAATAACCCCAAGCACCAGTACAGGCTGGGGGCTGACCTGCTGGAGAGCAGCTCTGCAGAGAGAGACCTGGGAGTCCTGGTGGACAGAAGTCTGACCATGTGTCAGCAATGTGCCCTTGTGGCCAAGAAGGCCAACAGTATCCTGGGGTGCATTCAGAAGAGTGTTGTGAGCAAGTCTAGGGAGATGATCCTCCCCCTCTGCTCAGCCTTGGGGAGGTCACACCTGGAGTATTGTGTCCAGTTCTGGGCTCCCCAGTACAAGAGGGACATAGAACTGCTGGAGAGAGTCCAGAGGAGGACTACTAAGATGATCAAAGGACTGCAGCACCTGTCAAACAAGGACAGGCTGAGAGAACTGAGCCTGTTTAGCCTCGAAAAGAGAAGACTGAGGGGAGACCTCATCAATGTATGCAAATAGCTGAATATCTGGTGTCAAGAGGACGGAGCCAGTTTCTTTTTTTCAGTTGTGCCCAGTGAGAGAACAAGAGGCAACAGGCACAAACTGAAGCACAGGAAGTTTCAGCTGAATATGAGGGGAACTTCTTTACTGTGAGGGTGACAGAGCACTGGAACAGGTTGCCCAGAGAGGTTGTGGAGTCTTGTTCTCTGGAGATATTCAAAACCCACCTGGATGCCATCCTGCACAATGTGCTCTAGGTGATCCTGCTTGGCAGGGGTTTGGACTAGATTATCTTCAGAGGTCCCTTCCAACCTCGGACATTCTGTGATTCTGTGACCTCCTCACTGAGATAATCACTTCCATCTTTTTGCTTAAAGCTCAAAATAAAGAAAGAAAGATATCTGCCTTTATACAAACAGTTCAGCAACTCAAATATTCATTCACAAGTGGAAAAATCCAACTTCAGGTTTCTCTTGCATTTGCTAAGGGAGCAGCAAACTGAACCAAAATCTCCTATTTGCCAGAATAAGGCAGTGAGCTCTGGGGTAGAAGGGTGTCCTGTCCTGGACTACCCTCAGTTGCTCTTGTTAAAGCCCTTTATTTACTACAAATTTCCACTGGAACAAGAGATGGATCATGAGTCATATATACAACTGGATAGCTACCAGGCTTCAAAATTCTTGGCCTTCCATATTTTTGGCTCAATATTTTTGCCACATGATACTGCTGAGAACATAAAACCTGAAGGACACAGCTTCCCACAGCACCATAATACAGAATTCCCACTACTTTCTACAATGCTTATTATTACAATCTTAGATAAAAGGAACTACTTTTCCCTAGAGTTTTCATCTGACATAAGAGAAGAAATACATTGGTCTTAGTACCTAGAGGACTAAGTGGAATTTTGTTTGTATCTGTATTTCAGAGTTAGACTCATAGTGCACCATTTTGAAGCCTTGTATGTTGAAAATCAAACATTTTCTAGAAGATCCGGGGGAGTATTCAGTGGCTTCCCTTGTGTTTTTTGGTCTCAACATCTACTACACAGGTTCTTGTGACTGTGGGGAAGTGAACACAAAAATTCAGATGGTCCCTTTCAGTGCTACAGTCCTGAAGGCTTCACTTTTATAATATATATATATGTGTGTGTCTTATTGGAATATTTTCACAACCTATTGGAAATTGAGAATCACCTTGGCTCAGAAAAGCAGCAAAACAACGTCTGGCAACACTGATGGATTTTATTATGCTTGATCAAAATTTCATCTTGCTGTTTGCATTTCCGGCTCTGTAAAATGTTAGTATTAATTGCCTGAATTTCAGTGTCATTTATATTGTAAACAACAATTGAGATGCAGTTGTAAGATTATCACTCAGGATATAATAATACTTCCAAACAATACAAATAAAATGGTACAAGCTTTATTATTGCATTTTCACTGAGGGTATGCTCTTGGTTTTAATGATCTTTATAACCTTTCAGTATTAAATAAAACATTTTCACAGAACCCATGTCAAATTATATTAAATATCATTATGTTTAAAAAGGAGATTTGGGAAGCTGAAAGGAACCGATTTGGGTTTTCATTCACTTCAGTCTCCAGTGCAACAAAAATCTAAAGAACAGCAACTATCTATAAGAAATGACAGTGGAAGTAGGATTTCTTATCTTTGCAAACGGAATGCAAAGTAAATCTCCTTCTAATGAACTCTTGTTCATGTTTAGATGCATTGACTGTAATTTGTATATAATACCCTTTTCCCCTAAAATAGCTCATCTGTAGGTTTGCGTTTTCTTTTGTTGCTGTTTGTTTTTCTGTGAATATCATTTCTGTTGCAAAAGTCTGTATTTATAGCCACACAGAATTATTAGTGATGCTCTTTTTAGTGGGGAAAAAAAGTGTTTTGTCCACTTAAATAAGATGTAAAATTTTGAAAAGGGGTTAATTGCTTTGTTGGCATTTGTTTTGGACATCTTTTATAATCTTCCTCCAAGACCTACCATCTTTCAACATCAGCAAACATTTCTGTCTATGCACAAGATTCCCCATGATCCTTCTGGAGAAAAGGTCTTCATAAAACCCTGTTGGAGACATGGGTCCATGCTATTGTTCCCTTGCAGAGAATTTCTCCTGCTCATTCCCATATCACATCACAGATAATGTCCACACCATAACATGCCTAGACAATATCCTTCTGTTACTGGAAGTGCTCACTTTTCTGTCAATCTGTGTTTTTGTTTGTTTGTTTGTTTTGTGTGTGTGGTTTTTTAAAACTTTGCTTTTGATAATGGGTCATGTTAACACATACTTTGTTTTGCATTCATCTCCAACACACCAATTTCTAAAGAAATAAAGTATCCTGCAGTGAAAAATCACAACAGTGTTGCCAACACATGGTGCACTAGAATGAAAAATGAATCTCCAGTTATGACAACTACTATGGTTATATAACTTTCAGAGCTGCTTTAATGATAATTTGCAAGCTACCAGTTTTTGCTAGACTTCAGCTTCTGAATAGAGTTAATCTTCTCAGTCTATATATCTTCTGGGTCCCACAGAAATTTAAAATCAAGGTGAGAAAGTCATGAATAACATAAGTAATCTGATCAAATGGTTGCAGCCTTCTCATCAGTTAATGTTGAAATGTTACTTCCTGGTAACTGTTCCCACCTAATTACCAACTAAATACTGAACCAAAGCCACTTTCACCTATTTTCACTCAATATAATTACAACTACAAAATCCACAGGTTTAAGACACAGGAAGGGAATAAAAACCAAAGACCTTGCATCCACAAGTAATCAGTTTCTAAAGTTCTAAGTATCAGCAGTTCTTTATGAACTGGTCTGGAACTAAAATATCAAATATCACAGGTGAGAGTCCACATAAGTTGTGTTTTGACTCTTCCTCTTTAGATAGTATCAAATTTTCACTGTGAAGTTCTAAAACAAAGTTCCACTCCATAAAACTTAGTTTGCATTCACTTGAGTATGTTTTTACACCTTTTCTAACCCTTTTCTCAAGAAGTATATTGTAGGATAATTTTAGTCATGGATGCTTGCCTCTGATCACTAGGAGAACAAAAGCTTCACAGGGAAACAGTGAGGAATATGCATTATTAGGTTTAAAAATAAACCATAGGAGCATCTCACATTTTGCAGTTGTTTTTTTTTTTTAAAAAAAAAAAAAATCTTTTTTCTTAAAGCTCTTTACCAATCAAATTTACCAAAGGAAGAAAATCTCAACCATTTAGGTTTTTGAAATAAAACTTAAATTTCCACATAGCACAAACAATATTTAGACAGATTGAGAAAAGTGCCACTTTCACAGTAGCTTAGTCTCAAAATTCTACGGTCCTACATCATGTCATCATGTTTGCAAGTCCTACTTATAGGTTTTCATTGCTTGATACTTCTTTCTTTAATTTTTGTTGAGCACTGATGGAAGACCTTTATGCAAGTTTTGAGGCAATTATTACTTTTAAAAAAGCAATAGGTTACACTTGGCTCAAGGGAGACTAAAGTTTGCACCAGATCTCACCTGACACTACTTGTATGCAGCACCAGAACCAAGTGAAAAACATACCAGGATTTTCTTTTTATTAAAACAAACAAACAAATAAATGTACAGACAGAAGCATTTGGCATAGATGGATTTAATTGCTGTCAAGGAACAAGAAAATATTAAAGAGGCTGGAGAACGAATCAAAGGAAACCATGTACACTATTTCATATATACGTATCATTCTTCAACCAAAACATGTGAACGTGTGTACGGTAGGAATATTTAGAAATATGCAGAATAACAGACAAGTAAAAATTTATTTAAAAACATCAAAAATGTATTGCCAGAGTTATTTCTTAATTTATTTAAAATCAGAAGAAAAAAGTGGGAACAAAATATACACATATGCAGGAAAAGCTCTGCCATGAAACAGATGGATCTACCACTTTGGCAAGTAAAGTAGGAGAAGAGAACTTCAGGTATGAATTAAGAAACATGCTCCATAATGGAAGCAGAACACTGTTCAGGGGGTAGTGTTTCAGGATTCCAAAAAACACATTGTTTGGCTTCAGTATGCAAAAGAGATTTGTGCTCTGTTAATCTTGGTTTTCTGACATTAACAACTTGCTTCTGTATCTAGTATTGAAAACGGGTAGGGGGAAGGAGGTAGTGTGCATGCGGGGAGCTGGGATCTATGGTCTCACACCATGGCAGGCTATCTCTGATTGTATTCTCTAGGCACTGTAGAGGCTCTGGGATCCAGGTGCATTCTCAGGAGCACTGTGGTACAACGTGGTCACCACTGAGCAAGCACAGAGCTGTGCCCTGGTCCTGCCCCTGTCCAAGGTGCCAGCCCACCCCAGCTTCCTCCACAAATTCCATGGGAACTAAGTAAAGGTTGGAGCCCCTTTTTGTCTGGAGAAGCCATCTCTGGCTCCATGAGCAGCAGATGTTCCCACTGATTTCCTACAGAAAACATACAGTTGCTAAATAGTAATAAATAATAATTAAAAGGCAATGCAGACGTTTTCAAATAAATCATAGATTTGTTCTAGTGTTATTAGTCAGTATATTTGTGTGATATGATGGAGTTTATGGCATTAAACACCTATCTTACCATTAATAGAATCAATAAACAGATATCTTACAATTAATAGAATCATAGACTCATTTAGGTTGGAAAAGACCTCTGAGATCAAGCACTACATCTACATATTTTTTGAAGATTTGGGGGAATGGTGACCCAACTGCTTCCCTGAGCTGCCTGTTCCAGTACTTCATAGTGATTCGCACAGTAACTCATAAATTTAATGTAATATTCCTTAAATAATTGGTCTTCTATGACTATGTTACTGAGGATAGTGTTACTAATTAACATAGCTACCAACTGACAAACAGTGGTAATCTCTGTTATAGAATACATCGCTTACAAAAAAAAATAAATAAATAAAGCCTACTGTTATGAGCTAAACTAGAGCACACTTCCAGTAGTTCAGAGTATCTTTCCTTTAGGGAGAAAAATTTGTTCAATAGAGGTGGGTGGAAATTTGAGAGAAAAAAGTTCTGTCAGGTTCCTATCGACAGTACTGTGCTCTGTAATTACTTTTATTGATCAATGAGAACATTCATGCAGTAATGTTCTTTGTGTAATGGAACAAAACTTGCTCCATGTAAATTCAGACTCAACATGGTTAAGGTGTACAATCTGGCTCATTTGTTTTGCAGCTACAAGCCACTAGCTTTCTAAATTATTATGGAAGTATCAACAGCTGTTCTCTCTACCCAGCTATTTCACCTCGAGCTGGAATGCACACTAATCCATCAGTAATTAGAACCAACTCCTTTGCAGAATATGAATAAGCAAAGAAAATCTCATGGACAATCTGGATATATAAAAACATATTCACAGCCCCAAATATCTTTACTGTGTCCTGGAGAAAATGATATATAAAAGATTCACGCGAACATTCACCTCTGTGACAAGGAAAAAAATGCAAAGGAAATTTTGTGTTTCTGCACTTGGTGTTTGAAAATATTTGACGAATTTATGAAGACAAGTTCATACATTCCCCTGGGATTGACAGGTATTAGCATTCACATACACTCACAGACACACACAAAAGAAAACTACAAACATCTGAAACTAGTGATTCCCTTCTGATCCTTGATTGTTAGGGGACTTTACTGGCAGCTGAAAACAGAAGATTACAAGCATGATGAAGTGCAATCCTGCATTATGAGTGCCATGAAACACAATCCTGCATTGCATAACATTTCACAGCAAAGACATCACACTCAAAAAAACCTTTACAGTATTAAAAGGAAAATTGGCACCTCTGATATTCAGTGGTGCCTAAAAAATCCCTTACACAATTGAAGTGGTTATTACATAAACAAAGGACTTCTTGAGATTTCAGCTGTGTGATTTGATTTCTAAACATTGCTCTAAGGTGTAGATAAATACCTGACAGTGTTTAAATAGCCTAGCTAAGTCTTGTATTTAATTTGTTTGGACTTTCTATGGACATTCTATTGGAAATCAATGGTAAATGCCTGTTTTACTCCAGCTACTTCAGGTACCCCATGAGCTGTCTTGCCTTAGGCTTTGGATACCTTTGTGAGATATGTCTTTTTAAATATGACCTGTTGGCAATTTTACTTTCATCCTTATAAAGTAAAGGTACATCCATGAGCAATATGCATGAACAAATTTGAAAGGAGCTCTTCAAGACCTTGATGTATTAAATATATTCACCCTAGGTATTTATTTACTGATAGTATTTTCATTTGAATTTCTGAGTCTCCTTTGAAGCCTTAACATGTTGTCATTGCCTAGTTTTCATGTTCTGGTAGCAATAAGCAAAGTTGGGGGCCTTTGGGATGTAGGTACTGTATACACCGCTCTAAGAATCAGTCCATTCCAATTGTCACCTTTAGACAAAGACCATAAGTGAAAATTGGGGGGAAATGACTTGCTGAATGCCATATCTGGGCATAACTGGTAAAGCACAACTTCCAGATCTTGGCTCTCCAGAAACTCTGCCCTGGTCTGTTCAACAAACTACTTAGCTATTCATTCATGTTATAATGACATGGATCATTTATAATACACAGAATAAATCAGATCTAAACTTTATTTATTAAGGTCAGAAATATTACATGAGTCCATCCCCAGAATGAATTGTCAGAAGTAGAAAAGGGGAATCACAAGATACTCAAGTGGATGTTCATGAGAACCTCAGGGAAAAAAAAAAAAAAAAAAAAAAAAAGTGGTAGCAACAGTCATTTTAAAAACAAGCTACAGCCAGGATTGAACTAATTCCTCCTGAGATAACTCCAGGACTGGAAGTAATGCAGACACACCCAAGAACACCACATGGAAATGTCCACAGACATATCGTGAATGGCAGGACTAGTCAGCTCACAGACATTACAATATAAACTCAGCTATACTGTCAAGGATGTGAGTTATTAAGTCTACACAGTGCTACACTGTCTGGACTCCATTGTCAGCATCATATCCAGCCCTTCTACATATCTATTTCATGCTGCAGACAAGTCAGAAGTCTTTCCAGGAAGTTCTTGTAAGAGCTTCCTTTTCTCTTTGCTAGATCTCTACTAGATCAGGATGCCCAAATCCCTATCCAACCTGAGGTTGGTAGGGAGAGATGACCCTGCCCGTGGCAGAGGGTTTGGACTGGATGATTTTTAAAGGTTCCTTCCAACCCCAACCATTCTATGATTTTATGATTCAATGGTTGTAAATAATGTTTCTTTACTATATTTTTATTGCACATATAAGATTGATTGAGATGCGGTCATAGTGATTTCTTTTAGATAGTGTTAGTTTTGCATTTACAAATAAATTATATTTGAAGAGAACTGTTTTTCTGAAAAAGACTTCAGATTTTGAGTTAATACACTGGTATGAATTAATATGGACTTACAGTAGCTAGGTCATGAAAGTCTATTTTTCAGTTAAAAACATTACTTTCTTAGATGTTGTATATTTATTCTAGTCCAAATAAATAAAGAAATAAACTATCTAATGAAAGTGGTTCAAGTTGTAACCCATTTCTATATAAAAATGTGTTATTGCAATAAAAACTTCTAGTTCAATTTGTTATGGTTTCCAAAATATTGTTATTCATTATTCACAGTTTATGTCTCTGGGTTCTAATGAAAAAATATACAAACTAGCTACTCATCTATCAGTAATCTCCTGTAACACATACTGAGTTGAGGAGCAGAAACAACTTTGCATGATTTATGGTTGTATTGCTTACAAAAAATTAAGTGTGTATAAAAGACATCTGATTATTGTAGTTTAAGTATTTCCATCCTGTTTGCAGACCATGGAGTAAACATATGTTGGAAATATATATATTGGAAAATAAAAGAGTATCTATTTCCTACCTGAATCAGGAGGATATCCTTGCACCATGTAAGACAAATAGGTTTAGTTAGTCGTGTAGCATGTCTACTTGATACTGGCCAAAGGCTATAGGAAGAAGTAAGCTAATGCTCTCAAGTAAAGACATCTAGGCTGTGACTTAAGCAATCCTGTGCCTGTTCTTGAAGCCAAACATCTCTCTTCTCCATGACAGAATCTTTAGCTGATAATTGGAGATAACAAAGGAGAAAATGTGGATACTTGATGTTTAATGCATTCGTGCACTTACAGTTGAGAGGAGTGAAAATAACATTATCCAACTGTCCTTATGTGGTTGATGATAGACAGCAATTTGGCCATGTAAATTTTTCCAGAATTGCCCAATCCTGCAAACTGCCAGAGCAGTGGGTTTTATTGCCATTGCAAGCTCACCTCTCTTTGAATATAAGGTCATAAGTGTTCAGCTACATGTATCAGAACACTGGCAATGTGAGTGCAAAGAGCTATACTTGCAAACAAGCAGGCACTAGCCCAGTCTATTATCCAGTATAAAAAGATGGACATGCAGATGTGGTCCAGATTACCAATGCTTACTGTCCATCATTGCTATCAAAATGAGGAATGCTAGCTGCTCTCTCATATTCAGTGAGTAGAGGATAAATAGCAGTGGAATACTTACTTTTTCTTGTTACACCCAGTTGACACAGAGCAAAAAAAATGAACATCTCGAGCTATCCAGAGTCACAGGAAAATTATTTCTGACCACAAGCCATGTGTAGCTGTAACTGTTCTTTGAATATAAATTTTTATGAAACATATTTGAAATTACTGAGTAGGTTAGCAAGGTCATTTGGCCTTAGTTTTCAACAGAGGATTTTTAGCTGAATCATGAACAGGTCTGCAAGTTGACTGATTCCATCCAGCATTTCAATCCTCAGGCATAGTCATAGGTAATGAATACCCAATGTGAGACAAGCAAACAAACAAACAAACAAACAAACAAAAATGATAAAATGAAAACAGGAAAATAATCTAGTTAGAGAAGTAGGGACTTCTTGCAAATTGTGTTCTAGTCCTAGGAAAAGTAAGAGCTTCAAAAGTCCTAGAATACCCACTGTCATCATTTGTGCTTTCTTGATACTCTCAAAACTGCCCTTCTGTGGCTGGCAATGCCTAACTGAGGGAAGTGTGCATGCTGTCTCATAGCTCACAGTCTGCTCTCAGTTCTCTCCCTGGAGTAGGATGAGTTAAAATGTTTTTCCCAAACTGTCCAACATTGCAAAATATGGTCTTGTTCCAATGCAGAATGAAACAAATTATCTTCAGATTTTCCTGTGAAATGAACATCCAAAAAATATCAGGGAAGAAAGGATTCATTATAGAGCTCTTAATTTTGTCTTTTTTTTTTTTTTAATAATTTTTATCATTTGGCATCATGCCTCTCATGCATATTAAGCACATAATATATTAGAGGCTTTTTATGAAGTCAGTAAAAATGCTTAAAATATTCTGTGCTTTTTTGTTCAAAAAAGAATAAGAATCTTTAAGACAGCTGCTATGTAACAGTGACTGAAACATCTTTTCTAGAGCAAAGTGTCTTTGTGTCAATATTGAAATAATTGGCATATGCAGAAAACACTTTCAAGGTAAAAAGCAACTAACCAATTTTTAAAGGATAGATATTGCAACATAAAACAAAACCAAAATGATGCATAAGTTCTTTGAAAATCTGAGCCCAAATTCTTAATGAATTAATAGCTTAACTATGAGTAGTGTTACCTAGACATCCAAGAATTTCTTTTAATCTTCACTTTGCAAAATTAAACAGATGTAAAATATTTGGCTGTCAATAAATTTCTTTCATTTTTGTTATTTGTCAAATTAACAGTTACATAGTTTATAACTGTCATGTGATAGACTAGTAATGTGTATTACAGTAAGTCAGTTGCTCCTCCTTTCACTCTGATGTGTTGCTCTGACTTGATTAAGTTATAAACTAATGATGAGCATTAGGGTTTGTTAAGGACGGACTCTGAAGATATCTTGCATTTCTGTATTTTGTGGACTATGGGGCTGCTATAACACCATGTAATTTGATGCACTGGCTAGAAACCAGATAATAATGTCAGAGAAAAGGGATAAACACATCAGAAGATAGTACACATTCATAACGTCTTCTGGTCAGTTATTCCACCCACAGTCTGTTGGTTTATTTCTTTGTGTGGTAGAAAATAATGCAGTTTTTATGTCTTTTCCTCTCCTTTTGCATGCACACAAACACCCAAGCACAGCCACACCCACATATGATTTATAATACCCCTTTAATCAATCTTCATTTTAGTGTCCTCTATTCAATATATTGCTGAGTTTCACAAAGATATGGCAAAGTAAATATATATATATATATATATATTTTCTGGGTCCTTCATCGCTTTCTTTGTCTCAGTCAAGTGTTTCTGTGTTTTTGACTGTCAGATTTTTCTGTTTCAAGCTAGATATTGGCAATTCACTTTCATTTTCTTATTGTAATATAGTGGAATTTTCCCCTACAGAGATCTATCATTCCTCTATTTTTCATCCAGACTATTATCTACAGAAGATTTCTTTCTTAACCTGAGAAAGAGGAACTGTTTTTGACATAGCTGATATTCAGTATTTGTGATTAAATGTAAAACAGATCAACGCAGAGTTTACAAATGGTTAAAATGACACTTTTTTTTTTTTTTTTTTTCATAATAAAAGTTCACTAGAAAAGCATGAAAAAATAATTATTTCCTTATTTGTTTCTTGGAATTTTTGCTTGCCTCTGATAATAGGAAAAAAAAAAAAAAAAAAAAAAAAGCCACTGGAAACTAGAGACTGAGGATGATATAAAGCCCAGCCCTCAGTGTTGTGGCTGTGCTGTCCTTATTTCCTGTCTTGATGGTTTTAATCAAGTGGCAATCAATTACATTTACATCTAAATCACTCAAAGTTTCTAAACTTGAGCCAATAGTAGCATGTCCTCGTGGCAATCCTATGAGTTTAATTATTCCATATTTGTATAGCCAGGGGCAACTCTGGCTATAGGTACAGACAGGGAGAAGAGAGGCTGGAGTGCAGCCCCACAGAAAGAGATCTGGGGGTTCTGGTTAATGGCAAGTTGAGCATGAGCCAGCAGTGTACCTTGGCAGCCAGGAGGGTCAACTGTACCCTGGGATGCCTCAGACCTGGCACTGCCAGCCGGGCGAGGGAAGGGATTGTCCTGCTGTGCTCTGTGTGGCCTCATCTCAAACACTGTGTGCAGTTTTGGGTGCCACAGTATAAGAAGGACATAAAACTAGTATAGAGTGTCAAAAGGAGGGCTGCAAAGATGGTGAGGAATCTAGAAGGGAAGCCTTATGAGGAGCTGCTGAGGTCCCTTGGTTTGCTCAGCCCGGAGCAGAGCAGGCTGAGGGGAGGCCTCATGGCAGCCTGCAGCTCCCTCACGAGGGGAGCGGAGGGGCAGGCGCTGAGCTCTGCTCTCTGGGGACAGCGACAGGACCCGAGGGAACGGCATGGAGCTGGGACAGGGGAGGGTCAGTCTGGGTGTTGGGAAAAGGTTCTTCACCAAGGGGGTGGTTGAGCACTGGAAAGACTGATGGAGTTCAAGACAGTTGTCTGGACAACACACTCAGACATATGGTTTGGTTTTTGGGTGGTCCTGTGTGGAGCCAGAAGTTGGACTCAGTGATGCTTGTGGGTCCCTTCCAACTCAGAATATTCTATGATTCTGTGAGTGTCTTTGTAGACAATTGCAACATCTAATCATGCTTGCCTCCTTTGACTAACAGATATGTCATGAACAACACAGAGTAGCCAAAAGAAGCAAGTCATCTACACTGGGTGCAAGTGTCTTTTTCCACCACACAGTTTGAGAAGATCACAAATGCAAAGCTGGCCAGTTTTCAGGCCCTAATGAGCCAAGAAGGAACCCCTACAGAAAATGTGTCCTCCTTCTCAAGCAGAAAACTGATAAAACCAAACCAGACAAACCATGGGTTGGAGAGAGAGATAGATATATTTTTTAGAGTTTTTTATATGCCTGTGAAATAATGAAATTAATAATTTCTGTGACAAAAGGAGAAAAAAAAACAAAACTTTTTTGATGGAAGAGGTTGCGGAATAGGTTAAAACACATCACATGAATAAGATATGTGGCTCATGTCTGTGATGCAATATTCTTTGATGTGTTTCAGCAAGATGGCTGAATCATAACTGGGAACTGTGATGAATAACAAAGTAACAGCTAGAAAAGGTCATGAGAAAGGGAAAGAAATATATGCCCAGCTCTGACAAAGTCTTAATTTTCTCTCCCACTGCACGCAACCTCTACCTGCCTGTTCCTGAGGGTCTTTCACCCACTATGCAATTAGCCACTTATATCCTTCATTTACTCCATACAGAGCACCTGTGAAAGTATTTTCCTGAACTTTTAAAGTCTAGTTTGCTCTGTCTTTGATTATGTAGGTACTGACTTTAACCCAGATCACTGTTTTTTAAAAGAACAGGTATATAGTGAAAGGCATGTGAACTGTTCATGACATCTATTTTTCTGTTGTTGTTCAGTAAAGTCAAACACTGCTATGGATGCTTAGCCTGGTGAATGATACCTTGCAATGAGTTACAAAAATACTTTAATGTACAAGACACAATCTGCACTCTTCCTCAGTAGATTTGACAAAGAAAGCAAAGCTGTCACTGCCAAAACACAAGATCTGCATTGCCAGTTCCTTACAGAGTAGCCAGGCATTGATACGTACATTCACCATGTGCCTGGGGGGATCACAATCAACAGTATGTATTAGACTGATGGATTGTCGAGTTGTGAGATAAGTGCTTCTGTTCACACAAGACAGCAGAATAACTGGTGTATGATGTGTATGATGTGCATCAAATTATCACAGTGGTTGCTTAATAAAAATTGTAGAAGTTGAATGGGAAACCACTATTTACTCTTTTAAAAGTGTTATTCAAAGCATTATTTTTAATAGATTATTTTCTTGCTCAGTTCCATATTAATCTATCATATCTTCAAGCCAGGGCCAAAGAAGAGCAGACACTGATTTATTAATGAAACGATAAAAATCAAGTGCTCTTATAAACCGTTTGTCTTGCTAGAGAAAAATCACTTTCAGAAGATTTTAAAACCTTTTGTGACAGTATTGGTTCTTGCAACAGCAGAATACAAATGCAGATACTCAGAGTTTTACATTGTACTAACACCCTGAGCTCTACTTTCTTCTACCTATGGCTTATTTATAAATAGGTCCAAGAGTCAAAATAGGGTATTTGTATGAGAACACTTTAGTCCCACATTATGATGCAGCTCATCAGTAAGACGCTGATGCATCTGAATCAATTTCTTACAATGTAGATTTTGTTTCTTTGAGAAAAAATCTTCTTTTAACAAAATAACCAGTGGTGATTTACTATCCCATTTCTGTCTCAGCAGCTCTCCCCAGTAATTTGTTAGGATTACTTATTAGGAACCAGTATCTCCTCCATCAACTCCAGAAAAGGAATGGAGGGATGTCAGAGAGGAGGAGAATGCTTTGCAAACTTACGTAATCTTATGGAAGTCAAAAGGGACTTTCATACTACCCTTTAAGATGTCTTAAGGTTGAGCCCTAGACACAAAGATTTTTCAAGCATAGCCACCTGCAGCCATGAAGGATTTCACACGCAGATAATATGCAAACTTGTATTCTTAAAATTTGGTTGCATCCAAACTTGAACAACTGAAACTGAGATTCACTGAGATTCAGCATTGTTTTCAGAAATGTTTTACAGAATCACTGGACAGGTGCCAATTAGTGTTTCTAGAACCCAGTCGCTTTTATTGCTAGAGTATGAACTTGGTTTTATTGCTGACAGGCAGAGCCTTTTTTCTTCCTCTGCCCTTATCATTTATTCCTCTCTCCCTTGCACATTTTGGCTAAATGCTGTTCTACCATTACTTGCTCAACAGTTCTCCTCACTGCTCTCTCATTTCCTTGTCTCAGTTAACTTTCTTTGTATCCCATTAAATGAAGCACAGTGTCTCAACAGATCTGTCAGACCCAGGACCATCCATTAAAATAAAATTAATATTTTATATAATATTTAATGCTTCAAAAACCCAAATTAAGTTCTGAATTGTATATATATATATGCTAATATATTGTAATACACAGCAGCTGGTTAAATGTCATGTTGATAATGCATTTTGGGGTGGAATTGGGGAATGTGGTAGGTAATTAAGGCATCTCACAGAAATAAGGCATAAGGCAAAAACATTTTATTGCCTGATGTAGTATTTGGCTGTCACTAGTGCTCAGGGTACCTGCTACATTAAAACATTCTCCATAACTATGATAACTGGCCCTAAAACATATTCTGTGGTGGTTGACTCCAAATTTGCTGATTCTCAGTCAATGAAAACAAAAAAAGTTAAGCACTACTTTGTTTTTCTCATAAGTTTGGGGAAGAAAATGCATCTGCAGAAAGCAAGATATCATAGTTTCAGAAGCTGTAGGCTGGGACTTTCTGGCTTATTGAACATAATAATAATGATAATTTAATTTAACGATTTAGCAATAATAATAATAATTTAATTTTTAAGGTAACTATTATTAACTCATTTAATTTAACACTTAATGAGCAGAAGTGGCTTTGTTTTATCTCTCATTTATCAAAGAATCTCGAGCAGTAACATTTTGTTTAACACTGTGCTGAACTGCAGATGTACACTATTTTTAGGTCTGATATTGAAATGACCTATATCAGTCAATGGGAATCCTTGCTAATTGTTTGCAATTACAAGTATCTAGGAGTCAGAGTAAACAGCATGGTGCAGGAATGACTACTGCCTTCCACTGCAGGAATTACTTAAGTAAACATACTTACCTCATCTGGACAATTTTACAAATATTTTTCAAATCTCTATTGCTTCTATTTCTTTCCTATCAGAGCATGACTGTGCCCAGCATAGCAAATTATGAGCCAACACTGCAAATATTCTTCAATGGATTTGGAGCCCAGCTTTGATCAAGCAGCATGGGTATTGTCAGAAACAGAGTAAGCCTTCCAAAAGGACAAGGTTCATGTGTAACATCACAGTCACAGGCCAAAAGGAACAACTTTATTCTTGTCTCCAGTCCTCAGTAAACTGATTTCCCTTAACAGTTAACACTGTCGTGCAGAATCTTAATTACAGAACACCCAGATTGCGACATCACTAAAGGAACACATCCAGCTGATTAATTTCTCCATACAAAAGTTAATAGCTTACTTATTGCACAAGTAATTTTAGGGCAGCTGAATACATAGATTGAAATATTTCATGAACAAGGGCCTGGCTACTATTTGTGGGATTATTTTTATTTGTAGTCATTGTGACAACAGCTATTCACAGGACAGTTTGTGAATCCTCAGCAACTTTAGACAGGCTGTATAAATGCTCTTAATTCTCAATTACAAACAATTCTCTGTTACTGAGTTATGTCCAAACCCCAGCAACTGCTGATAGCAAAATATTTTCAGCCTCATCCTTCTCTGTTTGCAAGTGAAAGACCTAGGGCTGCTGCACAGTCTCTTGCCAAAACTGCCATGGTCAGGGAGACAAAATGAGACCCAGGTTGTGATTAAAATGACAAATGGGAGAGTGAGGAAGAGACTGAGATATTCATATACTTTTGTACCTATCTGTGAACACACACATTGGAGTTTTTTGCCTGTAAGGCAATCTCAGATGATTTAGTACTTCCAAATTACATATACTTATCCGGGACTTGCGTCACTGAAATCAGCTACTGGCAAAGGGACAGAGTCTGGACAGCACGAAAGCATAGTACTAAAGCTGTTGTGCTCAATGGCACATGCTGTGTGCTCTCCATAGTCTATGATTTTTCCCAGGGCTTCTTGGGACATGCTCTTATGCTCTGTGTTCGAATGCAAGTTGCAATGGGCAAAGTGTACATGTACTTGTCCATACCTATAGCACCAACATCCTGGCATGGGGCTTGATTGTTTTTATTGTGAGCAATTCATGGTAAAATTAATCACACAACCCAAGGGAGCAAATACAACTAGGCAGTTCCTGAACAACCTGAAGGTGGGAATTATCAAACTATTCAGCAAGTATTCAGTGATTTAAATATGTTCACAGCAATCAGATGTTTTTCATGAAATATTTGTCACAAGTGAAAAGGCCATATATGTCCATAGCTGTTCATGGCATTGAACTTAACCAGCACTCTTCTTTGTGTGATAAGACTTAGAATTTTACCAAATGTTAAGTTTTATATGAAAGTTTTCTGTTCTACTTATCAAGTGAATGGTACCTATTTTCCTCTAATATTTCTGTCCAATCAATTTCTGTCCCCAATATTCCAACAATTTCTGATGGGAGAAAACAAACAAACAAACAACAAAAAAAAAACCCCGCTGTTTGATCTCAATTGAAAATATTTTAACACCTTTTAGCATTTTGAAATTTGAAAAGGAACACTGTGTTCTTTATCATGGTCAGAAATTGAAATCAGACAATTCTGTTAAGAAATACTTCAAAAAAAACTGTGCAACATAAATATTCCTTGAATGTGTTTGTTTAATGCATATTATTTTTGACATTTAATGAAGCAAAATGTCACATATTTTCTGGTTATTGACAAAATAAGTATATATACCTTGCTAATCTTAATAACAATTAAAAAAAAAAAAAAGGGGGGGGGGGGAGATCCCAAAGCATCTTGTTAGATCTTGTATGTTAGTAACTTGTATGTTGGTGACTACAGCATATGTTAAAAAGATCAAGTGCACAAGAAATAATCATTCTTTACCTATTTTCCACAGAAGAAATTACTTATTCACAGTCTCATTGAAAAATATGGGCAAATACATTTGTCTAAAGAAAAAAACAGTCAAACTCTATCCTGGTGGTGCTTGCCTAGTTGCTTACCAGAAATGTAGTGCAGTTATGAAAAAAGACCTGTCCTCTGTAGCTATGGCCCTCTGGCAACCTGTTCAAAAGTGAAGGCATTTCCATTCCTGAGGAGGGATTCCCTATAAATGTCATTAGGGTAATTAGCAGAAATTATTGGATTTTAAAAATTGCTATTTTTGAACTTGGTGAACTTGTACCTCTTTCCTAATCAAATCTTACATTCAAAGCAATCATATCTGTTAATCTCATCATGTCTGGCTCCTCCTCAGTAGGACAAAATACTAAGAGGGCTGAAGTAAAGTCTGGAGCTATAACAGTAAATACAATGAAGGGGAAGCAACACCAAACACAAAAATTTGAATTGCATCCAAATGGATGCAATCTTTTTTCCTCCCACTAGCCCGTGCTATTCCTGTCCATGCCCAAGCAGAGATTTTCAGCATAACCGTGGACTCAAACTGTTACTTGGAGAATTAAAGAGAATAAGTGACTATGGGTAGTGTTGAAGTCCAAGCATGAGCTATGTGTGATGGTAGAGGTGTAGAACTAGGATCTAAATTCAGTCTTGGTGCTGAGATTTCCTTTTTTTTTTTTTTTTTTTTTTTTTGTCCTTTGTAGCCCAAACCAGAAACTACACTCAGTGAACAGTTTCTGACCTACACCACATTTCTCTGCAGAAAGAAATACACTAAAGCAGTGTATATACAGTAGGGCATAGTACATATTTATAGATCTATTGTTTTTCTCTTTGTGTTATTTACAACAAGGTTTCACTTGCTGCAGAAAAGAAAAAAAAAAAAAAAAGGTCCTTCTGCTGAACTTATTGAACATGCATGTCCATACATTGCAATAAGATAAAATATCAAGACAATTTCTAAATTTCATTTGAGAAAATTTCTAGAAATGTTAATGAAATAGAGAATAGTAGGACTAAAATTAGCATCTAAAGAGAGAATTCCAGAATATAATCAAAGAAATCTGAATTCTGTGTTATATTCTTCATATCAATGAATGACAAAAATCTACAACATCTCTCATAATAGGTTTCTAAACTCAATTTTCTTCATGCAAAATATCATGAAAAATCCAACTTATATCCTCTGCCACTATGAAGAGAGGAGGAAGTAGTTGGCTCAGTTTTATGTATGTTCATTTAGTGTACAATTTACTGTCAAAAGAGACACTGAGTCTATGTTTAAGGCGTGGCAGAGCTGGATCTAGATCTAATAGTACCTTAAACTCAAACTGTATGGTAGAAGACAATCAAGGGATTCACAGCCCTGAAAGGGGCTTCAGCTAAAATCTCAGTGCCTCACATCCTCTTTAAATCTTAGGCTTAGTCCCTAGCCTTAGGGATAATTTTGTCAATTAATGTTTAGAAGACTCACTAGAGTTGTTATAATTGCACTAAATGCTAGCAAAACAGATACATAACACAAATGACAGAACTGGTAGACAAGTAGCCCTTCAGAGAAGACAGGTCACAGGAAAAGTAGAACATGATTTTTATTTTTTAGCCTAAGAATTCCCAATCATCAAGATGTATGGATGGAGGTGATTACAAAGGCACTGTGGATTACATATTTTATTACATTTCCTTTTAGCAAAAATATGTTCCTTCCTTTCCTAGTTGCCAAATCACTGTAGCCTTTGATATTCATGTATTCTCTGCCAAGCATTCAGAATATACAGGCTGAAACATATATCTCTACAAAACTAACCTTCTATTTTACACTCTGATATTCATAAGGAGGAAAAAAAAAAAAAAAAGAAAGAAAAAGAAGAAAAAAAAAACAAGAACATCAGGACATTTTCAAAAAACTTCAATTTCTGACAAGAAGACCAACTACAGAAAAGTTTCAAAATGCAACAATTCCCTTGGATGTTGCTTGCTCTTTGCAAAGGTGAGTGCTCAAAAAGATAGTTCATTAAAAAAGCCAACTCATTGTCTTCAGTAAGATTTCCAAATTTTTAGGGCATTTTTCAGCTGGATTTTCTTGTATTTCTACAAAATTCTGAAGATAATAAACAATAACTTTGAATGTAACAGGTGTCCAGGTTTAAAAGAAACAACAACAACAACAACAAACAAGCAAACAAAAACTAAGGAATTTAAAATATTCTGTTTTGTTAATGTTAACTTTAAATTATAATGTTAAGAACTGCCCGCATAATATACTGTGTTATTGGAAAGGTCTATTATTATCATTAAAAAGCATATGCAGCGATACTCAGCATTTCTGAACACCACAATTTGTTGACCTTGATTCAGGGTAAGATTGATGCATATGCAGTAGGACAAAGCTTGAATACTTTGCTGATTGGCACTTCATTAAATTTGACTATAAGTGTAACCTGCTTTTTTTTTTCTTTTTTTTCCCTTCAAATTCAAGAACTGTGCTATGAAAATAATTTTCTATTCCTTTAGTTGAATTGAGGAAAAACAAGCCTGACCCCTACAGATTACAATATTATCTCTTTAAGCCTGAATGCATGAAGAGGCTAGGATTTTCCTAGTTCATATAAACTGTACGTGAAAATGTAAGCTTAATTAACACCATATTCATCTATTCTAAAAAAAAATTGAAGAAAACCATCTACAAGTGCATTGTTCTCCCTTGCTTTCCCCTCCTTTTTTCTTCGAAATACAATGTTTCATTTAGGAGGTCTTTAAAACCTGCCATCACAAATCCTTTGAGGCTGGTGATGATTTGGCAATGGCTGGAGATCCCCACCTGGTTCAGCCTTGTATAGGGAACAGGAAAGCTGCCTTTTTTAAGTATTTCAGAGCAGAATAACTACCATAACTTTCATGGTATGGCTATTGCTCCCTGAGCACACTCTAACAATGCATATGTGGCTAAATGACATATAATACACTTAGCAGATTTCAAACTGCAAGAACTACAGGGATTTAATAGAATTTATTGCCAATTTAGAGTCCTCTTCTGTTTGTTCCCTCTCTCTAACCTTCTTCTCAAACCATAAATCTCCACAGGATTGATGGATTGCACAATTTTCCTCAGGATTATATCCATTGTTTTAGGAAAAGGAGTGTTATTTTTCAAAGCACTCATCCAGAACCTTGGCTAAGAGAGTGGCCTGATCTCACAGTGGTACTGTACGTCCCTTAGGATGCTTCCCTTTTGTTCTAGGAGAAAAAGAAAAAAAAATAGACTTTTTTTTTTTAAAATAACCTTACATATGGCAATGAAAATGGAATAGACATTGGAATATTCCTTTTGTGAATAATTACAATCCTGAATTCAGTACAAGTATGCTAAAGAGGGCCATTGAATGCTTTACTAACTCTGTGTGTCCTAAATTAATGTTTTCTTTTCATTCAGGAGTGTACTGCTGAGACGAATCTTCTGATCATCACCACTTACCACAGGGATTCACACAGGGAGCAAGCTTTCGGTGCTCAGCCTGAATTCATAGAACCACAGAATGGCTGAGATTGGCAGGGACCTCTGGAGGTTATCTGGTCCAAACCCTCTGCTCAAGAAAGGACATCCAGAACTGCTTGCCCAGGAGCATGTCCAGATGGCCTCCTTTAAGAGGAAACCATATCCAGACAGATTTCTTTCAGATGAAACCAAACCTGAAGATGTGCTCTCAGAGAATGCTCTTCCAACCCCTAAAATATTCAGCCCACAAACTGTAAAACTTTCAAGCAAACTTCCCCTGAAATGCACATGGTATGAGTGCCAGGCCCTTAGCATTCATGATTGCTAATAGGAACCTTGATTCTGTGGCCCCTTTATGGTACAATTTGTGCACACAGACATGAAATTTGTTTGTGCAAATAAAAAAGGCTTTTCCCTATGTCCTTTCTGGGAAACTGGGTTCAGTGTGTGCTCTTTCTCCACAACAGTTACTCTTGAATTGCTGTTCATCAGTATTTGTGAGTACATGACAGAGACTATACATGAGGCTGATAAAGGAAGAAACTTGTTTGTTTTTTAAACTCTTAAAATTAAACTTTTAAGATTAGCTTTTTGTTTGTACAGGAGAATATTTCTAACAGAAATTACATTGCTGAGATTTTCAAAAGATGATATCTTTATCATTCTTTTCATTGTTGTTATACTGCCATGAGTAGCTGCATAATTACAACTGTCAACAATTGCAAATGGATGAATGGCATTATCTGCAGCCACCAATTACCCAGTTGGTTAAAATAGAATTTGGATACCCACATTCACTGTGTTTTCATATACCTACAAAGGGAAAATCATAGCAATTACTGCAAAATAATAATTGCAAAACCTCATCTACATCTTCAGAAGCAGTCAATTTTTTTTTGTTGCCAATATGTGTTAACCCAGACACGAGGTACCTAAAGAAAGCATTAGGGACAAGCATATGTTTGTGAACATATGAGGATAATCAGATAAAGCTGGATGAATTACTTTATGAAAGCAGCGGTAGCTAATTATGTAAATAAAACACAGTTTGGCATAAACAAACATTTCTGTGTATAATACAAATGGAAGACATATGTGTGAGTTGCTTCAAAAGATGAGGTCATGATATCATGATAGTTTTATATGTTATATTCCAGACATTTTTGTGAATACAGAATTATATTTATGCTGCTCTTGGGAAAAATAAATAAATAAATAAATGTCAGTAAAGAAGAGTCCATATTTCCACAGTCCTTGGGAACTTAGAGGTAACAGCTAAATATAGTTACTAATGAGGAAGGTTTTGTAAAAAGACTGTTGCTTCTCATGAAGCACAGAGATGGAAGAAAGAACAGTATGGCAGCATACCAACATACGGAGCTACTGATGAGGCATTTTTAAACCAGGAAAATGTCCTAAGAGTGGGAGGAAAAAGTGTCCCTCCACTGCAGAGATTTCTCAGAGTTGTAAAGCCCTGGATTTTTATGCAATAAATTATGAAGTATGCAGTTATTATTTGGTAGGCATGAACCTGCATTTTTAAGAGGTTCATCATGAAATAATCTCATAGTGTTTTTTTTTAATCCATATATGGTGGACTTTTCTTTGCAGAAATTTTTTCTGTAAAACAGGTCTATAAAGCAGTCTCTACTGTGCTAGTGTAGTGAAGTGTTGAGCACTGTTTCAGAGCCAGAGCTACAAAACTCAACAGAGTATGGTATCAAGCATGACCAGGGGGCTAGTTTAGAATAAAAGAAATGCTATTTAATGTGACTGGCTTCTCAGTTCCCTTTCAGAAGGATATGCTGAAATATTTCAGACAAACTATAAAATATGAAAGAAGATCATAACACTGAAACATTTTTAAGGATTCTTTAATTATCTTGTTTCAGACATCTCATACTCCTGACAAAGACTACATTGAGAATTGAAAAACTCTCACATTAATATTTCTTCCAGCAAGTACTATGGGCTGAAGTGAGACATTAAGTTAAATTAACCTACGTTAGTGTCTTCAGAATATTGTTGTCTTTTCCCCAGAGAAGCTGTTGTATAGAAGACAATCAAAGCAAAGAATAAACACAGGGTCATTACTCAAACTCTTGTGGTTTCTATGTTAGATTAGAACACAGTTTCAGGGGCAAATACTATATAAGAAACCTGTTGTATACGAACGGAGATTTTATGAAGACAAAGAATGCAAAAGTCTCCAAAGGACTTCAAAGAAGGAAATAAAAACTCTTTGTATGTTCAAGCACAAAATCATAACCTCAGAACTGTATTTTTGATTATACTTTAAAGTTAATTTGAAGTTGGCAGGTCCTATATTTAGCCCAGCATTCTGTAAAATCAGTTATACAAGTGCCCAGTCAGACCCCTAGGCATCAGAAAGCAGATCAGATCTGCTCCCTTTACCATGATAGCTGCCATTTTCCTCCACCCCCTCAATTTACTTGTGTTTTTTTTTTTTTTACATGGAGGCCTCTGAAAGGGAGAGTGTGAATTTATTGAAGTGGTATGTTTCAGGTGATGTTTCCATTGTCCATGCAATATTATCATAATATCTCATAATGGTTATTCAAAGGCAATCTTTCTAAATGTTCCCTTTCTGAAACTTCACTCTGACCAGAGTCCAGAGTTGAAACTATTTGGTTCAGGTAAACTCACCGTTTTTTCACTATAGATTCCTTTCATATGGAACAAGTTTTCTTTGTGAGGTCAGAGTAGAAGGATGACTGTGGGTGGCAGAAGTATTGTTCCTTGCACTGTGATGCAGAAGTGCTACTGATGGGGTGCACAGGCAGGTTTGGGCCCCCTGCTATGATACTACACAGCTGAAGCAGCAACATCAAGAGCTTTGTAGATGGAGAGATCCTGACATTGGCTACAGCCAATGTTGCTGGAGCTGACTACAATGCAGCTCCTGTGCAGGGACCTCTACAAGGCTCTTTTAAAAAAAAAAATACAAAAAAACCTCCTAATTCATATTAAGATGGAGCTTTTTCTTTTCTGATTCTCCATATTTTCTATGTTCATCGCTTAAAATTGGTCACCCCGTATCAGCATGTTTATAAAAACTGATTAATCACATCTCTAGCATTTGGCTTGTTTATAATGTTTGTTTGTGATTTACAAGATAGGAAATAAAACTTGGCATAGCAAGTAAAATTTGATTGATACTATTCCAATCATTAATTGTATTTCTAACATTTGGAACTGATTTCTTCTAATTTTCATACTGTCAAAAATATATTCCAGTTTGTAATTAGCTTTATAGCCTTTGTTTGTTCCATCATATCAAGTTTCCTCTTAATTTTAAATCAACAAAAGTTCTTTTTTTGTTGCCTTTTGTTAGAGAATGTTTAGGTTTCCTAATCCAAGGACCATAACTGCATGATAGAATTACAATTACAAGGCTGATATTCTTTTCAAAGGAAGTGTTTAATTATTTGGGGTGGGTAGAGAATACATTATTACTTACTTGATATTTTGGTGTTAGCATGGTGTCAGTTACATATTCTGACCTGGATTCTCATACATGCAGATGTCCACATACAGCCTGGATATTCCATGTGCAGGAAAAGAAATGGAAATGTATAACCCATTCCACAACAAGTACACTTCGAGTTTGCATCTGCAGTTACTTATCTGCAATCACAGTTCTGATTTATTTTTTTAATTTCATACTTTTTTGTGTTGACTATAAAAGAGTAGGAAAATGTAGCTATACATGGCTCTTTCAACAGTTATTCAGACACAATATAAAGTTCCGATCTATTTCCCTCAACTTTTTTTCCATTTCAATATGAAGTACAAGTGGGTTCCTTTAAGAGACTATATATTTTTCATTCAAACATTGTGCAAATACAAAATATTAGGAGTATCTCATGAAACCAATCTTTAAAACATAAGTGAAATTGGTCAGATTACAAAAAAAAAAAAAAAAAAAAAAAAAAAGTGTACATACTGACCAATACCTCACCCTGTAGAATATTAAAATTAATCCAGTAGAGGTGAACAAATTAGGATAGGAGCCTGATTATTATTGTTTAATGAGTATTTACGAATGTTACATAATATGCTATGTATAGGAGCCCCTAATGCTTTTTAAATACTTATCCAGCACCTCCAGCAGCTAAAATGTTTTATAAGCAAGGGCAATCCCAAAGATGAAGTATTTTTATAATAGTTTCATTCTGATAAAAAGAAACACGGTTTATCCTTCCATAAGTGAAACATTCATACCCGGTTAGGGTTCTAGCTAGGATGACTTCTGAGTTATCTCAGTCATACATATTAGAAGGAAAAAAAAGATTAACATTGAAAAAAATAGATCTGAATGAGACTTGTGCTCTGGAATGTTCATTCATTTCTTCCCTTCTTGCTCTATGAGCTCTTTCAATAAAAGCTATTCTTTCACCCTATAGACTCACTTTTTATTTCTAAATAACTTATAGGTTCATACTGGATCTTATTAATTTCATTTTTATATACACAAATCTTGGTTTTGCAAATTTACCCTTATCCTGGATTAAACTGGTTAAAAAATTATTTTCAAGCAGACTCATTGCAAATACAAAGCCTGATCACTTAGCACATAAAGAACAATCTTTTCTGAAGAAAACTTGTAAGTTTTTATATATGAAAGTAGAATTCATGCTCAAAGAACAACACAAACTCCTGGGAATGAAAAGACAATTACTTTCAAAGAAACTCCTAAAATATGCTAAATTATGTGTCTTAACACCTCCTGTGCAAATTCAACAGGACCACACAAGCTCACTAAAAACTTGTTCTCAGCAAGCACAAATTCCAAAAACCTTGAAGTCAAAGGCTGTAAACCATCCAGCCTGTTGACAACCTGCTTTGTACCACACTTTTTCTTCAAGAACCTGCATGCCTTTAAAATCAAAAATTTGCAGGTGTTTTTTTGTTTGTTTGTTTTTTTTGTGTGTTTTTTTTTGTTTGTTTGTTTGTTTGTTTGTTTTTTATATTGTGCATACTTTTGGACAGATATCCTTGAATACTTAGAGTGAGAAGAGAGTGGGGGTATTTTTCTTGACTAATTTTAACTACCTCTATTTTAACTATGATTTAACTACCACTAGTACTACTAACTACAGAAGTGAGCCCTGCAGTTAAAGCTAGTTATCTAGACCTGAAACAGAAGCCAAACACCTCCAAAGACATGGTTTATCCCTGTCTGTTTCACAAAGTTCTTTTGGGCTGAGATGAATCAGCCTCTGAGGGTGGCTGTCTCTTCCCAGTGATCAGACAACTGATTTTAGACAACTGGTCTACGTCAGATGCCGAAGTTTTAGATAACCCAAATTAAGTGAATTGAATAGCACTTTCACGCAGTGCTACAAGATCTTGGTTGATAATCTCTAATGTAAATCAGCCCTTACAATAGCCAAGGTTTCTGAATGCAGACAGCCTAAATTTATTCTGACCTCTGCATCTCTCACTGTCTATAGGCCATTCAGAACAGTGTGGTTTTATTTTGTTCTTTAAAATATCTTTCAAAAACATTTTGCCAGAGCAATATATAGCTAATGTGTAAATCACCTCATTTCCCTCATGTCTAAATCATCTTATTTCCCTCATTATTTCTTTCAATACAAACTAGCCTACTGTTTTCATTTAAGCAAGACTAATTGTTAACTGATATCTGTAATGACTCAATACTATATCACCACTTCATTTAACACATAGTGTTTAGATTAGCAACTACTGTTAGAGCCTTCATAACAACTGTTTGTACTGTTACCTCTGCTGAAAGACACCTTTCAGTAGATCAATTACCATATCTAAACCTTAAAAATCTCTGAAATTAGACTATGGAACCTGGCAAAGAATTTATCCAACATAGAATAAATACTTATACACAGATTTTACACTTTAATATTTTTTTATTTCCTTTATTTACAGTTTCATTTAAGAGATTTGGTGGGCACGCTGACATTCATGTAGGTACAATATGAATATCTGCTAGACAATTCTTACAGTTTACATGTTATATATGATTACCCCCAATGGCAGTTGTAAGGTATAATGAATTACAGGGACTTAAATAATTGTACAGCTGGGACAGTAAGAAGAGGCAGGATCTGTGCAGGGATCCCTGAAGCTATTAAACAAGTGTTCATTATCAAAGAGTCTGACAAACAATTGGAATGGGAAAGAAAATCAAAGTTAAACACTTTCATGTGATCAGATGCAGAAATTACTTTTTAAGGAGTGGCTAAAATTGCATAAGTCTGCCCTTTGGGGCCCCTCAGCTTGGGTCTAGTTCACTTCAGAGTTAATTAGAGTTATTCTCTACTGAACAGCATTCTTGAGTGAGGAGTTTTGATGAAAATTGTCTTTGTCTTTTTGCATATTGTGAAAGTTTTAGAACTTGTTGCTGTGCCCGGTCTGGGCTCTTTCAACCCACTAGCAAAATGTGAGCATTTCCTACAGCACAAATCAACCACAAAAACTAGTGAATGGGTGTTTGAGATATTGAAAAGCAGGGAGAACCTACTCAGTTAGTTGCTATTGCTCTTGGTATATAATCTCCTTACTTAGCTCAAGGCATTAAATACAACTTCTGAAGTTCCGTTCAAAACTATTAGCAAACACTCAACTTTATAAGAAACATTACAAGGAGAACAAAAGGTAACCACCACTTACACTTTAGCAGCTATTCCTTGTTTGCTGTGACTGCACAAAGTGGCTAAGAGCAACCATAAAAGCAAAACTGCTGAAAGCATAATGGTTCATAAATGTTATCCTATGGGTTTGCTCAAAGTCTCAGTAAGATCCAAGCATTGTAACTATATTGAGATGGGCATTACAGAAAATACAGAAAGCACTTTTACAAGTACTTTAACAAAACTGCACATTTATAACTACCCATTAGAAGTTGTGGCACTAGCCACTGGAGAAAGGCGTGAGTCTCCAAAGACATTCAATCTTAGTATTATTACTGACTTCCCATACAATATTGGCCAAGTTACTTCATTTTTCTCTGCTTTGGGTCCTTCAATGAAGCGGTGATAACCATACCCGTAAAATGTTGTAAAACATGTAAACAGCTGACAGAGCTGTCTCCCTAAAAGCAAGAGAAGCAAAATTAAAAGAAACTGATTTTATATATCTTAAGACAGATTTGTAGAAGAAAATGTAAGACATTTCAAAAGACAATCAGAACATCAGAAAATGCTAAAATGCTTCTGACATACAAAGAAGTAAGGTTACCATCAATTAGCCTTTGCTGTCTGTATACACTGAGAAACTATTCAGTCACTTAATGGAATTTAAATTTAAGTGCAATTATATAGGTCCCTAGATTGTAGTTAGAGTTGGTTTAAAATGCAAGGTCAGAAATACATTTAAGTGGTGCACTGAACAGTAACAAAATCTGAAAGTCTGAAACCTATTTATTGATGATTTGGACAAGGGAATTGAGTGCACCCTCAGTAAGTTTGCAGACGACACAAGATGGAGGGAAGTGTTGATCTGCTGGAGGGTAGGAAGGCCCTGCAGAGGGACCTGGACAGAATGGGTCGATGGGCAGAGGCCAATGAGATGAGGT
This sequence comes from Stictonetta naevosa, assembly GCA_011074415.1. Taxonomy (NCBI): domain Eukaryota; kingdom Metazoa; phylum Chordata; class Aves; order Anseriformes; family Anatidae; genus Stictonetta; species Stictonetta naevosa. The sequence goes on along the minus strand of CM021698.1, from coordinate 125,794,612 downwards.
TCAGCATGGATAAGTGCTGGGTCCTGCACTTTGGCCTCAACAACCCCATGCAGCTCTACAGGCTTGGGGTAGAGTGACTGGAAAGCTGTGCAGAGGAAAAGAACCTGAGGGTGTTGGTTGACGCTCATCTGAACCTGAGCCAGCAGTGTGCCCAGGTGGCCAAAAAGGCCAACAGCATCCTGATTTTTATCAGGAACAGTGTAGCCAGCAGGACCAGGGAGGTGATCATCCCCCTGTACTCTGCTGTGGTGAGGCCACACCTCGAGTACTGTGTTCAGCTTTGGGACCCTCAGTACTAGAAGCACATGAAGGCCCTGGAAGGTGTCGAGAGAAAGGCTATGAGGCTGGTGAAGGGTTTGGAACACAAGTCCTATGAGGAGAAGCTGAGGGAACTGGATTTGTTTAGTCTGGAGAAGAGGAGGCTCAGGGGAGACCTTATTGCTCTCTACAGCTACCTGAAAGGAGGTTGAGGGGAGCTGGGGGTCAGCCTCTTCTCACAGGTAACTAGTGATAGGACTAGAGGGAACGGCCTCAAGGTGCACCAGGGGAGGTTTAGGTTAGAAATTAGAAGACATTTCTTCTTAGAAAGAGCAGTCAGGCATTGGAACAGCTTGCTCAGGGAGGTGGTGGAGTCAACGTCCCTGAGGGTGCTTAAGGAAAGGTTGGACGTGGTGCTTAGGGACATGGTTTCATAGGTAATGTTGGTGGTAGGGGAATTGTTGGACCAGATGATCTTGGAGGTATTTTCCACCATTAATGATTCTATGATTCCATGATTCTTGCAAGAATGTCGTGCTGATATTTAGGGCTCCAGCAGGAAGGCGGGGAACTGGTAAGCAAGGGTGATGCTCGTGTTTCCTACCTCTAGGCAAGATGTTAGTTGTTTATAGAATGACTTCCCAGCTCTGTCTACTCCAGGAAAAGTCATGAACTCTTCCACAAGCAGAATTCAAAGTCAAGAGCACATATAGAACTATGGAGGGACTACACTGTTTTGGCTAAATCTGAAAGACATGTATCTCAACAGTACAAAGAAAAGAAGTGTTGTGACAGGAAGATACAAAACAAACTATATCTGTACACTGAAAAAATGTGTTGAAATCATTTCTTTCAGGTTAATGAACACACATTGCCTTGGAATTTTTTGCGCTGTTCATGCATTCCTTCCCATCTGTGAAGTGTAGGGGCACGACAGAACATAGTGGATCTCAATCAGCTTTTGCCTGTATATTTTTCTGTGAAACAACCACTCTGCAAATTAAAGTCCCTATTTGCATTGCAGTTTAATGCTAGAATAGCAGATGCTGACTGAGACTTCTACATTTATATATTAAAATTTTATTGTATTCAGTCAATTATGTCTGTTTTATAAATAATTAGCTAAATCTAATGTTAGTCACACTAATAAAAATTGAATAGTTCAGATATGTAATTTGGAAAACTAGGCTATGAGACTTCTGAATGAAGAGCTAGTCACTTAAGAATGTGTTTGTTTGTCATTTGACTAAATCAGAACCAGACAATGTAAGTATCACCAGATGGAAAGTATTACTATGATATTTAAAAAAAAAAAAAAAAAAAAAAAAGAAAAGAAAAAAAAAATTAAAAAAATAAAAGAATGCCAGAAAAGTATATTTGACTATGCACTGGCCTATACTGCTACTTAAATACTCAATGAAACCTGTGAAAGGTTAGTCCTGAAATGTGCAAAAACACAGAGAATCCTTCACTGAAGGAGTTCAATTTCTTTTGAAAGACAGCATGGATAACTCCCGCCAAGTTTTTTAACAGCTGGGTGAAAGAGTCACAGTAATTGAATTTTTCTCCAGCATAAAAACTAGATGGCTTGTAATCCAGTATTACTGCATCAGGACATGTGTGCTGGATCATCAAAGTCAGTTAGAGTAAACAGATAAGCAGGAAATCCAGACTAGCTTTACAAATCTAAAGTGTAATCAGCTACTTCCACAAAGTTCGAATAAGTGGACCAAAGCTTGGCAAGCTGAAGTATGAATAATGTTTATGAATATTCCTCATAAATTGTCCTTCACAGAATGCCTGGGCCATGGAGATAAAATGTTTTTTTTCTTGTAGGTTTGTGACTTTGGGAGAACAATAATTCTTATTCCATAATAAATATATACATTCTAATCTGTTTCTTTTGTTGTTGTTGTTGTTGTTTGGTTTTTAAAGCTATCAACATAAACAAGGCAATAGGGACTGCTATTGCAATCAACTGGGTAGAATGGACAGGCAACACTAGAAACAATGGCAAATGTACTGAATGAGTGAGGTGAAATCTGAAATCGCTTTTGTCTTGCCCTAAAATTCTTTGAAGAGGGTCATGATTGTCACTTCTGAAAATCCAGTCGTGCCAGCTCTATATCATAGTTGTCTGCAGCTTCAACATGCCACAGCTGGGAACAACCAGAGTTGTTTCCAGAGTGCTCCATGGTAGTGGAAGGGACTCCTTCCTAAGTCTGTCCTCAGATATTCAGGAGCTCTCTAAGGCTTCAAATGCTGCATGCAAAGTTTTCTTCTTAGGAGCGAAGTGCTACCCAAAAGCCTTTACAGCCTGATCCTGGGAATCAGCCACAAAGCCAGAGAGATCAATGCAAAAGGCTGGAATTAGTGATTAGTACAAAAGTTTTCTCTCTCCCACAGAAAAAGTTTGCATCAACTCTAAATTTTGAATCTGTGTTTTGGTGGAACAATATCCCCCTAGATTCATTTCTGACCTCGTTTTCCATCTCTCGCAACTCTGGTGAAAAGTCTTGCTTGTTGTCTCTACAGCCACCAAAAAGGGGCTTCAGAAACTGGAACACTCTTCTTCTCATTTCAGGTCATATCAGAAGTGACAGCCATAAAGACCTTTTACCAGATTGCTACCCAGAGGCTTACATTTTATTACATCATAGCATATTCATGGAAATCAATAAATATTGGTACTCTATTTTTCAGTGGATTTTAATAAGGATATTAATTGAAGAAAACTAAAGGAAGAAGGACTATTTTAACCCAATTTAAGGTGCACTGAGGCGGCTAACATTTCTAGGAAATAGTTATCCAGAACACGCTTTCAAAGAAGAACATGCTGATAAGTCTGCTGAAAGCAGAACAAAAACTCTGTGTATCTGAGGCAAAAATACACATTCTGAGGAAGAAACAGAAACAAAGCTGATCACTTAAAAGACAGATGACATATATTGGTACTTTTAACTGATGATTGTTATTTACTTTGCCTGGAAGCCACTGCTATTTTCATATAGTTTGTGGTGGTGTGGCTCTTGTTTTTGTTGTTGTTGTTTGTTTTGTTTTGTTTTTTTTTTTGACCAGTTTTATGCCATTGGGTACATTGGGTAATATCTATAGATGAGATACAGCCAGAAGAGCCGTTTCTGTAATTGTACTTTCAGTGAAGCAGTTAAATCCTCTCCTTCAGCACTCACTCTCACACCCACATACTCCTATTCATATGCAGCGTCTTATCTCTTGCTGTCTGGCCTGTGAATTATGTGTCTGCTCCTATGTTTTCTGCCAGCATTTACTTATCACGGGCTGGTCATTTTTCACCTACAGAGATATACAGTCATCACATTAACTAGCTGTACTTCCATGATAGAAAATAAAAATTATGTCCTTTCATTTCAATATTTAAACTATTTAAATTTGTGTTGAAGAGACCAAGGACTACACTAGTTAAAACATGTTACTTTCTAATTGAGATCAATCTGGAAGCTGGAAAATTAGGTAATGTTTCCTTAGTATTTTGTTACTAAAGTTACCAGAGTCTGTAGTGATCTTGGCTTTTGTCCATAAAGTACTCATAAATCACTGCGTGGTTCAGTCTGCTCTTCTGTATTATGGTACACAGCAGGCTGAGAAGGGAAAGAGGCAAATTAAATGGAGATGCATAGAAGTGTGTGTGAATCTAAGAACACTGCAGAACAGCAAATGGTTTCCTAATTTTGAGTGGCAGGAATTGCTCCCTAAATTGGGAGATGCTTGAGTATCTCGCTCCAAAACTGCCACTAAAGCACCACAAACCCCACTCCCCTATCATAATCCCCCCAACAAGAATCGGGTACTGGTGGGGTGACTGTCTTACCGGTACTGCCACCAAAAATGATTCAAGGGCATGTGCAAACAGAGGAAAAAAATACCAACGGATTGCTTTTCAGATTGAATTACTAGCACAAAGATACATGCATTTTAATGCAAATTTTGTTCCCAGAAGTAAAGTGTTCAAGAGATTCAAATACCCACAGGAATTCCAGTAGCATATCTTAACGGTATTCCTCTATTTACTGTGTCTTTTATTAAGAAATTAATTGCTGACAAATTTATTAGATGTCATATGCAGACATCTTTTTATCATCTTTGGCTGTGTGTTTCTTGGTAGTCTTTTCTTCTTGACAATATCATAAAAGTCTCTAGGGGTGCCAATAATAATAATGCTTATGCAAATTTCTTGGCCTGAACTGAATTTCAGCAGAAAAAAAAGGACAGGTTAACACTTTGTTAGTAAAACACTGGCTTTGTTTTCAAAGGAAAACAATACAAAACACACACCAAAAAAAAAAAAAAAAAAAAGAGAAAGAAAAACAGACTTAAATAATTATCTGTTTATGAAATGCTGAATCATGGACCCACATATGCCAGAAACCTTACCAGGTTATGTTTTCTATCCTGCTTGTCTATTTTTTCCGGTAGGGCTTAAGGGATTGATAGAAATTAATCATTTCCCAAAATCACCAACTCTTTGGGCAGCAGATATGAGAAAAAGATTTATCACATGATAGCAAACCCATCTCCACTTAAGAAATTACAGTTTGCCAGCCCTCTCGCCTCCGCAACCCCCAGTCACTCTACAGGGCTATTATTGCTCAAACACAGACAGATCCCAGGGGCATTAACCCAGCCAGGAGGTAGCTCTGGGAAAAACAGAACAAAACAAAGCAAAACAAAAACCAACAACAACAAAATAAAAAACACCACCCTTTGCCAAGCCAGGGCGCCAGCAACCTGGTAACACAGGTGAGGCATGATTATGTGGTCAAGTAACACAGTGAACTTGTACATTCCTCAGATAGCTGCAGGGTTTTAGTAGGGCATGATCTGCAAAATTATTGCTGCTGGTTTCTGGCAGACACCCAAGTTAAAAACAGTACCTGCAGCAAGGTCAGGGAAGTACTGGATAGGGAAAAACTTCTGACTGAAACACCTCTGGTTAAAGTTTACTTTTATGGCACAAAAAAAAAAAAAAAAAAAAAAAAGCTTTTTGCACAGACTTGAGGGAAATCACAAGTCACTCAGCACTTCTTTTCCCATGAGGGCTCCATGAACAATCAATACATTTGCTGCAGGAAAGTATAAAAAGCAACATATTCACAAACAGTATTTATAATTCCTGAAATGGCTCTGCTGCCAGCATGACTTTATAACCTCCATATATTCAGTTTTTAAAGCACCTTCTATTTCACAAGAGCCAGAATTAGTACGAGAATATTAAGACTACGTGGTGCCTATTAAAACTGTATGCAATCAACATTGTTGAAATAAATATGCAAAAAAAAATCTGTTCTTATCTGCCTCTGTGGTGTGCAGCAGTGCTAGCTCTTACCTTGTAATGCAGCTGAGCAAGACAGCTGTTGTAGAACATGAGATGGTATCTTGCACTGCTTCAGAAAGATAGCTCTCTGTCTAAATAGCACTGACAGTGGGAGTTGGTTCTACACAACCAAAACACAAGAATGGGAACAACACATGGACACGAAACCTCAGGTTTTGCCTTTTTCAGTTTGACCAACCTGTGCTGCTAACACTCTCCTGACCCAAGGCTCATTTTTAAACATACAGAGAGAAGAGCATGCTAAATGAGGCATGCTCCTGGCAGACTTATATTAAAACCAGGGAATATAGGGGTTTACAAAGCAGTAATCTAGACAAAGCTGAGAATTTTAATGTGGTTTTAATGGTTCAGAGGGGGAACATACATGCTTTCTGTCCTATTCAGGACATGGGAGCATCCCCATAGTAATAGGAAAGGGCCTTATTTTTCCCCTTCTAACTTTTTTGGAGTATAGGTAGGTTGCTTTTTTAGACAATTCCCATTGTGATGCTTTGATAAAACAGGAGGTACTATTCTGCTCATATTTATCAAATACTCAAAAAAACATCGTAAAATTTCTAAAGTACTCCTGTCCTGATATTCCCCAAGGGCTAAAGAGCTTTTAAGTACATGCCATTTAAATGTGTACTCCTATGACAACTATTGTCTTTTGCCATTTGCAATTTTGGAGGACGTAGTTGAGTTCCAGTGCCCCTGCAGAGAAGAAAAAAATCTGGTTTTCTCTAATTCTAAAGACTGAAACCAATGCAACTATGTGGTTCTCTAGTGCAAGAACCCATTTCTATAATGAACATCTGGAAAACAAACAAACAAGAAAAAAAGAAAAAGAAAAAAAAAGAAAAAAAAACTTTCATCACTGTGAATGTATTCTAGAATAAGCAAACATTTTATTTCACAGGTTATTTTGACTTCACAAACATCATGGATTCAAAAATTGCAGCAGCTGGAATAATCAGAAAAAAAATAAAATAAAAACACAGGAAAAGAAGGTGATGGACATGGAATTGCGCAAAGATTTGGAGAAAAGTGGAAACAACCTCTTCACCACACGAATGTGCTGATTCCTATTGTCTGGATTTTGGTACCAGAGGTGACCTTTCCAGCCTTGCATGGGAGGCCAACGCCTCGCCTCCTCCCTATGGACACCTCTGCCCACTCAACCCCTCTGAAGGGTCCCACTGCATCCATGCATCAGTTCCCACTGCTGTTAGAAGACTCCCAGATGCTCGGGTGGGGTCAGCCTGCAGGACATCACCTCCAGGAGGTGAGCAAGGGTCAAAAGCTTGTCCCATAGGGCATAACTTCAGATAAAGTTCTTGATGTGTTGTTGAGTAAACAGCCTTGCACCCGCTGTGCAATTGCTTCCTTTCTGCCTGCACGACAAGGACTGTGACAGTACCTTTGGACAGTGACCCAGGATCTTCCCAAACCACAACAGATAAGACAAACACAAAGCTGTAAGAGATTACATTTCATTTCCTAGCTTCTGCCAGAAACTGAGATGAAAGGTAAACAGCTATATGTGAGTTTGTGTATATAGACATGTACATGTCCTCCATGCTGTAGGGAGCAGTCAATATCTAGGGATGCTGGTAACTGCAGTTTTTGTTGCCTTTCTTAACAAAAGCACCAGAAAAGAGAGAGCACTGAAGCATAATTTTGGTCTGATGGATGTAATTACATACTTATGCATTTTTTTTCTAGTCAGTAGCTTTCTACCAAGTTTTAAAAGAGCTGTAAGTTATGCCAAATCAATAACACACAGTTGTGTATATGCTCCTCTGAAAAGTGAAAGACGCTATCATTCCTGATCCACTTGATGTGACTGAAATACAAAAAGTAATTGTGAAAAACAAATTGTGCAGACTGTGCAAAATGAGACTTGTTGCTATTAAACCTCTAAATGGTCTATTAATTTTCATTACTCAAAATTATACAATTAAAATCACAGATTTAATCAATTAGTTTTCAGTAATTAGGCTAATCCTTTCTGAGACCATCACAGAACGTTTTGAACAAATGACTACTGCAAATGCTGTGTGTGTACTACTCAGCTTTTCCGTTTCAATCTTTTTATATAAATTGACATCTATTACTTCAATAAAAAAAAAAAAAAAAGTGCTTCAGGAGTCATGAATACTCTGAAATAACATGCAGTTATCTTTCAGAAGAGGTCAAAAAATGTAGAAAAATAATCTGCTGTTTAACATTTAATTAAAATGAAGCTATTTAATGAATTGAAATTAAATGTTAATTTAATTAAAAAGAAGCTATTAAAAAAAAAAAAAAAAAAACATAAAAATGAAGATACCCATATCGGACATCTATCCCATGGCCTACTATAACATTCTATGATTCATCAGATACAAAATAGTGTAGAGTGAAATCAATCTCATGCAGCCAGATAAACTGTCATGTGTCATACTGACACGTTACTACATGCTCTCTAACTGCAGTTAAACAAATGTTCCTTTGAAACACAGTATAAAGTGCATTAAAAAAAAAAAAAAAAAGGGTTACAAATGCATGTATATACTATACATTTTGGTGGCATTAGTCTTAGCTCAATCATTAAAACTACACTGAATTTTGCATGAAAAGAAGGAATCCACTTAACCTTCAATATTCTTCAAAAGTAATGTCAGCCTGCAAGCATTAGCACCACCGTCAAGAGCTTACATGAGAGCTAATGCCAGGGATTTAGTTGGCCCATAATTTATTTTCACTTTATTAAAATATTTTCCTTCATTTGCAGTAGGCATCCAAACAAAGAGGGAGATTACCTAACAAAACAATGAAGTAGCTTTATACGTCTTTACCAGAAATCTTCTTTTTGCTATATGGATCAGTAAAGATGGCTTGCTAGGTTACAATTGTTTTCATTAATCATTAACAAATTTCATGTTACCTGAGATGTTATTCACTAAACACATACTTTAGAGTTTTATAGGCAATGCTTATTGGGTTATTTCTTTAAAGCCATGCTTTTCAATAACACTCATTAATGTGTACATCAATGAATTCAAGAGTAATAAAGAATATTTGGCTTCAATTTTTATTATCCTTTCAAATTTTTCCCTATTCATCCTCTTTTATTTCTAAATCCACTACAGCAATCTATTGAGTCACTGTTTATACATTCCAGAACAGCTTGCATTCACTTATCTCCTTTTAGAAAAAGCTTGTTTTCCTTACCATTTTCCTATTCAGTGCTTTTTTGTTGTTGTTGTTCATTTTAAATTTACTTGAAATATTAATTTAAAATTTTCAGATTACCTGTATTCAGTTTTCACATCTTTTATGTTGTGTTTTCAAACCAATTTTTGAAATTTTCTGATTATATCAACACCACTAGCAGGTGTTGAAGCCCAGTTTGTTAGCACAATGATTGTTAGTAGATCATACCATCCCTGTGATAATTCCTGCAAGAAAGCCAGACTCTTGTGTTCCTATTCAGAAAGAAATAGAGGGGCTTTTTTTGTTGTAGATCAAGAGTAGTTTTTTAACATAGTTCATTGGTTTCAGAGTACAAATAAGACAGTCCCTTTCAGCCTTACTTTCTGAGGTTCTGTGAGTTAGGATCTGATTTTTTGTATATATGCATATACATAGCTTGCTCATTACTATTAAATAAGGAAGAAGATATTTTACTTCACGTCTTGAACTTCTCTTATTTCATGTAACTGAATGTGTCTGTACTGTAACACAACATTAGTTAGCAGGTTTCCCTCCCTGGAACCTAAACTGAGATAAATATTTAGTAGTTCATCTATTTTCATACAGGAGTAATATTTTCCCTGTCTAGTAATTTGCTTATTGTCCAGGCTACTGGAAAGAAACCATTCTAATGGCTCTAACCATTCCAACAATTCTAGTTGCTAAAAGGCATTGAATTCACCTTCTCCAAGCACCACCAAGAAATCTATTTGCAAACACAACTTTATTTTTAAGGAAATACAGAGCTTCTAATGAGTATGGTCATTGCAAGACTTTATTGCCATAGGATTACATACAGAAACACATCTTATCCTAGCAATAGGATACTTTACCATTGGTGGCTATGCTGTAAAGCTCTATACAGTAACATGAATTTGCTCAAAATTTACATTGCAGTTACAAAAATCTTCCACTAGATGCCGATATATTATAGTAGAAATTATAATGGCAGTCAAATCGTACCAATTCAAGCATAAGAATAATAATAAATATTTTTTCATATATGTGCTTGTCCTGATTTGGATTAAGACTTCTACAATTGATACTCCATCAGATGTGTGCCTCTTAACTGAAGGCCATTATATCTAGTGTCATCTGGACATGGTCCTGGGCAAGCAGCTCCAGGTGTCCCGCCTTCAGCAGTGGGATTGGACCACATAGCCTCCTGAGGTCCATTCCAACCATTTTGTGATTCCATGATTAGAGAGACTGTCTAACTTTAGTAGGTCTGGTTCTGTAAATTTAGCAGATACCTGGTTAGATCATCTGGTTAGATGATGCTCTGGAGCCTTCTGAACAACCATCAGCCTGGTCAGTGAGCCTTGGCAGAGCTGGGGCAGGCAATCACATTTCCATCCTCCACACCCATTTGATCTGCTGTGATCACAGGTGTATGGTACAAATCATGATGAACTGTAGATCCATGATACAGATAACCAGTGAATCAATGCTTGCCCAACACTACTTACACACAGCATCAATGAGGGAACCTCAGACATTTTCTACTTGATATTTGGTAGTGATTAAAAATTTGATTCCACAATATCTCTTTGTATTGGAAGATGTGCAAATTTAAGAGCAACTCATAACTTATGCTGAGGAGACTACACACACACACACACACACACACACACACACACACACACACACACACACA
>CM021698.1:125745098-125779725 GCA_011074415.1 Stictonetta naevosa | reverse complement strand
AAAGAAAGAAAGAAAGAAAGAAAGAAAGAAAGAAAGAAAGAAAGAAAAGAATTTGCTTTCTGACTGCAGTTTCACCGGATTAGAGCAGTTCCCCGGCTGTTCCAAAGTGTTTCTCTGCAGCTGCTGGCTTGCACGGAAAGATATTACAAGCGCTTCAAGGATGAGTTTAGGCTGTATTGTTTGGCAGACTTTCTTGCTGACATTTCAAGACAGTTCTAGCTCCCCCTCGTGGATAATTAACCACAGGAAACGTTTTCCTTATTGACGGGCTCCACTAGTTACACATTGATGTATATAACCTGGACCTAAAGTGTGGATGCCATTGAGATAAACTTTTATGTAAAGTAAATTAAAATGACATCACTCTCTAATTTCTAACCCTCATCAGCACAATTCCCCATTTTCCCATGATGATCTCAGTGAGGTTTCGAGAGGACTCCCCTCTCTCCTTCCCCAGCTCCGTCTGTGTGACACCCAGATTGCTGGCCACAGGATGGAAGATGCCCTTCTTGCCACTGCTCTGCCTCAGCACTTGGCCAATAGCCAAAAAAAAAAAAAAAAAAAACAAAAAAAAAACTCCTTTCAGGAGAAACCAAACCCACTGAGCTCTTCTGAAGACAATATTTGAAATTCTTTCTTATGGTTCCTTTCTGAGCTGTTTCAAATATTTTTAGAGTACCTGCTGTAAGATAATATGTGATGCCACCTATAGAAATAATACCCATTTCCCTGTTCTTCCTTCAGATTTCCATTCAGCTCTCCATAGATGCATAAAATATGAAGATGACATCACTGTGCTAAGTCTTCATGATTATTTGATGGTCCATCATGATACCATGATTCTTCATTAAACAGAAGAAAAAGCCAAGTGGAAAACAAACAAACAAACAAACAAACAAACAAACAAACAAACAAAAATCTAGACCATCTAGACTTAAATCCTTACAAGGTGCTCCTATGTTGTGTTTCACTGATGAGAAAATATCTTGCTGCTTCATTTTCATGTGAAGACTTTGATATGCTATTCATGTAAGGTATTAACTGAAATGGCATATCAAAATAAACAGTATTTTGTCAAGCTCAGAATTCTACCATGTGATGTCACATTCATCACTACATTCTCACAGACCATACATGAGAAGTCAATGGAAAGTGATTGCATAACAGTAGTGTTCTGTAGCACTTAAAATGCCATTCACTACTCCTGTTGTACATTAATAAACTAAAACAAGCAATTTTTATATCATGTAAATGTTTGGGTTTTGTCTATATAGTGGTAATAGCTATTCCAGCTCAAAAGTAAAAAGAATCACCCACAAGACTGCCATAAGCAAGCTGGATGATTTTACACATAAACATCCCTCAGAAGAGAGTTCCTTGCACTTTTCCCAGCTCCTGCTGGCTTCCAGTGAAGCAGAAATTCTTCCAGCACAGCCAGGTGCTGCACTTCCCCTTCACATCTGCAAATGGAGCAAATATGACAGCTGCTCCTTCAGAAACTGTGACCAAAATAAGTAATAATGATGTTCCTGGAGAAACAGTGGAGACCTCACACACCTCCCCCATGAAAATGCACACACAGATCAGATCCAGTACAAAAATAATTCTGGTCTGAAAATTCTGTACTAGAGAAATCTGACAGCATGTAATAAACATCTTTTTCAAATTCATGCTCCTCATAAATTAAGGATGATACAGTGGCAATATGTCTTCTCTTTACTTTGTTAGATATTTTACTTTCACTTTAATTTTCAGAAAAACAATTATTCTTTGGAAAGGATCCAATTTACAATGACATGAATCTGCAGAAGCCCAAAAAAATCGTTGTAAATAAGAACAATACAATTTCATTACAGTTCTTGTGACTTGTCTTTCCAATGTCTTATTTCATTATTTTGAGGGAACTCACAATCAGCAAATTCACATCCACCAGGAATTTACTCTCCTATTCAAATGAACTGAAATAAATAAGTAGCAGACAACTGATTCTGCCAGCGCCAATGATGCTCAGACAGCCAGGGTTCACAGCAGAGAACACCTGCACAGATTCTATTTTTGTTTCTATATATTTTTTTTCATTTTGACTTGGAAAAAATATATATATTTTTTAATGTATTATAGGATACAAACCAAGCTAAATCAACCAAACAAAATGTGTCTCCTTATTCTGCCCTTGAATGTAGTTTTTCCACACATTAACTATTCAAGAGGCTTATAGAAATGCCAGAAACAATGTACATGTCTTGCTTAAAAATCTCAAAACTCTGATACAATCATAACTTTAGACTCACTGAAATGATTACATGCCAAGACAATATTTTATCTGTACACAAGAAATCAAATTATAGTATAATTGTCTGTTACTAGGCAACCATTGATTTTTTTTTAAAGATGAGTAATCAATCCTTGGAGACAAAGAATAAACCAAACATAATAAGTAGTTACCACTTAGCCCTTTAGATAATCCTTAAAACCAAGCGCCACTCTTTTCTCTCTTCTGAAAACTACTCTTTTTATCTCACAACATCAAAGGACCATTCCAGGTACATTTGTGCAGTTTTGTTAAATCATTCCCTGCTGTTAATTACTTAGGGGATATAAGAATGTTTGTGTCAAAACAGAAAAATAAAGTGAGCCTGTGAGACAGAATTTAATGTGTTAAATCTTTTCTAAAGCACAGGACTGAGAGGTACTGTACTGTTGGGCCATTTTACCATGTCTTCTGCAACCTCCTAGCCAGAGTATTTTCATATTGTTACATTTTTTCTATATCTTTTTTTTTCATCTCAGCCACAACATCCCCTAAAACTTTCTTCTAGTGGAAGCTGCTCCAGCAACTTTTTTTCTCCCTTGGTCAGCAGCCATCTTCCAGCATCTAGCCTGTAACTTATTTACATGTATTTGTTCCAGCATCCATCATCCTTTAGCTTATTTAGCTCTTTACCATTGTGTTAAGCCACTAGATTTACCTACGAATAACAATCCCTTTCTTTGTCTTTATTTTGTTAGGTAAAAGAGATCAGCCTTTTAGCTTCCTTTTGCACCAGAGGATACCCTTTAATACCAAGTCTCTGCATTGATTCTTGTCAGCTTTTATTTTTCCTGTACCCTTCTTCCACATCTGTGTTTCATCAGTGCCTTACAACTAATATTTCGTCTCTTCATGGGAAATACCTTTCCTGATGACTTGCCATTATATCTGCCTTCCCCCCCCCCCCTTCCCCCCCCCATACGACAAAGGCTATTCTCAGTAAGAAAGAGTAAGATTACCTAGCACCCATGACATGAACCCAAACATATTATAACTATGTGAGCCTGGGCAGAAATGGAGCAAAGGGAGAAGTAGGGAGAAGTGAGAAATTTGACAATGATTATTCCTTAAAATAAGTCATACAAGATAATAAGAAAACAAATAGTCCATCTACAGAACACTTTAGACATCAGTAATAGTGAAAGAAATGTGGGAAACTGAATAGAAGAGCCTGAACATGTTAAATATTAAGTGTGATTATCTATGCCAGTTAGCATAACTGAGAATGGATGGGATAATTCATACAGGTTGGATGTGCACAGAGTAAGCCTGTTGAGAAGACAGCTGGGGTGGAGGAGGAGACAAGCTGCTGCACCATGCCAGAGAACCACAGGCTCTACATCTTGGCTCCACAGGGATAGTAGAAGGTCCTCAGCTGGAAATGCTCAGGTAAAGGTGAGAATAGACTGCACCCTGTCAGAAAAGTGAGCCATATAGTTGTCTGAAAATCTCTCTCCTAGAGCTGGGAAAGGAAAGCAAATTCTATTAATGATTGGGAAGGCCAGCTTCGAAAGGAAAGATGAAGAAATCAGCTAGAGAGGGAGACCACCAATGTTCAGTAATGCTTCTAGGAAAACCAGCTGTGCATGCAAAGGCAAGTCAAGTAGCAGAATTATTACTTGATAGTTTAATATTTCTAGGAAAAAAAAAGGGGGGGGGGGGGGCGGGGGGAGAACAAGAAGAGTTGACATAAAGACAGAAGATACCAGATTCAAGGAAAGGAAGATATTTTACTGGCAAAAAAGTAGCACACTTTAAAGAAAAATAAATAAATATATAAAGCAATTGCACCATCCAAAAGGAAGAATAAGAAAACTTACAAACAGTTCAGCTTGACAAAGTCATGAGTCCTCAATAATCTGAACTCACAAAGCATATGGCAGGAAATGAATGAGAAGCAAAAAAAAAATTTGAAGCACGAAGTACAGAATGAGGCTGGGCAAGGCACAAAGGCAGATCCAATAGACAAAGAACATACAGGAAATAAAAAAGTACTCTATACACACATACTGCAAGGGCAAAACCACAGAAAGAGATGATACAGAAAAAGGTAATGTTCATTCATTGTCTGCTTTAGAAGCACATCCACATATTTGTATTTTGTTTTGCATTGTCTTACTCCTACTAGCAGCAGATCTTGCACATCTTCCTATTGAAATGCTTATTTCTCTGTTCCTGTCGCCCAAACTACCTTAGCTCATCAAGATCATTTTCAGTATTTATCCTGTCCTCCAGCATGCTTTATACACCTTCCAGTTCTGCTATTGAAAAAAATACATATTAGTATCAAACCCAGAAAAGACCCTCGCAGGTCTCCCCAGTACCTTTTTTTTTTTTTTTTTTTTTTTTTGACAGTAAATTCCATGGCAAGGTTTTTTGACATCTGAATTCAAAGTTTTGCACTCAGCTAGCTGTACATTACCATTTATCTAGCCTATTTACTAAATGAATATATCATAAGAAACATAACAAAAACCCTAATAATGCCAAGGCAGATGAAATTTGCTTCTCACCATCTGTCCAAAAGACCCATTATCCTATCAAAGAAGGAAATAATATCGGCTTGACATGACTTGTTGACTGCAATTCATCTCATTTTAATCTTTCGAGTGCTTACAGGTGTTTGAAATTTTTATTCCAGCATTTATTTGGAAATCAGGGTTACTTGACTAGTTTAGAGGTATGCATCCTCACCTTCTATTCCTCATTTCTTTTCCTGTCATCCCTCCTACAAAGATTATTTTCAAATAGTTCAGAATCAGTAACAGAACAAGATCAAAAAAACAACCCCCTGTTGAAATTAAGACTGTTCACATGAAATCTAGAAGTTTGCATCTCACATACCGCAAACATTTAACAGAAATATGCTAAAATAATAGTGGGAACAGAAAGTGAAAAAGATGAATATACTACAATATCATGTTTAGGCTAATGAAGGTCATAAAAAACACATTGATATTATATAATTTATTTCTTGGCATATTTTTATTTTCTTTCCTCATTTCTGAATAAAAGTACTGGCATAGCCAGGTGCTTCTAATCATTACAATTCCAAATGTAGACCTCAGAGTAGTCTGAGAAAGGAAAGTCTTGGCTGAAATAAAAGATGAGAGAGAAATACATATCTCATGACAGATGTCTAGTCTTTGACTTTTAATTTTTTTATTTTATTTTTTTGTTCATGCCTGCTGATTCATGTCTTGATTCTCTTTTTCCTGGAAGTCTTTGCTACTCATTGTTGTACCCTTCAATCCTGTAACTTTTGAATAGGAACACAATTTTTATCCAGTGCTGACAGCTTGTCAGCTTTCTCCAAGTAATTTATCATGAGAGATGCTTATCTTGTGTTATGTCCAAGACTGAAAGAATCTGCTTTTGGTTTTTGTTAAATAAGCTAAAAACTATAAACAACTCTAGTGAATGAGGTTGCACTGAAGTACTGAAATCCATTTTTGTTTACGCTTTTTTCTTCTCAGTGCAGTTTTCTGTTCTTTAATCCTTTATTTAGAGGAATCTTGTCAGTGAAAGAGGGAAATCCTTTCCTGTCTGATGAGAACTTGGAGGATTAGAGCTCAAGGTCATAAGGACAAGAACCGATCCTCCCCAAACTCCGAAAAGAAAGGACAAGGAGAGTGTACCCCCATCTTATGGATGCAAAGGGTGAACTGGTAATGACAGACATGGAGAAGATCAAGGTACTCAACAACTTCTTTGCCTCGGTCTTCATTGACAGTCAGGCTTAACAAGTCTTTAATTTCCCTGAACCCGTAGATGGAGGCTGGGGAGACCAAAGTCCCACCCACTGTAAATGAAGAGCAGGCTCACGACTAAACAGGTACAAATCTGTGGGACCTGATGACATTCATCCCAGGGTCCTGAGGGAACTGGCTGATGTAGTTGCCAAGCCTCTCTCCATCATATTGGAAAAGTCCTGGCAGACAGCCAAAGCGACTCGAAAAAGGGAAACATCACTCCCATTTTCAAAAAGGGTAGAAAGGAGGACCTGGGCAACTACAGACCAGTGAGCCTCACTTCTGTGCCTGGCAAGATTATGGAAAAGATCCTCCTGGAAGCAATGCCAAGGCACATGCAAGACAAAGAGGTGATTAGAGACAGTCAGCATGGCTTCAGCAAGGGCAAATCATGCCTGACCAATCTGGTGGCTTTCTATGATGGAGTGGCTGCATCAGTTGACAAAAGAAGACAGACCGATGCCACCTACCTGGACTTCTGCAAGGCCTTTGGTCCCATACAACATCCCAATCTCCAAACTGGAGAGATGGATTTAATGGGTGGACCATTCATGGGATAAGGAGTTGGCTTAAAGGTCGCACCCAGAAGAGTGGTAATCAGTGGCTCTATGTCCAAGTGGAGGCTGGTGATGAGTGGTGTACCTCAGGGCTACTGTCCTGGGACCATATATCTTTATAATATCTTTATCAATGACATGGACAGTGGGATCGAGTGCACTCTCAGAAATCTGCAGATGACACCAAGCTGAGTGGTGCGGTTGTTAGAATAGAAGGAAGTGATGCCATCCAAAGGAACATGGGCAAGCTTGAGTAGTGGGCCCACATGAATCTAATGAGTTTCAACAAGTCAAAGTGAAAGGTGATGCACCTGGGCTGGGGCAATCCCAGATGTGAGTACAGACTGGGTGAAGAAATCATTGAGAGCAGCCCTGCGGAGAAGGACTTGGGGGTTCTGGTGAACAAAAAGCTCAACATGAGCCAGCACTGCATGCTTGCAACCAAAAAGGCCAGCTGCATCCTGGGCTGCATCACCAGAGTGGCAAGCTGGTCAAGGGAGGTGATTGTCGCCCTCTGCTCTGCCCTAGTGAGGCCTCACCCAGAGTACTGCATCCAGGTCTGGAGCCCACTGCACAAGAAGGATGTGGACCTGTTAGAACGAGTCCAGAGGAGGGCCACAAAGATGATCAAGGGGATGGAGCACCTCTCCTAAGAAGAAAGGCTGAGAGAGCTGGGGCTCTTTAGCCTACAGAAGAGAAGGCTCTGGAGTGACCTCACCGCAACCTTTCAGTACTTAAAGGGGACTTATAATAAAGATGGAAAACAACTCTTTGTTCAGTCAGATAATGACAGGATGAAGGGTAATGGTTTTAAACTAGAAGAGGGGGGATTTAGATTAGGAGGAAATTCTCACTCAGAGGGTGGTGAGGCACTAGAACAGGTTGCCCAGAGAAGCTGTGGATGCCCCATCCCTGGAGGTGTTCAAGACCAGATTAGATGGGGCCCTGAGCAACCTGATCTAGTGGGTGGCGCCCCTGCCTGTGGTGTGGGGGAGTTGGAACTACATGATCTTTGAGGCCCCTTCCAACCTAAGCCCTTCTATGATTCTGTGATTCAAGCTCAAGCTTCCCTACTAAGAACTCTGATTTGCAAAGCAGGTGCACACACAGAACTTGTACAGGGCTACCCTACTTCTTCTAGCCACTTGTCACAGTACTGTTTGACTTTCTCTCAGGAGAAAGTCCCCTGGAGTCATCTGCTCTACCTCTTGCTGTTCCTCCCTCCCTGTTCTTTCTCCAGTGACAGGTTCAGAAAAAAAAAAAAAGAGGCTAACTTACAGAAACTCTGGCCTTACATTGTGCCACCAGCTTTCAAGCCTGAAGAATTGCTGAAATATACCACACCACCCAGACATGACTATAAAGGCAAAAACTCAGCATCTTGGAGTTTTATTCATATAATATATTCCTCACTAATTATGCTACGGAAAACATATTAAAAATAATTTCATGCATTAGACCAAAATGATGGCATGTCACCTCTGAAGGAGATAAAAAAAATAATAATAATAATAATAAAAAAACACCTGAGAGTAGAGTGACTATGTGAAAGAGCAAATAAAAATAATACAAAATCAATGGTTTGTTCAGGCTTCTTTTGTTGTTTTCTTATTAAGGAAAAAGCCTTGGGTGGCTATACTTTTACTGGGGTGGAGGGGATTATCCTTATTTAATATTAGAATATAAGTTCTCAAATGCTTTTATCACAGGGGTTGTATCTCAACAGAGCTCACTACTTCCATTTACAGAAAATCCATATCTGCCCTGCAGAAGCACTTGAGATACCATCCTGTAAGCACTTAGTGTCTGGAGCAGTGCCTGCAGAACATGATCAGCCAGCTGTCTTAAGGCCACCTACAAGTGCTCTGCAGACCAGTGATCCCCAAACCCTTCAGTGAACAAATATTTAGAGCATTTGTGTCTACAAAGATGCTTTCTTAGTACATTTTTCAAACCCACATTATAACTCTCTTAAAAGAGAAGGAAAGACTGAAAAAGGGCTTCAGAAAAGACTATTTCAACAGCAGTAGACCTTTTAAGCTCTGCAAAACTTACATATGCGTTATCCATACATGCACACTCATACATATGCACACATGCTTATAGATGTAATCATTCATGATTCATCAGGGCAATACAGACCTGGACACAAAACCATGAGAGCACTTTTGACCCTTCCTGTTTAGAAAAGGGCAAATGACTTCTACTCCACCACAAAAAAAAAAAAAAAAAAAAAAAAAAGATGAAAAATCAATACAATTCTGATACAACAGTTCAGACATACCGCTAAGCCCTGCCTTTGCATATAATGGTTGTACTGTACCACATAAAGAAAACAGAAGGAGATGTACCAGGAATAAACCATAAACCATGGTTTTCTTTGTGTATCTCGTTTGCTGTAAACTGCCAAATTTTATAATTCTCTCCCTTGTGTCAATTATCTGGTGCACAATATGCAATTTCATATTAAAGACTCTCTTTCAGTCAAGGTATTGGGTCTCTTCTACCCAGCAACCTATTTTCACAAAATTTGCAGGAATTGCATCTTCATTGATGCATCTTCAATTGCTGCCTTGCTACTCACATCAAGCAATTAAAACACCCAACATGTTGGGGTAAGAAGGTGAAAAAACAGTGAGAGCACTGCTGAACAGATAGTGTTAGGCTAAGAAGAGGAGGTTGCAGTGACAGTGTAGTGTGTAGGGAAGGACTCCTTGCACAACGTATTTGCTTACAAGCTAAGTACGAACTGGCTCTAAATAAGCTCTTTAGTAAAGTACTGTCAACTATTAAACATTTCCAAAATTGCTTTAAGTTGATTACAGTTCTAAGGTTTGGAAAACTTGATTCTAACTAATCTTATTTATCCTATTGAGCCTTTGAATTTTTTTCTCCTGACCACAAGAGCTAATATCTCATTTATTTTTGGCAGGGAAAAGGGTAGATAATGGGTGTTGTTTGATTTCTTATATAATCCTCTTACTGAAAAGGAATAAGCTTTAAGGGAAAAAGTAAATATCATAGATGTTTTATAGTCTGAGACTACATGAAAAATATTGCTAGTATTCTGTCAGTATTGGTTGCTATTGGTTTAAAAACAACTGTAAAATAACTTAATAATATATATATTATATATATAAAGGGCATAACAGAATACTATCAAATAAGAAAAAAAAATGCTTTTTAAAAGTCACTGAAGTTCAGCTTTGTGATATTCAGACAGTAGGTATTGTCTATGGCCTAACTCTGAAAGAAACTTACCTGACTACAACCCATAACTTCCACATTAACATATGTGCTAGTGCTACAAGAAAGTCAGCTACTCATGTTTGAATAATTCTTGGTACATTAGTGAAGTCTGGTGTATTTGGAAGGGATTAGTAGATGTCAAGCTACTATAAAAAGTCATCTAATCCATTTGTGAATCACATACTGTTTCAGAATACAAGTTAAGAAGCTCCATGCAACAAGAGGCTACAGTGCTATAATCACAAATAAACAGCAGCCATAGCCATAGTTACCAAAACTAGTACAAGTACACAGCTTATCTGACTGTATTAAACTGGGTATCCATTAAAGACATCGCCTCTGCCAGTTATCTGCTATGGGGAAAGTTTCATACCTGCTTTAGTGTACAATTGGCTGTGTGAAATGTCAGCCACTTCAATTTCCAAATCAGAAAGAAAATACAGCTGCTTTTATCAGAGCACTGTATTTGATGTAATCCCCTGAGCATGTTTTGTAGCTAAGAAAAGGTAAACATGTCTGCACAGAATTTATGTTCACAGCCTGCCTTGACTGCCAAGTTTCAACTGGTATGTGTTGACCAAAATCTGTTACACTAAACAAGCATTATGTAACATGTCTCTCTCAACCACTGAACTGGGCTCCTCCTACCTAAATTAGGAGATTGAAGATAAGTATTGGCAGGCATTCATGGTTTTAGAGATGAGGATGAGGATATATTATCATTTATGCAAGTTGATGAATTTAGGCAGTTTATTTGTTAAAGACCTACTCAGATCTTTCATAGCATTGAACAATATACTTAAGACAACCTAGATGCGATTTTAGGTAAGATCAAAGCTGCATTCTGCGGAGGAGGAGATAGTGGTCAAAAGCAAAACGCCTATTTATTACATAAATCTTTCCTTCTGAGCTCAGACAGTTTTTGTTCTACCAAAGCATTTGAAATGACATGGCACCTTGTACAGTTATTCACCTCAATTCAAAAATACTAGATTCTTTCAGACTCTCAGTGTTACTCAATACCTCAGTGGCAGAGTTCAGAAGTTTTCGGCTTACTGACCTGTTGACTTGAACCTCCATCAGAGATAATATACAAGTTTCATAAATAATTCTTCTAGTTTCTAATAGGTCATATCCTGTAATTTTTACTTTGTGAAACAGTGAAGCATACAGTGAAGCATTTATTTGCAAAACTGTAGAGCATTATTTTTATGTCATTTTGTCAGGGTGGGAAGCAAATGACCTGTTAACTAAAAAATAACTGTATCTACGTACTCCTTGTTTCATCTCAACGGACAACTGTGGTAGTTCTGCACAGGTAGCCACATTGATTGTAATGACAGTAGTGAGTGACAATGGCACTTAGACAAAGTAGTTAACTGCAGTGTAATCGCTGTAAAGTGTAATTGCTGTGGTGCATGCCATTGGATTCAGTCAGTATCACACTTACCAGTGGTGCATGCCATTGGATTCAGTCAGTATCACACTTACCAGTTCATCAGTTTACCATTCTGCAGATCAAATAAACCATCTTCCAACTTTGACACTCCTACCAATACTTCATTTTTTTGCATATCTTATTCAGAAGTATGTACCTCTGAATCAATCTTTACTCATGTCCCTATAAGGACAGAAGTTTGGTTACATGCCTGATTGCACAGAACAAGGAAAGAAAACAAAATCTTCATCATTTATTGAAAAGGAGAATGGGTAGTGAGATTGCTTTTTGATACAGGACAAAATACATATTACAAGAAGCAGCATGCAAATGTGTTCATCATATGCAACACCTGTTATTTTGCCCCTACCTATGCAGAGCAATGAAGTACTTTTCAAGGAGCCTTGACCATGTGCTTTGCATGCTGATCAGGAGCAGAGATCTTCCCTTCCCATCCTATTGCAAGCACTCTCAAACAATGAGGAAACTACACTCTTTTGTGTACATTTGCACATGCAGGCAGAAACAGCAAACACTGAAAATACCAGCAAAAGCCAGCACAAACGTTTTCTACAGCTGACAGATAATATCAAGTTTTAACTGGAACACTAGAAATGCTTGGTGTGGAGCCATGCTAGTTTTTCTCCTGCTTGTGGGCAGAGAGTGAACAAGTTACATATGTCTTAACAAGTATTTGTCTTCAGCACTTGTCTTCCTTTCAGAAGTCAACCGTCCTGTTTTACTGAACTTTTCCTAAAATACCCTATCAATAATATTGGTAGTCTGGGAACAGACATGCCTTTATTCAGTTTAAAAATTAAGGGACACAAGAATAAAGCAGAAGCCAAGAAGCTGTTGGATCATCAATTTTACATAAAATTATAACTAAGCATTACTGGTGTCCAGCCTAATGTGCTCTAGTCCACTTCCTCCCCTCCAAATAAAGCCTTGGACAGGAGTCAAAGCCCTTTAACCTTCTTTTTTTTTGGTAAAGACTTTTTTTACTAAAGAATGTTTTGCAAGATATCCTGATAATATGAAAAGCTGGATACATCCATCTTTGTGAAACTTGCTTTATTCACTTTTCCAATGTGTTTACTATGTAAATTTGTTTTACGTCCTCTAACTCTTCAGTGATTATTACAGAGATTTCTTTGACTAATAGATGCTACGGTGTGAGAAGATATTGGTGACTCACAGGAGTACTTCCAAATTTTAAGTGGACAATTTATTTTTGAAAAGCATGGCCACTGCTGGGAGCACCAGCAGCCAGGTCTCTCCTAGTGATCAAGGTATCATATAATTTGATTCTCTTGGGGCCAAAGTATCCTCCATTCCTGATTGCACCTTCGGCTTTTCCAGACTGTTTAGCTTATAGCCTTGTGCCAGAAAAAGCCACGTGATCCACAGAAGATCTCAGCAGAAACAGCACCTTCGCATGCTATACTTGCTAGGAACCCCTTCCCAGCCTGCTTCTTCTTCAGGTACAACTCACACCTGACTTACCATTTTGTTTAGCTGCTGACTGTTGTATCAACAGCACTACTGGCAATAGGTAGCTTGGCACTCACCTCGCACAGCACAACCAAAGCCTGTGTCACCTCCAGAGCAACAAGTGCAGAGCTGCAGGGCTGAGAGATAAGGGGGACTGCCACCCTCCTGCTCCTCTCCTCCTCCCATTTGCCTGGTGCCCTTGTTCAAACAGTGTCAGTCAAATTTGGAGATGTAATTTACCAAGCAAAAACCTATGCAGAAACTGACTGGGGCTGACACCCATGATGCCAGCCAGCACTGCACACACATGTATGTTAATGTTTTATTCTTAAGCAGCGACTTCTTTGCTCCAAGTGCAGTGATAGCAATGCACAGGATGAGGGCAAGGTGCTGAGCAGTGACTCAGTCCCTGATAGACACACGTACTCCCAGCTGTACCCCCGGGGTTGTCAGCACAGGCAAATCATGAACTGACCCCACCTCTGTCCAACTCATCTGTGTCTCACGCTACCTCCACAGATATCAGCAGGCTGATTAGCTCTGGCAGGCTTCTTAGGGAGAGATAGGAAAGCTGGCTGGGGCAAAAGAAACACAACAGTCCTTGAGGCTATTAAAACAGGATCCCCAACCTCTTGCTAATTAGAGTTTCAGAGAGAAAGTCGGGCCCACTTTACCTTCTTGCTATTTGTCAGTTTTGTTTTGCTTTGTTTCTGGTTGGTTAGTTGGTTTGGTTGTTGGGTTTTTAACACTGTTTCAAAGGAAATACGTCTGTCACCTTTATGATCTTCATTGCTGTAGCCTTCTATCTCCCTGTGCCCAGAGATCATGTTGTCACAACCCAGCTCCCCATGAACACTGGCCACCTTAGCATTCATCTGGAGCTGCTTTGTTCTCAGCACTCTCAGGCTGAGGGCATGCATCCCTTGCACACACCCTGGGTACAGTGCTGAAAAGGGATGGAATGAATCCCTGACTAATTAATTAATGTTTGTTTACCAGCTGTTCTGTCCCTGCCCCGTGTTTGCCTGCTCCCCACGATTCTTCCTTAGGCATTCATCCAACCTTTGCTCCAAGAGTTAGTAGCAGTGACTCCAATCTTGACAGCAGTGTAGCTTTTAGAAGTGCTTCTAGAAAAGGGAGAAGAAGAAATTTAAGCAGCACCAGAAGGATCTGGGAGATAGGTATGCCACTGAAGCCTGAGAATCAAGGGCTGGAAGCAGGCATCCCATTTGAAAGGAAAATGCCTTTAACACTGCCTGAAGCTCATGTTGGAAACACTGCCTGGGCAGGGACCAGAAGGATGTCCTCCTCTTACCCTCAGTTTCTTGGCTGACTGGGTAGAAGACCGTCTTGGATCTAGACAAGCTTGAAAGTTCACTGGAAGATGCAGATTTGTTGTCAGACTGCAAAGTTACTGACAGCTGAAGGAATCTTTCTGGATCAATGGCTAATAAGATATCTTATGACAGAGTGAATGAGAGGCAGGTCTCCAGCAACGTAAGCCTGACTCCAGCAACTGCTTTCAAATCATT
Organism: Stictonetta naevosa; assembly: GCA_011074415.1. Classification (NCBI taxonomy): domain Eukaryota; kingdom Metazoa; phylum Chordata; class Aves; order Anseriformes; family Anatidae; genus Stictonetta; species Stictonetta naevosa. Next base: position 125,765,392 of record CM021698.1, on the reverse strand, counting down.
CCAGGATCCTTCCTCAGGTGGCTTCTAGATGAACAGAGGATGCTTGTTACAAGGGGATCGTGGACTGCAACGAGTGTGAATGCAAAGGACAAACAGGCAGAAGCTGATAATCTTTCAACACACAGAAGTGGAAAAGCTGATGATTGCTAGCACTTCCCATGTACTAGGCGACTGCTGGTAACTTACACCCATATGTCAAAGTCCATGGAGACCTAGCCCAAGAGAGATCAGTCCTTGAGAGACGGAGTCCAACCGATGGTGGTGACAGTAGTGCCCATGCGCCATTATACCTTCATGTTGTACTTTATGCAGTTCAGCTTCAAGGGAAAACTTCCTGATATTTCAATCCAAACTTATTTCACAGCGTTAGTTGAGACAGACGTGGCTTTTTAAGACTTTTGTAACATGGCCATGTAGCACAGGGTTTGTTTCTGCTATTTTACTCAGCTGTGGTGAGGCAGCAGGAGAGGCATGCTGCAGACAAAGGGTTCCAGGTCCCAGGCTGCCGCAGGGACAGTGGGGTTCTCTGTACCACACTGAGACCTTCAGCGCTATTTTTTATGGGTACATTATTTGTTTACCACCTCCAAGTGCTAAGAACCAAGGTGTCTTGATTTATACAACAATAGAGATTTCACTTTTGCTTTTATTAGAGTTAAAGCATTTGGTGCTTTCTTTGTATCTTGTCTCCTGAATCTCTTCCCTATAACTTCTTTTCCTGAAAACACAAACCCAGGAAGTTCCCATATTTTCTGCTTACCAAATTAATAATAATTGTGAGCTCTGGTTATAGCCTAGAGGCTCTTCCTAGAGAGAAGGAGAGGTTTATATGCCAGGGAAATGAAGGGGGCAGCAATTCTAGCTTGTGCCCCAGGATCTGCAGCTAGAGGAAGCTGTCCATACAGCTCCTGAATGCCCCACTCCAAACCCATGAAAGCAAATGCCTGAGGTATTGAACCACCGGTATATATGCCAGTAAGAGCTGGGGAAGCCTTTCTGCCCAGGTTCACATGCTGTATTATAGGCACCATTGGGTAATGTTAACATCCAGACAAGACCATTCATAAGTAGCGTGGGGAACTAGGGATATTGGGCTGGAACAGGATAATTACAAGAAGGCTGCAACATAGACATGAGACTGCTGTTTTGTTCAGAAGTATCCCATGTATGGGTGCAACAGAAATACCAGGAATGTCCCAAAGGATTTTAGGAATATGAGAACATTATTGCAATGAGCTGACTTTCTAGTGTGCTCCTGAGAAACAACTGAAGAACGTGTATATGATGCTGTGGTATCTATAGAAATCTGCCTCCATGGAAGACGCATCAGTTCTACAATTTTCAAAACCCACTCCTGATTTAGGGGCACAGGTTGCCAGTGATGAACAAAAACTCCCAGGGGCCCATGTTCACCCTGCTACAATGTCCATTCATCCATCCCCTTAAGTGTCACAGCCACGTGGTCTTACCTAGCCCATCTTTAGCTAGCTTGCTCGCAGCCGTGCCCTAATCTTAACCATACACAGAAGAAGGCACTAAATTGCATCATCTGCTTCAGACGAGATAACAGACAACACTGGGTGTGACACACACTGACAATGACACAGCTTCTCACAACCCATATAAAAACACATTAAATAAAATGTGGCAAAATGGAATTCTGCCTGAGAAATGGCCTGTGAATTACTAGCATGGTATTTTTCCTCCTAAAACTGTATGGCCCAGAAATTAAACAAACCAGAGGTGAGAAATAAGAGGAATGTTTCTTCAGCATTTCTAGAAAAGAGGAGTCTAAAACCTGCTGATCCAGAAAACCTGTTTTATAGGACTCTACCTCAAAAGAGACTCAGATCTTGGTGGTACATTCTAAAGTATTTCCAAAATCACTTCTTATTAAAAAGGTAGTAATTGTGGTGTGAGGGAAAGAGAGCTTGGGCAATCATATTTAGCCTTGCTCATTCACCATCATTTTGAAAAATGCAACTGTTGAAAACTTTGTTAACAATTTTTGAATGTCATATAAAAGAATAAAAAGCTACTGTTGGTCACTCGTTTATTCCTTTTACTTTTAGAGTTTACATCACCATTTAATTCATTTCTGCAGATTAGAACAATTTACAGTTCTTCACGTTTTCATTTCAGGTCACTTGACGTCTGTGAGAACCCATGTTATCTCTACTGAAGGAGAGAACATAAACCAAAGACACCAAAAGTCTCCAACAGAACAAGCACACACATGTACATTCACCGGTTCAAAGTCAGTCCTTTAAAATGCCTGAAATAAAACAAAAATTGCAGTATCTGCACACTGGTCTTATTATGAAATGTGTTTGCTACATCTTCAGGTGATAGTTACATGTACTTTCTCTGTTAAAAATAAATAAATAATAAAATGTTCAAGTCCCAGCATGCGCTACCAGCTTTGATTTGCCAAGTGACGTTTATCGGATAAATTGCATTAACACACCATATTTTGATGGCAGTTTTGCTTCTTTCTTAACATCCCCTCCCACTCTATGCACACATCTATCTCCCACTCACTACAAATGAAGAAAGGCACATTTGTTATCAGGATGTTCAAAAAGAAATAGTGGTTTGAAATATTTAGGGGAAATTGCAGACAGCAGCAAAAAAAGCTCCAAAGTGGAGAATCTCTATTTTCAGCATAGCTACAAACCTGTAAATTAATATTTTGCTTAAAAATAAGCATGCAAGTCAGGTATGCTGAAATAAGGGGCAAACAGGCACGTTTGCAGGATTTGGCCCACAAAGTCCAAGTTTACAATAAGTAATCTGTTTTTATTATTATTATTATTATTATTTATTTATTATTATTATTTGTTTGTATCAATTGATTTTATTATATCAGTCTGAAAGATTTATATCAATCTGAAGGAAGACAGATTTCCTCTTCATCATTTACTACCATGCAATAAATGAAGCTGCTTGGTAGTAAAGAGGTCATTTTGTAAGAATTTTTAAGTGCATGGATTTAAGCATGCTGTTGGGACTAAAAAGCAAGTCAAGTAAAAGCTGTCAGGACCGGAAGGGTACAGTTAGCAAAAGAAAAACAAAACTGGAGTTCACAGAAGCCATAACATTAAAATTTATTTTTAATCTTGGAGAAGTTCATTAAAAGTTAGAATTCAGGTTTTTTGCTATGTGTGAAAGACAGAATAACCTTTCGTAAAATAAACATTATTCAGAGAAGTGATTATACAAAATACTACTAATAAAACAAACAGAAAAAAACAACTGTCAGATGGAAAAAAAAAAAATCAGAATGCTTGTAATGGGACACATACATTTATTATTATACATCCAAAGCATGAAGAACATAACCATTAGTACCTTGCAATTTATTTCCAAGATTTAAGGCCTGAAACTTATTCTTAGGGAAGACTCTGGTTCTACAAAATTGCAGATATTTTATTTTATCCCCCTTCCACTGAAGGTTCTATCGTGTCTCCTCCCTGCCTCTTTTCAACATCAGGAGAAAGAATCCTAAGAATCCTGCTTCCCTTTCAGAAAAGAAAAAAAGAAAAAAAAAAAAAAAAAGAGAAGAAAAAGAAGAAGAAGAAGAAGAAAAAGAAAAAGGAAAAAGAAAAAGAAAAGGAAAAAGAAAAAGAAAAGGAAAAAGAAAAAGAAAAAGAAAAAGAAAAAAAAAGAAAAAAAAGAAAAAAAAAGAAAAGAAAAAGAAAAAGAAAGAAAAAGAAAATAAAAAGAAAAAGAAAAAATAGAAGAAAAAGAAAAAGAAAAAGATTTAAAAAAAGAAAGCGAAAAGAAAAAGAAAAGAAAAAGAAAAAAAATAGAGGGACAGGTTCTCTTAGGTATTAACTACATTATCTCAAGGATGGACAGCAAAGAAAGTCAAGGCAAGTCAAGGCAAGTCACAGCAATTCACGGCAAGGCAAGGCAGAACTCTAAGAACTCTTAGAACCACAAAATCAAACCTACATGAACTTCCAAGACCCCAAAATCCATTGACATTTTCATAATTTCAGTACAGGTGAATATTTGCAAAGACCAGTGCCGCTACCAAAAGGAAAAACAAAAATAAAAACAAACATTAAATTTTACTTTATAAAGTAGGAAAAGCAAGAGAAAATTCATTAGGAATGCCCTCCTGCCCCAATCCCTTCTTTTTTTTCTATAGTTCACTGAAGCAGAAGTTGGATCTGCAGTTTGCCGCAGCTGGAATATTTTTTTTTCTCTCCCACTCAGCCTCCTTCAAGGCACTGAGACAGGCAGCAACCACCTCAAAAACTTCCACTTGCTTAACAGGACAATTGCACTAAAGCCCGTCACTGTAATGCAGGGCTCGAGCTGCCCAAGACCCATGAAAAAGAAATAGCTCCTGCTCCCCACAGATTCTGCCCCAGTGTCCAGCAGTAGGGCCGCATCCTGCCCCAGCACCCAGATGCTGTGGAGTCTGCCACCCAGCTGGGTGCGCGGAGAGTGTGAGCACTCGGAAAGTTGAGGCTGTCCATCTGAAGAAGTTTGGGGGCGTATTTCTAAGGCATTTTGATAATGCCCTCGATAATGTGCTTTAATTTTTGGTTAGCCCTGAAGTGGTCAGGCAGTTGGGCTCGATCATTGTTAGAACCCTTCTAACAGAAGTATTTTGAAAATAAATAAATACAATAAATGGAGCCTTCCCCTTGGTGAACTGACCCAGCATCCCTTTTCCTATGGGCCATCAAATAATGATTGTAGCAACTCAAGAGCAAAGAGCTTTAGCAGAGGGCCAAGCAGAGCCCAGAACCTTCCAAGCACAGGTTTGAAGTTACCAATTCCCGTCCCAATTCCCCCCCCCCCCCCTCCCAATTTTAGGGCAAGTCTTATATCCAGGGTGAAGTGAGGATGCCCTGGCAGCGCACCAGCATCCCCATGCCTGTTGGACACCCTGTGCCTGCCTGGTAGCCACTTCCCCACCGGCACTGCCCCAACCTATGAGGTCTCCTCCACCTCTGCACTGCTGCCCTCAGGAAGCTCCCCTGTCCCACCGCTGGTTTGCTAAAATCACATTATCTGGCATCTCGTCCTTGGTGCTAAAATCTTTATAGGCATCTTCCTGTCCTGCAAAACAAGAAGATAAAATGATTGCCACCTTCTGTTGAAGAAATAAGGTTTTCCACAGCTTCATAACAAAAATTTCCTGTGAGCTTCACATGTTTCCCCAATCCTTATCTTAATCGTTTTCCAGGAATATTTTATTTTCTTTCCTAGCTTCCGTTGATAAAATTACCTTGAATTCTCACACACACACACACACACAAAACAGAGATAGCCACCTTACAGTTGAGTGAACGCAAGTCACAGCTCGGCACTGAAGCACAGTGCATCAGCCATTTCACGTGTTTTTCCAGCACATGCTCCAATGACAGTGATTTGCACAGAAAAAGTAGCAACTGCAGTTCAACAAAATGGGAGTTCTGGTGCAACAGAATTAGGTTGCTTGCTCTTGCTTAAATATATCAGAATACTTGAACTTCCCACACATGGATACCAGGGGAAGTTTTGGGTGCGCAATAAACTCTGAACTGCGGTTCATCCAGGACCCTTTTGTGGTTTGGGGTTTTTTTGGTGGGTGGGAGGAGGAGGGAACATGTCTCTGCTTCTCCCTCTCCCCTACAGTTAGATGAGGATAACATAAGTACCAGACACATTTACTCAAAAATAAGAACATTCACAGCAGCGGCCACACTTTGCTGAGTTGCACCAAGTCACGACAGCTATTCCATTTACATTTTACTCCATAATAAAATAAAAATGTTCTAACTTTTTAACTATTTTTTCCCAATAATAAAATCATTCACTAATGGTACTGCAACTTTGCAAGCAGCCTGAAGTCCAATCTAAAGGCATGAGTGAAGGTCTTCTCAGGCTGACAAGTAACAGCTGTAGAAAACCAGCAACATTCCCAGAAGTACTTAGTCTTACGAGAATGGGGTCATAACAAGAAATCATGTGCTTTGCAATTATGTAGTTACCCAGGAATATTGGTATTCCAGTGAATATCAATATATAATGCCAAAATAGCTGATTGTCCAAGAAGCAGATTTTACCAGGTCAAGAGACAAATAAATGTCCTTTAAAATCAAACTAGTTTAGAGAAACTATCCTCATAAAATGTATGGAACAGAACCATGGAGTATGTTCATGAACAGACAATATTACTGGTGTCTTTCAGTCTTTAGCAATGCAATTTGAAGTATCTTCTTTTACTGTTTTAAAAGTTATTCCTGAAAGGTAGATGAAGGAGAAAACTGCACACATTTGCACTAACGCCCTGAGTTACAGTGCATCCTTCCAGAAGTACTTATTTGGAATTTTGCTCAGTCAAATTATTTACGTAGTGAAGCTAACCCATCTCGTATTAAAACAGATGGTCCTATCAACTGCCAGAGTATTAAAAAGAAGTGGAACACTTTAATGTATGAGCAGCTCGACAGGAGTGTTTCAGTTTGACTCTCCCTCCGAAGGTTTCGCCCACCAAGCCACAGCTCCATCCTGCTCCAGAGGGAGAGCTCATTAGCTACAGCTCGGCACCAAATGCATTTTGCAAAACAGGCAAACCACCATCACTTATTTAAACTCGGTCTCAGGTGAAAAAAATCTTTTATAGCAGTCTTTCAAGACTCCTTTCATGAGTTCTTGATTAAAACTGGCTGTTAAGATGGTATTCAGATAATCAGTCAAATTCTTTCTTTTAATATTTCAATTGGTTGGTGTCCATTCATTCTTAAAAAAAAAAAATAGGCAATTATATTTGCTGAATATAAGCTTCTGAAGATTTGTATTTGATTCTTTTGCAGGTATTTCAGAAAAATCCTTACTACATCACTAGAAGAGATGCTTTGAAAACAAAACCCATATAATGATTCCAAACATTAAAAAACAAAACAAAACAAAACCCATAAAAATTACAGTCCAACCTTGAACCCACACAAATACATCAAATAATATTTGCATCGTAAGTGTATACCACAGACCAGGGCTAGGGCCAAAGCACAGCTCACACCACTTATTCCTCATTTTGACTAAAGGAAAAGTCCCACTTCCATTCAGCACACGGACTCTTCATCTTACAGAGCAGGAAGACAAGACCCTGCCACTACCAAAGAAAACAGTAGAACTGCTATTACACTCCGGCATCACCATTCAGAGTCATGATCCTATTAATATGTAAAGCTACTATGCTGCCTTTTCCCATGAATCACAACGAGCTTTGTTTTGAATTTAAATTGAAACAATTATCGGTCCTTCTGATGTTTCAGGTAGCCAGTAAACTAGCACAACCAAACCAGCTAAAGAAGTCTTCCCGTGTATTTTACAGTCTGACAATTTACTACCACCTGCACAAAATACCTTGTGTCACATGTGAGCACACGTGTACAATCATAAGAAATCAGAAGGAGGGTGTGCCTGGAATAAAGTTGATCTTGTGGATATATTTTTGCATGTATGGAGCTTTATCCTGAAGCTTTTTCAAAACCTTTGAGTTTGTAAGTGCCAGACCACAAAAAGAGCTAGGCATAAATTTACATTGCACAGCAGCAAATTTAAATGTGCATGGAGGCATGTCTGCAGACAACACATGGCAGAAGAGGACTTAATAAATAATAATGAAAAGAGTGACAACTTAGGAAACTTTTAAGAATGAGATAACGTAGCTATTAGTGGGGCAAAATCCTTGTCCAAATTCAAGATCTGACCCATCTGTCAAATACAGCCTGCCACACATTAAAGAAACAAGCAAAGCCAGGTGTGTGCTCTCTGTATGGAATTATGTTGGTACTCATCACTACCTTCCCTTGCCCAAACAGTAAGTTAGTGGCATGAAATTTTTACCAAAGTCGACTCACTCAAAGCCGAAGGGGTGGAAAACATCCTCACTCTTCAATCTTGTCATAATACTTATAATGAAGGACTAAAACATTTTCCACAGAAAATCTAATGAGAAATGTGCACCCAGTCCAAAGCAGAGTGCAGTCTAGAGACAAGCACCCTAAAAGTAAAAAATTGCTAGGTACAGCAAAGGCACTTGTACATGAATGAAGTGGCATGATTCCAGTGAGCAAGAATGGGTGGAAAACATCCTGAGAAGTCTACACCTTTGCCAAGTCCATCAATTTATTCCTTGATACTCATTCCCCACTCTTAGATAAGCAGTCTTACTAGAAGACAGAGGGGTTTTGGAGTCAGCCTTCTGCACTGGTGCAGATGAAAAAGGGACAGAGACCTCAAACCACAAAAAGTATGTTGGTGGGAGGCAGTGGGGAGGGGATGCTACAAAGACATTTCATACCCTATTTTATTCCAAGCCTTTTCACTTGCAGCAAAACGTCATTTTTTGCACTTATAAATTGCAAAATAGGTTTTTGCAATCTACCTAGGGGAAAATCTAGCTACAACAGTGTCTGTTAGAATTTGAGCTGAGTCTACACTACAACACCTCCCCGAGCCATTCACCAGTTTCAGAAAATCCTTCCAGAATCCTGCTCATGTTGCAGTGAGAAAAACAAAGCCCCAAGCAAACCACCCTTCTTGCTCTCCCGAGCTGATGCCGGGCACCCTGGGGTGAGCCAGCACCTGATGGGGAGCCCCTTGGCAGTCCCTCCTCTCTGAGCCACCCAGACACCAAGCTCTGCAGCCAAGTCCTCCCACAGAGCCACTCCAGAATCTTTTTTTTTTTTTTTTTTTTTTTCCCTTCCCCTTTTTTTTTTTAATTTTTATTTTTTTTTTTTTTAGGATTTCCTCCCCGCGGATGAGCGGCTCTTTCCACGCGCACTGCCAAGGTCCATCCTTCCGTCCCTGGCCGCGCACCCGGCACTGGGCGTGTAACCAGGGCCCTATGTAACCCCCCGCCGGCTCTGCCCCGCCGCAGCAGCTCCGGGCCGCCCTCGGGGAGCCCCGACGGCCTCTCCCCACTCCTCGGGCTCCTTCTTCTGCCGGCCCGGGACCTGCCGCCGGCCTCCCCCGGGATGCCTCCTCCCCTGGCGGCCGGCCAGCCGCCCGCACCCTCCTCTCTGCGCTGAGGCCGCGGAGTCCTGCGCCGCCCGCGGAGAGCCCGACGGCAGCTCCGGGAGCAGAAAGCGAAAGTACCTGCGGCCGGCGGAAGCCCCATGGGAAAAGCAAAGCCCGGCCGAGCCGCAGCCGGGTCTGACAGCGCCGCGCCCCCCGACGGCAGCCGCCCGGGGTGCTGAGCTCCCCCCTTCTCCCGCTCCCCCCCTCGCAGCTCCGCTCGCCCTCTGGCTCAGCGGGCACCATGGGCGAGACGGCGCTGCCACCATGACCGCCGAGCCGCCGCCGCTGCTCCCTGCCACCCCCCCGGCGGACCATGTCCCATGGTAAGGAGCGCAGCGCCGCGCAGTGCCGCGCCCCCCGGTTCCTCTCCGCACCCGCGCACCGCTCACCGCTCCGCCGCCTGCTCGCCGCCTCCTCGCCTCTGTGGCTGCGCGGTGCCGCCCGGTGCCCTTTTATCCCCGCGGTGACGGCCCCGGGGAAATTCCCAGTTTTGCTTTTCTTTTCTTTTCTTTTCTTTTTTTTTTTTTCCTATTTTGTCCTTAGAATGAAAGTAAAAGAGCCCCGTTCCCAGCCCAGCCGCTGCCGGGAAAGTGGCCGGAGGGAGGGTTGGGGGCTGGGGGTAAAAAGGGGGTGGTGGTGCTGGGGGAGCTGCGCGGAGCTCCGCGGGGGCGCGCCCCGAGCAGGTGCCGCGCAGCGCCGGGGTCTGCAGCCGAGCCCCGCGCCCCTTGCGAGGGCCGGGGGCAGGCGGGCAGAAAGCCCCCGCCGGGCCGCTGCCGTCGAGGGTCGCTGCGGGTGTCGGGCGGGCAAACAGGGGCACGGCTGCCTCCCTATAACGCGGGAAGTTTGCGGGGGGGATCCCGCAGCCACGGGGCGCGGGAGGGTCGCTTGCAGAAAGCGGAGGAAAAGGGGATTTTTAAGACCATAAAGAGGGGCTTTTTCCATTTGGAAATACTGGAATGCTGAGTCTTCCCGGCTTTCCTCGGAGAATTTACTGGGGGTTTCCACATAAAACTTAAGAGTTTTTCAGGAGTTTGCTGAAAGTATGGGGTTTACCAGCAATGTAAGTTTTCTTTCTTTAGAAGTGCTAGCCATATGGCTGCTATCAGCCCTGCTTCTTGGGAAAGTACTAGCTCAGCCCAAAGCTGCTAGGACTCTTAGGATGCTCATCTAACAGAGGACTCATTTAGGAACGTCTAAACTGGCTGCGTTGGGATACTGCTGTATGTCAAGGGGCTTTGTGAGTGTGCAGCATAGCATCCCTTTCAGAATTATCTGCTCTGATTCTGTCGTTTCCTCATTTAAAAGATTTGCCACCTGACCAATACAGAGAAAGTAAAACCAAAGGAAGAGAAGTGATTTTGCAGTTTTCATCAGTCACTCCACTTCTTACAGGAAAAAAAAAAAAAAAAAGTTTTAAAAGTGATGGAATATGTTATAGTGACTTTAATTTAGAAGGTGGTAATTTGTGTCTCCGAAGTGCCCTTTTGAAGCAACACAGCCAAGTTGTTTGTACCATTTTTTTGGAAGTGTGTATCACTTTTTTGGACGTTCCTTTCGTTCCTTTTTTTTATTATTTTTTTCATTTTTTTTATTTGTACTGGAATCAAGAGGTGCAATGGTATGCTGGAAAAAATGTTGTCCTGTAATTGACATCTAGCATGCTTTCGCAGCATCTTTTTGATATCACAGTTGTTCAAATCCCAGTCCTACAAACTGATAATTCTCTTGGAGTAGAGGTAATTAGCATTGAGATTTACAAAGTTGAAGCTCTGTGGAAGTCAGATGTCCACCTGGAGTTCATATCTGCCTTGCATAGTTACTATTTTTTGTATTTACTGCCTGTAGGATCACAGCTCTTCAGGCTAGATTTTTTGAGATCTTTACAGACAGGTCTGATGATCAGTGTCTGAAAAGGTTAGATCATTTGGTTGTCAGCCAGATGAATTTCCCATGCAAAACTGGCAGGCAGCTTGCCACAAGAAAAAAAAAAAAAAAAAAAAAAAGGAAATGTACAGGTGAAAATCTTCCAGTTCTGTTTCTAGAACAGAGGTGTACATCACAGCATGTTCACAAGTACTCTGTCAGAAAAAAGGCTTTGGTAGGCAGAAAAGTGATACGTGTTCTGCTCTGAAGCAGCAGCATGCAGTAGGGCTGGGCTGGGCTGTGAGGGACTTCATTTCTGTGGACAGCAGACAGTCATGGCGTGGCCGTGGTTCTTCCATCTCGGAAGTTACGTGGCTCAGTAAAGATTATGGTCACTGCTTTCTTCTTTGAAGCTATGCACCCAGAATAAGTATTTTAAAAGCATATACAGAGATACATATTTTACTTTCATCTCTAGAGTTCTGCAGTTATTCAAGGTTTCTTTCTGAGGCTGGGATTCACAAGTGATGCCCAAGTCCAGAGATGCCCAACTCTGAGTGTCTGGCTGGGCTCAGTGCTCCCATCCTCACTGAAGAGGAAGGCAGGAAACTGTAGGGTCAGGGTATCCCTTCTGCCTTTCCTGGCAGCTCTGGTGTCTCCAATTACTCGATGTAGGTTTGTTGGTCTTACTGAGTAGCAGAGATGGGTAGAAACAGCTCATAATACTGCAGGAATTTGCTGTGGTCTTTGATGATCCTCCGACACAAACTTCTAGCTTTTTTTTTTTTTTTTTTTCCCTACAACCTTCAATTTAAGCATCATCCTACTCCATCCATCTGTAGGCCAGTGTCCAGTTGTTAGCTTCCTATTAGCTTCCTCACTCCCAGCATCAGGCTCGTCACCAGCAGCCTCTATTACCTACCATCAATCCCTTCAGGTTGACCAGGTATTTTGGTCCTTTCTCTCTTTGCCCATCTTCACAAAGCTCCTGTTTTCCTGTATGTCATGCAAGGAGAGAAGACCAGTGGTCTGAGCAAAGCAGGATGGTCCACTGAGAGGAGAAACAGTGAGGAGCAGTGAGGTTTGCTCCAAAGGATTTCAAAAACTTGCAGAGAAAGTTGTATTGCTACCTTGTCTCATGTGCAGCTATTAATATGGATTTCTACATCCGATCAGCCAGACACACGTGTCCATGAGCACTTGTAGAATTAATTGTAGGAAAATTCACCAATTAAGGCGGAATTCAGCTGCAGACACTTGAATGTCTACATCTGTTTCACTAGGGCACTCGTTTGTCTACATATGTACTACTAGGTGGTTATGGCCCCATTATGGTCAATGGAGAGACCTCATCAATGCTTTCTACAAAGACTGGAGAGGAATTCAGCCCAAGTTGACATGAAGTGGCTGGTCAGCTTAATAGCTGAAGGCTCTCAACCACACTGGCTAAATCACCCTGTGGTATGAGGAAGTTTTAGACACTCAGCTAGAATTTTACTCTGGAGCTGAATCTTTCCCTCAAGGTCTAAGTCATTTGGTTGTACAGAGGTCCCCTTTAAACTGTTTTAACAGATTACAGAATATATTTGTTAATACAGGATATACTCTATGGCATTCAATGTGTACTTAACTATTCTTGTTGTAATCCAGCCTTTTTTAGATCTATCTTTCGGGTTCTGCCACTACTCCTTGTTCTGTCACCAGTGAATTCATCTAGTTGTACAATGGGAAATAAAACAGCGGAGATCCGTGTGAAGTATGAGAATATACTAAGCCACGACATCGATGAGCTGGTAGGTAATAGCTTTTTGGCTTACCTGAAACGTTAATTATTTTTAGATGATAGCAAATAATAAAAAACAAGCAAACAACAAATAACCAAACAAAAAAAGCTCTAATGCTAACATTTGATAAAAGACAAATGTAAAATTGCATGTTGTACTGGGTTTGTGCCTTATTTGAGGGCATGCTGCCTATTTGCTTGTACAAATACTGTGATACATGTGTTTGTGTTTGTACAAGTAGTTAGACACAAGCACCATTTGTACCTAACCAGTATAATATACTTAAAACAACAACAACAATAAAAAACACTTCTAAGGTAGTTTTATTACTACATGTGTTTTATTTTCTTGTCAAGAGAAGAAAGCATTCCATAACCTGCAATTTGCTCTACTAATTGTAGGCTTCTTGACTAAAGCTTTATGTTGTCCATTGAATACAAATGAACAGAGGTACAAAATTCAAGTCACTGATTTTCAAAACAACTTCTGTGTTATATTCCAGCCAGTAAGCCCATTCACTGACCATTTTAAAGGTAAAACCCTGCTATTAAAACTTTAGATAAGTAGGCTTGTTTGGATATTTCTGTGTATTGAAACATTTTTTATCAAGAGTGACTAAAATTTTTCATTTTTCAACTGTTTAAGATTTTTGCTTCATTAACAGAGAATATAATCAATTTAATAGTCATAGATATTTATCTCATTATCATCATAATCATTCAGAATTACCGAGATACCTTTCTAAATGTTAAGTAGTAAATTAATGCAATTGTAGTTAATGTAAGTGATGTAAAACTCACCCATATTACAATAGAAGTTTCTTTGTATTTTACCTATCAATACATTTTACATAACCAACAAAGAATCAAGTTTTCAAGATAGCAGCAGAGAAAAAGTTAACTTTCTCAGTTGCAAGTAGCAACCTCTCCTCCATCATGGCTTTATCAGCCACAATTATTACAGCTATACAAATACTCATCGCTAGAATTTACAGATCCATGCCCCAGACTTACCTTCATCAAGAATTACTAACAAATTCATCTGCCAAGAACACTTTTATGGGAGAAAGCACTTTCCACTCTTGGATTAGCAGAGGCATTTCTACGAAAAGGGGATTTTTCTGACAGTTTGTCACTAAAGTAGAATTCACCATTCTGTTGCAGTCTTAAATCAAGATCTGTTTGCATGAAGTGTGAGTGATAGATGGTGTTTTTCCAAAGGTGAAATCGAGAGATATTATATTTCTTCAAACTTAGCATCCACTACCATCATTCAGAGCATTATGCTGGTGGTTTCCAACCTTTCGTTACCAAGATGCATCAACTCTTCCCTGGATATGTTTAGGTTCAGGGACAGATCATTTAATCTTCAAAAACATTCTGATCATGTGTGTGATAATCTTGAGATTATGAAAAGAGAAAGGTACTGCTTTTCTGTCTTCTCCGTAGAGAAATCACATTGTCCTCAACAACGCACCAAAAATGGGCAAAAAATCATGGTCATGTTAGTACAGATAGCACCTTTAGTTTGTCATCTTTTTTTTTGTGACAAAGACAAGTGTTTCCTGGATAACAGAAATAAAAACTCTTGGTGAGCAGTTATCAAATAGGTGACCTATAAGAGGTACCAACATGACAGGAAGAAGAGCCTCTGGAAAACAGATCCTGCTGTCTTCCTGCAGTGGAAAACCTTGAGGAGCATCCCAACTCTGCTCGAGCTGCAGAGCCAGGGAAGTCAGGAGGGTGTTTTCTGTTTAAATAATAATAATAATAATAAACCTTCAAAATATTAGGGATGTTGCCCTTTTGGTCATAGCAACTCTTCACTAGGAACTTTCCAGCAATTGTATAGCCAAAGTCAGTAACTTTCAGTCCCCTCAACCTGATGTTTGGACACAGTCATGGATATGACTGGTGGGTTCTATACTAGACCTTCAGAGACTAATTTGATTTTCACTAATGTCTTTTTTGAGGCCAGGGTTTCTCTCAGATTGCTTTAGCCACAGCAAATAAACTGCCTTCAGAAACGGTTACTACAATATGCTATAGATGTGGAGTCAGTGACTTCTAAGTGGTTAGAAAATGAAGCCGTTTTAGGATGATTTATTTTATTTGATTATTTTATTTTATTTTATTTATTTAGTTATTTATAGATTTATTTTAAATCTTGGTGCTCTATGATTGCAGTAAAATTTCAGTCTGTTGTGGTACAAGTACAGATGAGCATTATATTCCTAACACTTTTTTGTGTCTGAATATTTGGCTCCCTAAACTCCTGGGTTTGAAAACGTGTCCTGTAGAAAGTGCTGTTCATCTTGGATGACCTGAAATACAGGCGTTATGCAAAAATCTGCAGAAAAGCCCTAAATATGAGGTTGACTAATGTGTTCGTTCATATGCACACCTAAATGAGGAGAGCAAGTGTAGTATTGACAGGAGCTGTCTTATAAAGAGAAGGTTGCTTTAAGTTATTTGGATACAGGCTGAAGAAGAAACAGAAGGGTTTTGTTGAGTTAGGTTCAATTGTCATCTGGATGACAACCATGAAAGCAGAACAAAAAGCAGAGAGCATAAACCATTGATTATGGCCACACAAAGGGAGCAAGTGTACTGGCTTCGGATTATCTCAAGATACATGTTCTGTAAATCCACGTTAAGCTAATGCTAGAATATATTTATGTGCCTAGGGCTTTTATTTACTACAACAAACATTGACAAAAGTTGTGTTTGATGTCTGTGTAAGATTTAAATATTCCTGTAGTTTTTTTAATGCTAAAAGACCAAGTAATTCAATGCAATATGAAGGTCTAAAATGAATAGACTTGTGTAAAGTTCTAGGCTCTGCATTACAAAAGAGATACAGAGCTACTGGAGAGACACCAGTGAAGGGTGATGAGCAAGGGACTGGAGCACCTCTCCTGTGAGGAGATGCTGAGAGAGCTGGGACTGGTCCGCCTGGAGAAGAGGAAGCTCAGGAAGGATCTCATCAATAAATACCTGAAGGCAGGGTGCAACTAGACAGAGCCAGGTTCTTTTCAGTGGTGCCCAGTGGCAAGAGAAGAGGCAATGGGCGCAAACACAGGAACTTCCCCTGAACATAGGCATGTAACATGCAATGAATATAGCACTTCTTTACTGTGCTGGTGACAGAGCACTGGCAGGGAGGCTGTAGAGTCTCCCTCCTTGGAGATCTTCAAAAGCTGCCTCCATGTGGTCCTGGGCAACGTGCCTGAGGGACTTGGACCAGCTGACCTCCAGAGGTCCCTTCCAGCCTCAACCTTTCTGTGTGATTCTGAGTACCCTGAAAATTGTAGCTGGATTGGGGTTTTCTTTGCTTGCTTGCCAAGGGAAAGCTCAGAACTGTACACTGACTCTTCTTCAACAGAGGAGATCCTACAGAGCAATTTAGTGTTAAGGTCACCAGCTATAAGTGAGAAACTTGGCTCATTTGATTAAAAATATTTTCATGATTCAATATATATTTTACAGGTAAATATGTCTGCAGAGTATCGTGACAGGTGCTGCAAGAATAAAAAACATGAACATAGCAAGGTGTTCTTCTGCAATGATACTCAGGTAAAATTTAGCTTCTCAGAAATTACCTTAGAGAATACAAACCCCAGAGGGTTCTTTGTACAATCCACTCCCTGAATAACACATTGTGATAGTGAATAATGAAAGATTTTTTTAACCATGGTGTTCAGGAATGTGCCTTTTAGGATTTTGGAATCACAGAATCTGTCCAGTAAATAGATATTTTTTCAACTGAAATATTAAACAATACCACATAAGAAATATTTTTTTTTCTACTGCAACAATTGCTTTAAATTTGTAATACAAATTAGTACAGAACACTGATTGTATTTTGACAATGGAAATAAAATTTTTCCAACATCTGTTTCTGTTTTTCTACAGAAATCATGTTAGCTAGGGTTTCCACTTCAGATCTGAGAACTTTAAAATTAATAGTCTGGGCAGATCTTAAATAACAGACAGCAATTGTCCATTGTAGCTGTGGATTTTATCATGACTTGCTAAAAGGACTGAGTTCAAAAACTGGTCAGCATTTTCCTGATTGTGTCAGCTGCTTTCATTAAGGCTATGATTTATCCCTAATATCCTTACTAATATTATTATTGCCGGTATTATTATTGCTAATTACAAATTGATGTTTTAAATATTTTGAAGAGATGGCAATTGGGTCAGATTAGTCATGATTTATTGGAACAGACTGTTGTTATACCAGATGAAGAAACTAATGGTTACTGATGGAGCTTTTGTTTTAAGACAAACAAACACTACATGGAATTAACAGTGCACAGACTTTTCAGCAAGTTTTTTTTTTTCTTGCTCTCTTCACAGGAAATAGAATCACTACAGAGTATGGCATGCAACATGCTCAAATTCTTTAATAAGCAAAAAATCAGCAAAGAATTTAGATGGAAAGCAGCATTAGTCTCATGTGGAACGTTACAAGTTCTACAGTGCAAATGTGAAAGACATAAAAAAGAAAAGGTGAGTGGTAGTGATGGTCTACAGTTTACTGGAAGTACGTGGCTTACTTCTCAAAGCTCTTCAGCACAGGTTATCACATCTACCTCTCAAAGGTACATCTATCATGCACATGTTACATGCATGACAAATTTTGCTCTGTATAGCACATCTTGTAACAGACATTAACCCCAGTGCAAAGACCATTTAAGTCAGTGACCTGGATGTCTGTAGTCAAGATATATACTCTGGCTTAGTAGTGAAAGACCTCAATTAATTCTCCAGTAAAAGACAAATATCACACAAAGATTGCCTTTAACTTCTATATATGTAAAATCACTCTTGCTACTTCACATTGGGTTTCTACCCTGAAATTAATGTTTAAGGTGACTTATTTCAACAAGCAATTAGTGGGAGTTTCTCTCCTTTCTATAATCCCTTTGATTATTGATCTTAATTTTATCCACAATATCTTAAACTCAACAAGAGTAGTTACATATGAAAATATTTGGATTTTAAGTTATTGGCAGCATCAGCTCTTTAATATGTCAGTCAAATCCAGTGCAGTTATCTACCATAGAGAAGGAAAAGTGTTCTTTTAAGTGTGGCCTGCAGTTTTACCTAATTGGCCAACATCAAAAAGCCTCCTTGGAGGCACCAAAGTTATAATTCTTTGTGGTTGGCGTACATAGGTGGATTGAAGGCTACATTTAACTCTTTTTTCTCCTTAATATGGAGAAAACTATAACCTAAGAACCAGATCTTCAAAGTAAACATTGGTGTCTGTATTTTGCTTAGACAACTCTGGTGAATCTAACTTGCCTAACTGTGAAAAGTCTCCTAGTTCAGTAATAGAAATGTCACCTAACCCCCATGGATGCCTGGTTTTACTTAAGGACCAATTACATTAAAGTCATTTGGTAAAACTCTGTGACAGTCTCTAAAAGTCTATAATGTCTTATAAAAGTCCATAATATCTATTATTTCAGCCTGGAGAAGAGGAGGCTCAGGGAGGATCTTATCAATGTGTATAAATACCTGAAGGGAGGATGCAATGAAGATGGAGCCAGGCTCTGTTCAGTGGTGCCCAGAGCCAGGACAAGAGGCAGTGGGCACAGACTGGAACACAGGAGGCTCTGTCCAAGTATCAGGAAGCATGCCTTTACTGTGCAGGTGATGGTGCCCTGGCACAGGCTGCCCAGAGAGGTTGTGGAGTCTCCTTCCTTAGAGATCTTCAACAGCTGCCCCGACATGGTCCTGGACAGTGCACTCTGGGTGTCCCTGCTTGGGCAGGGGGTTGGAGCAGATGACCTCTAGAGGTCCCCTCCAACCTTAACGCTTCTGTGTGATTCTGTGAAGTCACAATCATGTGCACAAGAAGCCCAGTCTGGCGAGACCCTGAACTTTAGGGCCAGCATCAGGAACAGGACTGTTTGGCTCCGTCCGCCTCAAGGTACCACACATACAGGCATACGTTTTGAAGTTTGGCTCACAGTTTAATTGGCTTTGTTCTTTGGGTCCTTAAATTAATTGAGGATAGATTTTAAACTACTGACAGAGGACGTAGGTATTCTCAATTGCACAGACTGGTTTCAGATGCCTTTACTTGCAGAGCATTAAGGCTGTGTTCTCCCAGATCAGCGGGAAGTGGCGGCAGTAGGGCTGTGTTCACGGTGAGAACTGATGCAGGCTGGGCCCTGCCACGGCACATTTTGTGAGGAGCCCAGCATTTTGGCTGTTACCATGTAAGATACCTGCATTATTTATTGAGACGTAATGAAATTAGTTTGCTTTAAAATAAGTCTGTTTAAAAAGAATTAACACTTCTCAATTAACAATATAAACTATCGTTTTTCAGGTTTGCACACAGATAAATACACATAATAATGAAGATAGAGAAACAGGTGAACAGTCAAAAAAGAAATGTAACCACGAATTTTGTGAACTGAAAGAGAATATATCTAGCCTTCGATCCTGCTGGAATAAATTTGAAAAAATAATTTCCAGGTGATTCCAGGTGAATCCTGCTCTTTTCTTTCAAAGTGGCATTACTTGGTATCTTTGCATTTCATATGCATCCTTTGAGTAACTCTGTTCGCTTACATGAATACCGGAATTCGGATGGAAAGTTACTGTACATTGGTCCCGGAGATGGAATAAACAGAAACAGCTAAACCAAGCTGCTGAAGTCCGAGAAGGGGAAATAGAGACCAGTGTTTGAAACAAAAAACTCTGGAGAAGGTTGTGTCCCACCTTCACGCTCTGGAAAGTACTTTGAATTTTCTGATCTTCTGAGTGACTTTTTAATACCTTCATATGAAAGCAATCCAGTTAGACATCTACTGCAATTTATAAAAAAAAATCTTAGAAGCTGCAGGCCAAAAAAAAAAAAAAAACAAAAAAAAAAACAGTATGGAAAAGCAGCTGATTTCTTTCTACCTATAGAAAACACATCAAAGACCAAAATGAACAATTTACCAAACAAGCAGCAGCTCTTGAGTTTGTTCTGCTGATGCAATAATGTTTTCAGTGTGACCATCTAATGGCCTTGCAAATTGATTTAGGTTTGATAAATGGGAAAAAGGTATACTTTTTTAAAAACCTTGGAAGGGTAGTGATTTTTGAGAGAGGTACCACAGTTCTGCTGGCTGAAGCAGAGGCAAGACAGCAAGACATATGGATGGCAAGAAATAGGATGCCTGAATGTAAGTTTGCTCAGCTGACTGGAAACAGCAATAGCGTTATGCATTTGGTTATTGGAGTTAGCTGACAGAGGACCTAGAATTTCTTACCTTCGGATTGTGATTCCTTATATGCAATTATTTTATATAACGTGTTTAACATGTTAGAAAATGCAACTCAAAATGTGTGAATACTTTCAGAGAATAATATATTGGCATTTAACTAATAAAGTGTTCATATTTAATTTTGGATAAATAGAGGTATTTTTATAGATGTTTATAACTCTATTGCAGTTTCTTACTTTGATATAACTCCTTTGATAATAAAATATTTGTCTTCTGTGGAATTGGGCTGTTGGCTTTTTGAGTGTCATTACTCCTTTCTTAGTTTCTTTTGTGTTTTTTTTTTTTTTTTTTTTTTTTTTTTTTTTAAAAAATTTTTTTTT